>JBCEWE010002135.1:0-18424 GCA_039877035.1 Silurus lanzhouensis
CCCCTCTTCTCTCACCAAATGATTTCCCGAATCTGCACATCTTGCGGTTGATAAGTCAGGTATTCAAATGAACTGTAACCTCATCCTGCAGGCCACCTGTCTTATCATTACGCTGCGCATTTCTGATGGCTTCAAAAAACATGCTGAGTCAATACAATACTATAAGATCAACGAAAATTACACAGATAATACACCGATAATATAAACAGCTCATTCTGCTATGATCCCAACAGCGGGTATGTATGCGTCAATACAGTGGCATGAAGCAAACACGTTTTTTCGTCTGACTCATTATGAATGCCCTTATAATAAAAAATATTAATTAATATAATCATTTGTATATCATGAGACATCATTTAGACTCAATGCAACACTATGAAATTTATTTGATAAATGAATGTTGTAGGGGGACATTTAAAGCTGGTATGTAGTGGTGAAGTAATAAAAAAGAAAAATGACACAAATAATAAAATCTGTACATGTATGTGTGTGTGTGTGTGTGTGTGTGTGTGTGTGTGTGTGTGTGTGTGTGTGTGTGTGTGTGTGTAAATGTGTATTTTAGACAGAGAGAATGAAAATAAAAATAATGAAATGAATAAGCAATGAAATAAAAAACATGTAACTATGTGAAATAATTATGAGGAAATGTTATGTGGTGTGAAAAATACAAATATATTAAGAAAATAATCAAAGAAAGAAAGAAGAAAGAAAGAAGAAAGAAAGAAAGAAAGAAAGAAAGGAAAATAAAAAAGCAACATTAGAAGGCATTTTTTTTAATTTTATTTCTTGCAATATTTTTCTGCAATTAATAGAATTATATATCAATATTTTTATCTTCTACTCAGGGTCGTTACTTTGCCATGTAACTCATTAAATCATTTAAAAGTAGATCTTTTTTTAATGAAACTTTAATGTAACATCCAATATTATTTCCACTCTTCTGATCAATTCGATTTTCTTTCACAGAAACTGAAACATCGTCTCTAATATCGTTTTTGAGTTTACGATCGCTTTCAGGAGCGTTTGTCTCTTGCTCCTTTCTACCGTAACCACCCTTTCATTCTGAAACCTCAAGATCTGTAACATCACATATTAAATATTAAATATTAACAAGGTGCATTTATGCAGTAACAGGTACTCTTTAAAAACCATTTTAAAAAGTTGCTCAAATCGCGTAACCTCCATATAATTTCTCTGTATGGTGCCTTGTGGAGAGGGCCGCAAACGTCTTGTTGGTATAGATCTCGGAAAGCCGGTGTCTAGTGAAATTTGTAGCACTTTCCATTTACCACTGTGCTCTGAAAACTGGGAGAAGAAAGTCACACTTTCAGGTGTATGTTTTTTTTTCTTTTCAGTGGTGAAATTTCTCTTCTGAACTGTGTTTCAAAACAACACTGATTTAGAAATGTTGTGAATGGTCGCATTGTACGGAGAAACTCATCACCTACTAGTAGTAGTTTATCAACCCGACTAGCCATAGCTAGATTCACCGATTTTCCATATAAAGTGCAGCAAAACAACCGAATCAGCAATTTAAAAACCCAGAACATTTAATGTTCAGATTCACATTCCTTCAAATATCTTATACCCTGAATTTATGTCTAAATGTTGATACTAAATCATTCATAATAACATAAAACATTTAAAGTTCAAAGCCTACTGATGGATATAACAAGTATTCACACCTCAAACATGCCCCCTCAATATAACTGTGAATTTAGCTTGAATTTGACATATTTGCCCGGCAACAGCCCCCCTTGCCCCCTCCCCAAAAAAAATCCTACCAACAGCTGCTGCCATGTTTTTTGCTCTCACATGCTAAAAGATGCTCACAGACTTTTCTCATTTGAAACTGAAAGAAAAACCGGAAAACCAAAGTTACTAAAAGAGTCCAACATCTTGTTTCCAGAAGCAAGAAACAGCAAATGTCCTAATCAAATGTGGTGAGTGAGAGGAAGCCAGAGACCATGTACCTTGGGCAGATGTTTGAAAGATGGCTGAAAGAAGAGTTTTTAGGCCTACCTGGTCTGCATGCATTTATTCTTAACTGATAGTTGACTTAATCATTATTCCTGGTATAGTTAAACAATAAATCAAGATTGCAATAAGCATTATTTTAATTCTAATATTGATTTTAGAGGATATTATGTAGGTTTTTGGGTTTTTGCTAAAAGTGTGCATGAGTGCTTTGGTGTGGATTCATTTCTCTAGCCTTGGTGTGATTTTTTTGTATTTTATTCTAATATAAATGAAAAAAAAAAGCATTCTTTATAATGAATTATTTCATTTGCTTATTATATAAACATGTGCATGCATTTGAACGATTGCATGTGCTAGAAATATTGCTGCATATCCACACACACTGTCAAAATTCAGGAAAATTCCTTATTAATAGGAAGCAATGAAGCCTTGAAAAGTCAAATTCCAACACCTACAAGTTTAAGGTTCTTTCCTGATGAACAATATTTCATTCGGGTCATGAAGGTAAACCGATGTTATGTTATGTAAGTGTAACGGATATCTTTTAGGTTTTACATTGCAGAACTTGCCTGAGGATGGCAGGTGTAAGAAAAATCCCCTAAAGCCCCGACTTTTTATCGCGTATACATTGCGCTCACAGACGCACACACAAAATAACACACAAATGTTCCACTGACCCTCTGGGTGCTAAATCTCAAGAGAGATTTCAAGTTAAACAGGGACACCCCCTCAAACGCACACTCACGCCCACACCCACACACACATTTGTCTTACTACCCTTGTGAGGACTTTCACTGTTAGAATTATTAATGCTTAACATCTAAATAAAAACAAAAAGAACTTTAGACTCTTTTGTAATTTTCAATGTTTATCTCATCAGTCAGTGGCATCAGTAAAATCTCTAAAAAACAAAGATCAACACACCCAACTGTGTATTCATGATATAGTTAAAATTTAAATATCTCGTTCTGCAAGTGACTGAAAATTACTCATGACCAGCTCAAAGAGTCGTGTGACTGAGAGGTCCAGGTGACTTGATGCATACTAAAATATGGGCAGTCCAGTGTGTCACCACATGTGGCCTCAAGCAACTAGAACTGAAACCACTCAATCACCTTTCGCAGCATCCAACCTCATACGCATAAAAAAAGACATGTCATATAATAGTACTTTAAATATGTGCTCCAGTTCCTTCCTGCATTCAGAACACGAGTTGCGTAAATATTGCCTGCTGTTGCTACGTTGAACTTCTGACATATTTCAAACGTTGTGTTTTTTTGGTTGTAAAATATGTCATTATCACTACTTATTGTAATATACACCAGAACACCTCCTTTTTTCCAGTTTTTACCGACAATTCTGAAATATAATGTGTACTCAAATTAAACAAATAAACAATTGGACATAAAAAAATAAATAAATGAGGGAATCACAAATTTTAACCCAATTTTTAAGTAAAAACCCGAACACACTCATGAAAAACTTTCTTTATTCTTTCTTTTAACCTTTATTAATTCAAATCCAGAAATTGCAGAAGCTCCAACACATTATTTTCACATGTAGGTTGCTATGCTTTTACCCTTCTGTCCAGTTCTTCCCAAACAAACTCAATGACGTTCAAGTCTGGAAATTTGATGGCTGGAAATAAAACTGCCCATTCTATGATTTGAACCCTACCATCTTGTTCTTTTCTTCTAAGGTAGATCTGACGCAGCCTGGAGGTATAGTTTGGGCCATTGTCTTGCTGTAGGATGAATCCCTGACCAACTAGACATATACCAAAGGGTATTGTATGGTGCTGCAAAAGGCTGTGGTAGTAATTTTGGTCATCAACTCTGGATCTAGTAAAAGAGGCCCAGACCACCATCTTTCCTCCTCCATGTTTGAAAGTTGGTGCCAAACACAAAGGAACCATCCTTGTGCCAACTCAACTGCATGCATAAATCCTGCGTGATGAACTGAAGGTCACTGGTGCATAAGGTCTTCTTCCAGGCTTCAGTAGTCCACTAGCTTCCTTTTTCTAATTTTGCCATTTTAGCAATGACTTTGTTATTGCCACTCAACCTGCCAAAACTTCACTTCACAGCTGAAACTGAGACTTGCCTTCTTTACTCACTGTTAAGTTGAGCTTGAAGCTGTTGTCCTGTCAGCCGCCTAGCACGCAAGCTGTTTACTCTCAGAAACTTGTTTTCTGACTCTTTTGTGGCTTTGGGTCGGCCAGACCACTTCCTGTCAGAGTTTCCTTCAGTTTTCAAGTGCCTATAGATGGTTTTATAAAAGACAGGTCTACACTTAGGGTTTTAAGTGAGCTTTATAATGAACTGTTTGTCTTCCTTTTGTGAACCTTAATCTCACCATTACAGGATAAATACACTACTTCCTGCAGTACAATACTGTCTAAACATTGCCGAAAAGGGTTAGTAAGAGGTTGTAAGTAAACAGTAAATGTTGGGACACTTGTAAGATTGTTAGCATCAATTTTCAAAGCCTTATTTACTTCTATTGCTCCATAACAACTGGCCTGGACCTTTTGGTAAACTGGCCTTTCTCAAACTTCTGACACTTTACGGCTTATCTTTGTAATATTTCAGGTTATTTACTGGACTAAAATCTAAAAAAAAATAAAAAATGGTGTTTTCTACAAGTTGTTACTTGTAGTGTAGATTTTACAGAAATATGTTGGACTCCTTTTGAACATGAAAAACCCTGGGGTATTTCTTGCAGTTGGCATAATGTGTGAACAAAAAGCCTAAAAATTTGAATACTGGATGGCCAAATGAACTGAAAATCTGTATTTTTTCTAGATGTTATCTGTATCCTTAACAGGGAAAATCTAAAAAATATATATAATTAATATCAAATTTATATATCTAATATTCACATATTTTTCACATTCACATATTTTTCAGCATCCATATTCATCAAGGAAAAACTCCATGAGAACACATTAGGACCAAAGTTGATTTATAGAATTCAAAGAAACGACAAGCATATGGCTGATCTACAGTGTATTGTGTATAGTGAAATCGTTTTTCATAATATAGGATCATAAATGATCACTTTTCCAAACATTATCAAGTGTTATGATCATATTATCATGTGATCCTTTTTAGGCACAAATCTACACACTTGGGCGGGTTACCGCAACCACTGGCAGCATTTATTAATTTATTCAATAATTTCAGAAAGTATTTTTAAAGGACCACAATTTTAATAAATATCAACATAAACAATATTTGTTGTCAAAACTAGGTCTTTCAAAGTGTCTAATATTCCCACTATACTCACTGCCGCATTCCCAGAACTTGAACAATTCTGTTCAATTCAATAATTTTTATTTGTAAAGCGCTTTTAACAATGAACATTGTCTCAAAGCAGCTTGACAGATAATGCGGTGATAAAAAATGAATATGTTCTTTATAAGTGTAAGTTTGTCCCTGATGAACGAGCAGGTGGCGACTGTGGTGAAGGAAAAACTCCCTGAGATGGAATAAGGAAGAAACCTTGAGAGGAACCAGACTCAAGAGGGAAACCCATCCTCATCTGGGTTGCACCGAATGTCCATTTATTGCAGATATACGAACTAGCATTAGCAAAAACCATCAGTGTATCACTGTTCAGCAGAGATAGGACATAATAAAATGTAAATACTCAAGTGGTATCAGTACTTTTCTTCGCTATGTGTTTTTAAAACTTTTTCCATTCACTCATTTTTTTTACACAAACTTTCTACATCTATTATTTGGTTTGAATGTATTTGATGACATTTTATTTTCTCACTGCGCCGTTTTCACACCTGTTTCTTGTCATTTTGTGGCTTTTTCAACCACTTGTGTATCATTTCCTGGCGATCGCACACCACAGACGTAGACTAGCCTAAGAAGCTAACAGTGAGCAGGCAGGAGGCAACAAGAAGTCTGAGGTTAACGTGGATGAGACAGAGGGAGTCAGTGATAATTATATGACTGAGAACAAACACATTCCTGATTATCATCATCTTTTCTCTGCTTGTGTTCTATATGGTGGATGTTCAGCATGAATACATTCATTAGAGAACAACATTTGGAATTCTTATGTATTAATATATTAATATGATGTGAGGTCCAATAAAAAGAAAATGGCTACTTTTTACCTCAGAATATGTCAGAAGTAAAAACGTGTGGAAAAAGTGTAGTGAGTACGTCAACTTTATCAACTGTATCTGTACGTCTACTTGAGTGAATGACAGATCGACACTATAAAAACAGACGAGTCGTTTTTCTTTGTAACAAAAGAAAAAAGACGTATTTGTTTTGGCTTTATTTTTTTACTTTAGCTTAGCGGTGTTGCTAATAATCATCAAAATAGCTATTCACCCAAAATAGGTGAATTGTTTTGTGTGTGTTATGATTGTTGCTCACTGAAAGATAATCTTTAGTGATTTTCAGACTGAGAGTGAACACGAGTGAACAAATTTGATAAAGTATGAATGGGTTCTTTGAATGCTGTCATGGTTTAAAGCAGTCTCCAAACTGTCTCCAAACGTTTTTGCCCCATGGACTGGTTTAAGGTCGGACAATATTTTTCACGGACCGGCCTTTAAGGTGTGGTGGATAAATAAAACAAAATAAAATGATACAACCATAAAAACTGGTATTTTCTAAATATAATAATAAACTTGAATCCACTGTGTTGTTGTTTGTTTATTTTGCTCGCTTGGGGGTTTCAATTTAGCGGTAATGTATTATGTGTTAGCGGCCGGAAATCTTGAAGAAGGTAGAGGATGGAGGTAAGACATGTAACCGAGGCATCATGACATGCATCAAGAGTGATTCATAGACAGATGTGGTGGAGAGAATCTGATAATTTTCCAAAATAAAACAGAATCAGGTAATAAATAAAACGGAAATAATGTAAGTTATTTATTCTTTCTGTGCGGCCCGGTACCAATTGACCCACGGACCGGTGCCGGTTTAAAAGAAAATGAATTATGAACTACACCCTGGACAAAATTCAGACCCAGACGAAGGTCCTAGCATGAGCAGTGGGCTAAAAGAAAGCAAAACCGGGTTACCCTCGAAAAACCGGGTTACAGCGAAAAGCTCTTCAACAGTACCATGGTCCCAAGCAAGGACAGATCTTTGGCCAGTTCTTGGTTGACTGCTTAGTCATTTAGGCAAGCAGAGCAATATCACCATTGCTCCCATTTTATATAGCACATCTACTGTATGTGAGTTGAGCTTTTTAAGTATGAAGCCATTAAAAGTTGAGGAGGTTGAAGTTCAGTGGTTGAGATGTTGCTCACAAGGTCATGAGTACAAATCCCAGCAACACCTTAACCCTTAACTGCTCAGTTTGAATGAGATTGTAAGTTGTTCTGGATGAGAGTCTGCCAAATGATGTAAATGTAAATAAATAACAAAAATTATATCAATAGAAATGGAGACTAAGAGCTGTTAAGCAACAGCATGCTGTGTGTGTGTGTGTGTGTGTGTGTGTGTGTGTGTGTGTGTGTGTGTGTGTGTGTGTGTGTGTGAGTTTCTTCAATTCCTGTCAGGATATCAGCTTTATGTTCATCTAAGCAGGCCCAGATTTCACACTTATCAAAAATTTTGAGATTTGATTGTCATTATTTAAACAGTTTTAGACTAAAGTGTGTCATTTTGTAGTCTTTTGAGTTTTCCTAATGTAAATTAGGTGGAATTTCAATGGTATTGGACTCTGGATTGGAAAGTCATGAGTTAAAATCCAAGTGCCACCAAGCTGCTATTGCTGGGCCCTCGAGAAAGGCCCTTAACCAGTAAAAAAAAATCAGTTATAAGTTGCTCTGGATATCCACCAAATGCCATAAATGTAATTTTGCTGTGCTCAATTGTGTTCAAACAGTTGACCAATAGATGGCGCTCAAACCACAAGCGCCCCGGAGAACCTTCGCAGAAGAAACAGAGTGACTCGCATGGAGGTTTCGTTTTTGTTCTGGCGGTTTGTTTTGGTTCGTGTATTTTTTTTAAATTAGGTCATAATTATTATTATTTTTAGGTGTCCACTATTATGGAGAACGGTGATTGCACTGGCCAGGAGTCCACAAAGCCCATCAGCCTTCATGATTTTTCCGAGAAGCTGCTGGAGCAGATGGTGCATTTCCATGTGATGAAGCTCACCGGGGGTTTCTTCCTTTGGGTCGGCACCAGTCCTGTCCTCTCAAACCTGGCAGTGTCCATGAACAGCAGATTTGTGAGTGGTCTGGGAAACGAGAGTGTTTTCTTAATAGTTTTAGTATGAATCAAATTGTCTTTGGAGATCTTTCATGACTATTCTCATGTCCTCCACCACCACATTCTAGGACTCCATGCCTTTGTCCACCCTGGTACTGGGAGATTCATCAGACACGACCCCAACTTCCATAGCTCAGAGGCTAAGTAAGATCTCACACCACTATTACACCTGCCTTATAAGTGTTTATTATATATAAATATATATAAAAATAAGTGGTTATATTTTATTCTAAATACATGAACAATATGGAAAGTATTTGGTCTGACCACTCTTTGGATTCAGTTTTGCACACTTGCACATCAGGGATATGATGTGTAGGAAACATCTCTGTAGGAGCTTCCTACTGTAAGTATGTACTGTAAGATCCTGCTGTGCGAACAACTATAACTTGGTCTGTACCAGTGTTTAGGTAGCAATAAAGTAACATCTATATCATGAATGCCAGAACCCAAGCTTTCCAAGAAGTACATTCCCCAGAGCATTACACTGCCCCCACCAGCCTGCACCTTTTGTTACACTTGCACAGTGAAACAAGGGATTTTCTATGATCAGAATCATGTGTAGGAGCTTCATATAGCTTGAGGAACATCTGAACTCTGCTACTAAGGTGAGATGTGCGACATGACAGTTCTACTGTATCATCAAGGTCTTTCCCAAACAAAGATTTCAAGGCAGAAGAGCATTTTGGAGTAGCAATGTTGAGGACCATAGACGCAATGGAATAACCAAACTTGATGCAGCAAATGGAAAAACAATGCTTACTTCCCTCTGCATTAGACCTCGTCCTGCAGTGCCATCAGCAAAGAACTGGTGGAAACCACTGGGACTTAGGTTCACCCATTTAATGTCTGGAGAAGTCTGGCCAGAAGAATTGCGACCAAAGAGCCACATGGAGACAAGGCACATGAACATAGGAATTGGGGTACCGAAAAATGGCAGCCGGGCTCTCTGGGCTTATGAGTCGAAATATTCGGCGGTAGAAATATGCAAGTTGTATACAGAAGGGCTGGAGATCAGTAATAATGCACTATAATGCAGATCCGAGGCTGCATTTTTGCAAATGGAGCTGGAGATTTGGTCAGGATCAATGGTGTTCTCTGTGCTGATATCATGCAATACCTTCAGAGAGGCATCTTATTGGCCCCAAATTTATTCTCTAGCAAGACAACAACCCTAAACATACAAGCAATGTCATTAAGAACCATCTTCAGCATAGAGAAATCAAGGAAGTAATAGTGTTAATAAATCTGGCTTATTTATCCAGTTTTGAGATCTGGGGAATATGGAGGTCAAGTCAAGCTTGTTTGTGGAACCACTCCTGAGCAGTGTTTTGCAGTGTGTCAGGAAGCATTATCCTGGTGAGAAAAAAAAACACTCGCATTAGGGAATAATGTTACAATGAAGGAGTACAACTTGGTCTGGTCAGTGTTCCCCAGAGCATTACATTGCCTCCACCAGCCTGCCTCATTTTTGTTTAGCACCATTTTTGTCCCCCCCCCAAAAAAACACTGCTATTTACATAATGTAAAAGAAAATGTGATGGCATGTGACCTTCTTCTATTGCATCATGGTCCAGTTCTCTGATAACACTGTTGGTGCTTTGGGAGGACAGGAGTCAACATGGGAACTTGGACTGATCTGCATCAAACACTGCAAGCTGTGATACTAACAGTTTAGAGCTAGCAGCATTTCGTGCTACAGTAGCACAATTTAGACCAGACAGACCAGCGTACACCAGTAAGCCTTGTGAGTATAGGATCCTGTTACTGGTTCTCATTTATTTCACCACTTTTTGGAGATCAGGTCAACAATTTACTGTTTTGGAGATGATCTGGCCCACAGTTTGGCCGTTGTAACTTCTTCGAGGGTACTCAGGGTTGTACCCTTTGCAAATTGTTCCTGCTTCCTCTTTTTGCAAACTGACAATAGTTTACTGACAGGTGCAATTGTAATGCTATATATAAATAAATATAAATAAAACGTTAATATAGTATCTCACTATTATATAGTTCTTGCTCTAACTAAACCATATCCTGTGTTATAAATGATAGCGAGGGGAAAACCCCTTTAATAACCTAAAATGTAATTATTTATTTTCTTTTACTTTAAAAATACCAGAAAAATTCACCACTTTGCGAGCCATCCTTGAATTTGAGAAAAATGTCCGAAGCCATTAACGGAAATTCAGACAAGCCTTAGTCACATAATCAAAAGCATTTACTTTGCGTATGTGCAAATATACATATACCGTAACCGTCGCGATTTCCATCTCAACGCACAGCCGACGATACGATACATTAAAGATACATATGAAGCAGCTACCTATACAGTATGATACGAGTCACCACACAAACAGTGTGATTCAATTTCAATTTGATTCAACACAATGCGATTCAATGGAAAATATATGATGCTGTACAGTATAATATGGTCCTGATGGTTCGCTTAGATTTCTCTGGTTCAGACAGACGGCAAATCATCAATTTACACGCCTTTGACGTTCTTTTCCTGTTCTGTGTGCAGGAAGTTACAGCTCTACCTCTGCCATGTTAATCCGTATCCTATGCGACTCTCGGGACACGCCTCGGTCTCCGTAGCGTTGCGATACGTCGTATTCACGTAGCAGCAGCAGTGCTGAGAGAACGCGCTCGAGAAACAGTTTAGAGGGGAGAACTCAATATAATTGTATATATAAATATTGATAAAAAAAAAATTATTATTATAAATATATAAACTTTTTTGTTTGTTTGTCCATCTTGCAGCAAAGAAGACCAAGAAGCAGGTGTTTGTAAGTTATAACCTTCCAGTGACTGACTCCAATCTATCCATCTTGGTGGAGAACCGAATTAAAAAGGAGATGGAGCTCCATCCTGACAAATTTTAACACCTTTCAATGCGACGCACTTATTTTTTTTACGCACTTATCACGTTTTGTATATAATAAACGAATAAAGGTTAACAAAATACACACAATGTCTCTACTTGAATATCTTAAATAAAACCTTCAATTGAAATGTTTTTTCACATTTCCCAGCAATGTTAGAAAGCTGCAGTCAGAGTGCAGGATCAGCCATGAAACAGCGCCCCTGGAGGAGGGGAGGGGTAAAGGTTGCTCCGGGGTCTTAAACCACCAACCTTCTAATCATTATTCCAGAGCCTTCACCACTGATCGACCACTTCCCAACCAAAAAAAAAAAAAAAACGTAAAAGTTTATACACACACAAACATCTGAGACATGATTAAAAACTGTTATTCAAACGTATTTATTCACAAATGGCACATCTTATAAAAATGAACAGTGAAAAGGATATAGTTCCATGAGTTGCACTGTAAATATTTACCTGCATATTACTGATGAGAAACACTATCGAACAAGTGGTAGGAAATAAGTACATTTTAATCACTGAGTCACAATTGTCATGTCAAATGGCCATTTTAAATACCAGTGAATATTTATTTATTTATTTATTGGCCGAGTTTCACTGTGACTCCAGAAATTCCTTTACATTAAGAGATCCCATGTTGAAATCATGCCATATTGATGCTTTTTTTATAAAACTTTTTTTTCCTTTTGCAAATATCTGAGATGTCAATCAGATCAAGATCTAAATTCTCAGATTATCGGTCACAATATAAGGCTAGTTTTATAGAACATCGATTTTAGGGAGGGGAAAGATCACAGTCTATTGATCACAAAACATTTATTTATTTTATTTTATTTTTTGCATATTTTGTGCCATCAACAAACTCCATCTCAGTGAAACCATTTTAAATTCAGGGACGAGAAAAAAAGAAAGGAAAAAAAATAAAAGTTGAGGCACAGATAATTTACTGGCCAAAAATATCTACAGGAAATACTGAGCAGCCTTTACTTTGTGCTCTGCCCTGCTTGTTTTTTTATATTCCTGAAAGAAAATGGCGACTGTTCTGGTGTAAAACTGTAAGATATCCACACACACACACACACACACACACACACACACACACACACACACACACACACACACACACACGCACGCACGTCTTATAAACCTGCCAACTAAAACACCCGGATACTAAGATTTGATGGAGTTGACACTTATGGTGTCTTATGGATCTTATCACCAGGATGTTTCCAACTAGTTATGGATTCAGGCTGTATATTTTCCTCCAGCCATCATAATCCGTAATCAGGTCACGTTTCATCGTACTTTTTCCACACACACACATGCATGAGACTACACACGTGCATTACAAATTAAGATGATTGTTTCTTTTTCTTTTTTTTGGACGTAGTACAAAACTATAGAAAAGCTAAAAACTGTGAGGCGATCGGACCTGTTTTTTTTTGCAGACATCAGCCTGAAATTCATTAGTGGTCATTTGAAAAATAGATTTCCCCTCATTTGTTTTTCACACCACTCTACCACATCATTTCTCCCCCTCCCGTATCTTCAGGATGAAGAGGTTTGACACGTTATGAGTATTCGTTAGTTTGCACATCATTCACTGGTTGAAATGCACTAGGAAATTGTAGCGGCTGCAACCTCATGATGCGTCTCTGTGCTCGTGGGCCGAAATCAGATCATCGCTCTGTTCTTCATATGGCCTGGGCTGGGATTCGGGTTTCTGCTGCGCATAAGAGCGCGGTCAAGTCCTCACTCCGTTCGCCGTGCTGCCGCTAGCTGCGGTGCTGTTACCGGGATTGGCGATCTGATGAAGAGGCGTGTCCTGGACGCGAGAGTACTCCCGGACCTCTTGCCTGGCCAGAAGGTGGTGCTGCTCTCCGGGGAGGAGGGGCCTGCGTAAAAGCCCCTCTCCTTCGGCCAGAGATTCAGGCAGGGGTTGGCCGGTGGTCTCGGGAAGCAAGGGAATGCAAATGATGCATAGGAGGGTGCAGCAGGTGAGGATGACGTGGTGAAGGAAGAAGCCTTTTTGGTTGTGGAGTTCCATCAGGGAGCTGTTAGCATGCCAAACCCTGCGCTAGCCAGGACCAGACCTACACCTCCACCCCTAATACACACAAGAGCAGCAGTTCATTAGGGCAGAAGTTCATTCAAATTTTGTTGAAACAAAAATTATTTCCAAAAAAAATTGCATTCTAAAAGAAAACCTTTCTTTTCTTTGTGTTCCTTTAGCTTTATTTCTCACAGTCTCTCGAACCTCTACACAGACTGGTGCTACATGCTTTTCTACAGCAAATGAACAATTTTTTGGCTAACATCATTTAGTTGCAGAAAACTAACTAAAACAGCCGAATGGTTGCCATTAACTCGTCATATTCCAAGGAAAATCTTTTGTTTTTGAATGAGTACCTAGAGCACAAGGTTAAATCCTGGCCATGTCAAGGTCCAAAACTGGACATGCCTTCTAACATGAGGGATGTTATAATCTTTCTCCTCTGTCATCCACAGCAAAACTAGTCAACTGTGAGCTCATATCTGAAAGAGAAAAATACGAAAACGGTCCGGATTGCTTTCTCAAATCTGACTAGTTTAGTAGGTGTTGATCACGGCACATCTTTCTAATATGTATCGTTTCATTCGGGAATTCACAGGGACTAATAATAAACATTAGTAAAATGTTCCATTATGTAATAACGGAAAACATTACTGGTGATATGGTAAAGGTTTCCGCATCATGGAAATTAAGGTTTTCAGTTTCCACTTTGTAACAGTCATCAGCCAAATATAATCGTTAAAAAAATGCCTTAATAACACGCTCTACTAAATGAATCCATATCAGTGTGGAAACCCATCACATTGTCAATTATTATTTTCCTATAATTACGTATTTTTATTTCTTAGATGTCTTTAAGCATGCAAGGAGACACACAAGTGTTATAGGTGCTGATACACAACTCCGTCCATTTAGATACAAGAATTGAATTGTTCTGAGGTACAATTTTGCCCTATATAATTATTTACACTTTAATCCCAGTCACATGAAAATGGCACAAAAAATTATTTCCATGATCGTGTCCATTTTCCAGTTCCAATAAACTTCTTTATCAGAAGATTTGGCCTGAGTGCTCTCTTGCAGTATTGTGAACTGATAAGAACTGGCCTGTTCCTTGACAATAAATTTGAGCTCAATTTAAAATGCAGGTAGTCCCTGAGTTCTGATGTCGCCAACTTGAAAATATTGCAAGTCAAGACATGGCCTAGCCTATCCATGATGGTGAATGATGATCAATATAGGGTAGTATACTGTAATTTGTTCATAATTTAACATTACAGTACATTATTTAGCAAAACAGACCAATTTACAGTACCATACTGTAAAAACTATACCCCAAAAGATTTGAAGCTTTAATTGCTGCCAAAGATGCTTCAATTAAGTACTGAGTAAAGGCTCTGAATATGTATGTACATGTGATATTTCAGTTTTCACTAAGTGAAGGGGTCTGACTAGTTTGCAAATACACTGTGTACTTTTTACACACAAAGAAAAATGGAAAAAACATGACAATGCAGAGGAAAGAAGACCTGAACAGAGACCGAGGGAGTAATTTCACCTGATGACTGTAGGCGTGATCTCCGTGCAGTAGAAGATGCTCAGGGTGCTGACGGCGTGAGAAGAGAACATTCCGATGATGGAAAACGCCACCGAGAACCGCTGGTTTAGCGTGTCCCTGAGAACTGACATAAAACAGGACAGGATTTTGAAAACATCTGCGCTGGGATTAATTTAGGGGTGAATAATTGCGTGTGTATAGCAAAATTAACTGCACTGTTCCTTACCTACATTGTGCCGAAGACTGTACTTTCCAATTACTGTTATGAAAAAAAGAGATACAAGCATGTAAAGAGGAAAAATCTTGAAAAGACAACAAAAAAAAAGAAAAAAAGAAAAGGAATGGGAGACCAACCAGCATAATACTGACACATAATAATGCTATTTGCACGACCATGCACTCTCACACTTTATATTCATTACTGATCTGTTATATAATCTGTATATTTTCCTATTTAATACTCATTGTTTACATTGTTTTGCATTGTCTAGTTTTTCCTGTATCGTCAGTTTCGCCTTGTATAGTCCAAGCGAAATGTGTTATTTATGTCTGTACTTTTGAGAGTCACCAACAGCTGGAACCAAATTCTTTGCATGTGTCAACACACTTGGCCAATAAACATTTTTCAAACGAAATTTGTCCCAAATATTATAAATAAACCGATATCTGAAGTCTTTCCAGCTGTGTTTTCATCAGCATTAGTCTTTCAGCCATTCATTAGCAAGTCTTCATTTTGGTGGCAAATCAGTAAAAAAAAATATATCCAAATTCCATCATTTAGATTCTCTCTCTTCTCTATCGAAACCTCTCTGTTGAGCTACAAATGCTCATGAGATACTGGTGATTAGATCAGGTAATAGGATAATATATAACTTTATACCTTTAATATATACACCAAGCGGCGATCAAACGAGTTTAAAACTGATCCTGTCCACCACTGATAGCATGTATGCACTAACATGTGTGTGTACACTCACAGCTGAGTAGGCCGAGCTGCAGTAAAGAAGCCAGTGCTGTGATGATCATAAAGGTGAGGAGGCCGCCTCGTCTGCCGAACGCAGTCACCACCGGACAAAGCACCAAACACGAGGCCATGGCGATGCCTGCCAGAGCGTAATAGTGCAGGTGAGAGGTGCTGCCCTCTAAAACACTGCGTGCAAAACAGTGGTGATCCCGTAACCAGTCAACCTGAGAGAGACAGAGCCAGATATAATTATCTTTAATATACATCAATATCATTGTGGTTACTCAAATTTCTACAAACACTCAAAATAAATCACTTCTGCATTTAGTGGATATTTGCAAGATTTGACCTAAAATTGCTCATTGTTTAAGCGTATGAGTAAGAAGGAAAACTCAATTCAATTCATTTTTTATTTGTATTGCACTTTTAACAATGAACATTGTCTCAAAGCAGCTTTACACAGATAATGTGGTGATAAAAAAATAAATATGTTCCTTATAAGTGTAAGTTTGTCCATGATGAGTGAGCCGGTGGCGACTGTGGTGAAGGAAAAACTCCCCGAGACGGCATAAGGAAAAACCTTGAGAGGAACCAGACTCAAGAGGGAAACCCATCCTCATCTGGGTTGCACCGAATGTTCATTTATTACAGATATACAATGTTGCAGGGTGCAGTGATGATGATTAGATGCAAACTGTAGTCCAGAGATAGTGTAGCAGACTGTTGACATTAACTACAGTCCGAATCCATCCTCAAGGCTCCCGTTCTTACTCTGGAATTCATGGATCCCCAGGGCTTTGATGAGAAACCGTCCCCAGCTTCACAGAGTGGCCTCCAATCAAAGAAAACACCATCTAGAGGCAGGCCGGGTCGAAGTGGGAAAATATTTTGACACTATTCTGCCTGCCACACATCCATATAGTTATTGATTGAGGGATTGAGGTTGGAATTTAATATTCGCCTTAAACATGCCTCCGGAGAAAACTG
This sequence comes from Silurus lanzhouensis, assembly GCA_039877035.1. NCBI lineage: Eukaryota > Metazoa > Chordata > Actinopteri > Siluriformes > Siluridae > Silurus > Silurus lanzhouensis. The sequence goes on from JBCEWE010002135.1 coordinate 16,684, forward strand.
TTGCCTGATGGAAAAGGCATTGCACCAAGACTTGGTCATGCCTAAACACTTTTCCAGCCATATGTTTTTCCTGACCAAACTGTTACACAAACTGTAACACAAATGTAAAGCATATCATCTGATGCTGTAGCATTCAAGTTTCCCTTCACTTGAACTAGGAGACCCAACCTCTTCCAGCACGACAATACCCTTGTGCACAAAGCCAGTTTCATGAAAATATGCTTTTAAATGGGTTGGAGTGGAAGATCTCCTGCTATAGAGCTCCAAACCCATTGAACAGCTTCGGGATTATGGGAGTTGAAATGGCACCCAGGCCTCCTCACCTCACCTACTTGGGACACCTGACTTTCCCAGGCATCATATGTGGTTCTTCTTCAAACTGTTACCACAATTTGTAGGCACACAACTGTATAGAATGTTTTTGATGAGTAGGCTTTAACATCCTTGTAGCTGAATGAGCATAAATCTCCACAAAATCTAGTGAAGCATCTTCCCAACAAGCGGCTGTGGAACCGGATGTTCAGAAAGCACATGAATTTTATGCTCAGGTGTCCAAAACGTTTGTCAATCTAGTGCACGAAAAAACTGTCTTGCGAATGTAAACGAGCTTAAATATATATATGCGACAAAACGCAAATGTTTCCCGATAGAAAGATTCAACAATTATACACAACAAAATCTGTTTATTATTAGCTCTAGATTATGTAGTGTGTTCTGCTTACGAGTCATTGTGATAAGCCGTTACTATAAAACAGTGAATCGGCCGGGGCATTACATAATGTAAACCTATAAAAGACAAAAACTAGTCTCCAACTGAGCTGTTATATAAAATCAATGCACCCCTCGGATTAGAGAATTCACATCACTGTGGTATATAAAACCTAATTAAACAATATAAATATTTGCATACCATTAAGTAGTGCATTTTACACCTAGGCCCTTTTTTATTACATCATTATGATGTCATGGCTATAGAAACGATCAATATTATACAGAAACATCTCTAGCAGGAGCATCAGTATTAACCTCGTAACATATCCGGTTTTCGTGCATCACGGTTTGCCTGGGGATTTTAAATGAAGGCAAATTGTGTGTTTCGTGCCAAATATTTGCGTATATGCAACCAAATCAATTTCTTAGCTATATTTCTTGAGAACGTTTTTGAGCTCGTGTAGTTTGCTACATGGCGGTTTATGACCATCTGACCATCCAATCAAAGGACGTGAAAATGCTGACGTTATTTGACGCTGCTAGAAGTCGAAATCTGATTGGTTAAAGCAACAGCTTCAATTAGCATGTATTCTATGCGACAGACGGCCGCGGTTGTTGATTCCGGAGACGTTGCAGCAGATACTTTTGACAACATGAGATGTGATGAGAAATCTCATTGGATTGAAACTCCAACGTAAACAGACACTACAGGAAGTGGTGCATCTGAGGCCAATATTATAAAATGTAAACAATCGACAATCGGGAATAAATATATTGAAACACAAGTCAATGATTTTGATAGTTTAGGTCAGAGAAGTCCTTGCTGGCCCTGATGGCTTACCACTGACAATATAAATTCAACTAAAAAACAAAAAACAAAGCTTCTTTGTTTTGTCTGGAAATGTATCTACAGCGCTAGTTTCAGAAAATGTAGTCCAGTCGCACCACATATTATTTTGTTATGCACCATACAGACAAATAAGTATAATTTTTCAAAAGATAAATAGACTATTATTACACTTTAAATTTC
>JBCEWE010002114.1:0-18409 GCA_039877035.1 Silurus lanzhouensis
ACAACTGTTTTAGCGTTCTCTGTCACGCATGCAAATGCTTCTGGCCACTTACTAAATCTGTCAACTATAACCAACAGGTTTCTCAAATTTCCTACTTGTGGCATATGTGTGAAATCGATCTGTAGGTGTTGGAAGGGTTGCTCAGGAAAAGTAAGCGCATCATGTCGTACAGGTCAATGTATGTTAGTTTTGGCACAAGTCAAACATGAATCTAACACTAGCTTGGTTTTTAGCTACATCAGCAGTACAGTATGATGAGTTTATAGCCTGTGTGACTTTAGCTGTGCTAATGTGTGACATCCCATGGTAATGCTACACCAACACTATTAAAGCTAGTTAAGGCAGAGCAATTTTTCCATCTACATCTCTAATGATACCAGCAGAATATGATTTACATTGTTTAGAAGCCCAATACTTTATGTCCTCCTTCACTTCTGACTCTGAAGTATTTTTGAGGTCAATATCTGGTATATTGGAGATATGCGTCATCATCGGGATCTCAGGATTTGTCTGTACTGTGTCCAAATCTACTGGTTGTTTTGTTGCTTCCTTAGCTACTTTATCGGCTAACGGGTTTCCCCGAATTTCCTCTGAATCACCTGCGGCATGTTCTGTAACCTTAACTATGGCCATTTTGGCAGGAAGATGAACAACATTTAAGAGGCCCCCTATGAGATTAAAATGTGCTATAGGCTTTACATCAGCTGTTTTAAAGTATTTGCTTCCATGTTTCGGCAAAATCATGCACAACATCATAGGCATACTTAGAATCAGTGTATATAGTGCTTTACCTTCGGTGTATATAGTGCTTACCTTCAACAACTGACATGCTTGTAAGTGCAAACAACCCTGCAGCTTGTGCAATGTGTATGGTAATGGTTTACTTCAACTATTCATCAGTAATCGTACAACCGCATATCCACATAATACACATCAAGGGTTTGAACATGATCTATAGATCAGGGGTCACCAACGTGGCCCTTTTCTAAAAAATAGCTGTTCCTACTTTGTTAAATCATTGTTGATACTTATGAGAAATCATTAACATGATCATGTCCTCACATAGATAAATATCATTAATTATCAATAATAACATATAATTAAAGGTAAATTGAGCAAATTGTTATTTCAGATCAAAATGAAAACTGGTCTATCAAACTGTTAGCCCTTACATAATGTACCAAGATGTAGCTCTCAGTTTCAGAAAGCTGGTGACCCTGATCTATATATATAGGCAATCCCTCTTCCAGGCCATATCTAAAGATCGGCCTACAAGAGGTCTCTTGTTCAATGTGTTTAAGGCAATCCTGTGTGTCTTTAAAACCACAAGTCTAGCAGTCTAGCAAGTCTAGCAATCACGCAGCGTTACTACAGCTGAATGCGGCTGAGAAGAAGGCTTAATGGTTACGTTTCTGTTGCCAAAGGTGATTTCATACCAGATCTACGTCGTGCTTCATATTTTGTGTTGAGGTTATGTGAAATAGCTGTTACTGATGTGAGGTGTACAGTATAAAGGATGTCACAGCATGTTTCTCAGCATCCCGACCATCAGACCATCAGCAGCCACTGCACGCATGCATGAGGCAACCCTTGTGCTATGTTGTCTAAACATTTGGAAAGAAATCTGGCACAATTGTCACAATGTTCCTGGCTAGAATCCCTGCAGCCGTACCACCAGGTCATGCAAATAAAGGTGAAAATATGAGTATAAAAGTAAATTTAATAAAAACATTTTAAAACTTTTTATAAAAGAAAGTCAGATTTTTTTCAAACCATTGTTTGTCATCACATTTGCAGTGAATATTTGTACTTTCAATGGTTTTAGTTAATAATGCTTATGAATCTAAAAAGTCAAAATTTTACAATAACTTTTAAAAACGATTTGTCATATGTTTTCATGAATTTTGCACTTTTTTTTTTTACAGTTTCATGAAATTATTCTATGAATATAAAAATCACATTTTTGTTAATTGATGCTAAATATGAAAAGTCATATTTTCACTATAGATTTTAAAACTTGATTCGTCATATAATGCTTTTATTGAATTTTTTATAAAAAGTTTTTTTTTACAGTTTCTAGTACATTTTCCTTGTATATGAAAATTCCTATTTACCCAAGTATATCATAATCATATTAAAAAACATTTTTTGCCAAACATTTTCACATAAATTGTAAAACGATTTGTCATGTCATGTTTTTAATGAATATTTCACCTTTTTTTTCCTTTTTTTACAGCTTTTTCATTACAATTTTCCTTTGGATAAACAAATTACCATTTTACCAATTTATTTCACATTCATATGAAAAAATTCTTATTTTGCCAAACATGGTTATAATGAAACCTTTTTTGTTTACTTATTGCACTTTTTTCAACAGCCTTCCATGAAAATATGCTTCTGTATATGGAAATGTATATTTACAAATAAATTTAATATTCATGTAAAACGTCATAATTTTGTTAAACCATGGTTTGTGATGTGAAAGTGTTTTATTTACGTATTGCACTTTTTAATGGTTTTTAAAGAAATTATGCTTATGAATATAAAAATTCATATTTTCACAAACACCAGATTTGATGAAAAATTAAAAAAAAAATTATAAAAATTATAATATGTATATAAATTTAATATTTTAATAAAACAATTTTTTAAATAAAAGAAAGTCAGATTTGTTTCAAACCATTGTTTGTCATAACATTTTTGCGATGAACATTGCATTTTTTAATGTTTTTTTGTTAAATGATGATTATGATTATGAAAAGTCATAATTTCACAATATCACATTTTCAATGAAAATGTCATATTTTGTCAAACATGATTGTATGGTCACCTTTTGTTTCTTAATATCACTTTTTAAAAGGTTTTCCGTGAACATATGCGTCTAAATATGAAAATTCATATGTTCATAATGACTATCATATTTGTTATGCAAAATGACATTTTAATCAAACCCTGTTCTCATGTAAATGTTTTCGTTCATGGATTGCACTTTTAACCTTTTTCATTTAATATGAATATTCATATTTTACAATAGCAATTTTATGAAAACATCTTTTTATGTCACGTTTTGAGCTTATAATTTTTATATTTTAGGTATCTATAATTCATATTTTCACATAACATTTTTTATGATAACGGTTAACTTTTCTTATGAAATTTTTCATGAACATTATTTAAATAAAAACAATCAATGTTGTATTGAACAATAATTTTTTTTTCAAACATTTTCATTACATTTTGCATAGATTTTTCCCAACAGTTAACAGTTTTTTTGTTGTTTTTTTTTTCCAATTCTTTTTATTGAGAAATCAACATTGACAGATACAAAAAAGTAAACAAAAATTCTTAGTTTTTTCTTTTTTTAAACAAACACAGAAAGAAAACACCCCACCCCCCAAAACACAGACAAAACCCCAGACAAAGACACACACACACACATGCGCACGCACGCACACACACCCCACATCCCCCTGCTTAAACAACTGAAGAAAAAAAACAAAGGTCATGCATACAGTCCAAATTTGACCACTTTAGATCTTTAACCAGGTAGCACCCGTAGTCCCCTAAAATAAGAAATAACAGGCTGCCACTTGCAAAAAAAGTGCCAGTAGAACCCTCAGCGTATATTTTATTTTCTCCAACTTAAGAAAAAACATTAAGTCTTTAAACCACGAGAGATAGAAGGACATCCTATTGTTTTCCAGTGTAGAAGTATGCAACGTCTGGCCAATAAAGATGAGAAAGCTAAAACATCTTTGTGTGCAGAACTCAGTGATACCGATTTGCTGGTAACCCCAAATATAGCGATCAGTGGGCATGGCGTCAATTGCACTCCAAATATGGAGGACATAACGCTGAAAAAAACCTGTCCAGAATGCATGCAATTTTGGGCACAGAAAGAACATATGACTCAAATGACAGGGGGAAGCATGACATCTGTCACATCTGTCCTCAACCCCAGGATAGATCTTTGCCTGCTTCAATTTGGAAAGATGAATTCTGTACAAAACCTTAAACTGAATGAGCTGAGGCGGGCACAGGAAGTGGTAGACCGTATCCTATCCACGGCCTCCTCCCACCGTTCATCGCCAAACTGCAGCCCCAACTCCTCCTCCAAGCGGTCCTGGTTTTATCTGTATTACAGCTATTGAGAGATAAAATAAAACTGTATATCCGGGAATCAAACCACGCTGGTGTGGGGCAAACATGACTAAACTCTCCCAAGGTTGCTTGGGGGGGTACTGAGGGAAAATTGGGAAGGCATTTAGATACAAAGCTGCGGACTTGGAAATATCGAAAAAAATGAGCTGTAGGCAGCCATACTCCAAGGACAGGCTGGTGAAACTTCTAAAGACGCCATCTTTGTACAAATTATAAAGTTGCTTGACGCCTTTTTCATGCCACAGTGAGAAAGCTGAATCCAAAAGTGACGGGGGAAACAAATGATTTCTATTCAAGGGACCCAGTGCTGATAGAGCCCTAAATTTAAAGTGACGCCTAAACTGAAACCAAATCTTAAGTGTGTTCAGTACGACTGGATTGTCATTATATTGAGATGGTTTGACCGGAAAAGGTGAGCAAAGCAGAGCAGATACAGAGGATGATCTACAAGACAGTAGCTCTAGATTGCACCAAGTGGATTCTGTTGAATCGGACCAGAAGTTCAGTTTTTGGATATGTGCAGCCCAGTAGTATATTTGAAAATTGGGCAAAGCAAAAAGACAGAGGCAGACTGCTCCACCTCTGAAAATCCGACTTCATGTCCGCCACAAGCGGAGCGAGATTGGCATGAAAAGTTTGGGTAAGGAACGGGTCACCGTGATACCAAGGTATTTAAAGCCTGAACAGTTGAATTTGAATGGCAGATTCAGACGCTGAAGTTGTAGAGCGTCAGTGTTTACCGGATAACACTCACTCTTATGGAAATTCAGTTTGTATCCCGAGAAAGAGCCAAAATCCCCCAAGATAGATAAGACAACAGGAATAGAGGCTGCAGGATCCGTCACATATAACAACAAATCATCAGCATATAAGGATACCTTATATTCCGCCCCCTTGCGAGTTATACCCTTAAAGGCTAACAAGGATTTAAGTTTAATGGATAATGGCTCAATGGCAAGGGCGAATAGCAGTGGTGACAGTGGGCACCCCTGCCGAGTTCCACGCCCGAGACTGAAATAATCAGAGCTAATATTATTTGTACGAACACTGGCTTGCGGAGATTTATAAAGGAGTCGGATCCAGGAGACAAATGTATCACCAAACCTGAATTTCTTCAATGTTGCAAACAGGTATTCCCACTCTACTCTATCAAACGCTTTCTCAGCATCCAATGAAACTACCACCTCAGGAGAGGAGATGACTGCTTAGAGTAAATTATATTGAAAAGTGTACGAGTGTTAAAAAATGAATGTCGCCCTTTAATGAATCCAGTCTGCTCCATAGATATGATACGTGGTAGTATATTTTCTAACCGGGATGCAATCACTTTCGCCAGCACTTTCACGTCGGCATTTAGCAGCGACAGCGGTCTGTATGACCCGCACAGGTTGGGATCCTTGCCCTTCTTCAAGAGAAGGGCTATTGAGGCCTGATTGAAAGTAGGTGGTAGCACGCCCTGATCCAAAGATTCATTGAACACACCAAGGAGCAGCGGCGTATAGCTCTGGAGACGGGTTGGACGCGTAGCTCTGATCGAGTTGGCTGATAGCCAATGAGATGTCCCTGAGTTTAGCTCTGTGCTCTCGATATGTGAAAGCAGAGTACGAAATGATTCGCCCCCTGAGATAGGCTTTCATAGTCTCCCATAATAATGAGCATGGAGTAGAGTCAAGACGATTAAACAACAAGAATTCATCAATAGCTCCAGAAATAGACGCACAGAAATCCTTGTCCGCTAGGAGATGCGAATTAAACCGCCAGGGAGATTGTGTAGGTCTATGGGTTGAGAATTGGATATCCAACGCTAGAGGAGCATGATCAGAAATCACAATGGCCAAATAATCTGTAGATACAACGGAGCGATTGAGACGGCTATCAATAAAAAAATAATCAATTCTGGAATATGAGTGATGCACCGGGGAGAAAAATGAGAATTTTTTCATCCCGGGATTGCGACATCTCCATGGGTCTACCAAGCCGTTTTGTGACACGAAATCGGAGAACGATTTAGACATTGCACATTGGGATGCAGCACGAGAACTAGAACTATCCAAAACAGGGTTCAAAACACAATTCAAATCACCGCCAAAAATTATCAAATGGGTATTTACAAAGGGAAGACTGCCAATTAACCTATTCGCAAAATCAGGATCATCAAAGTTTGGAGCGTAAATATTAACCAGCAGAACCTTGGTCTGCATCAGCATACCAGCCACAATGACATATCTGCCATTCCTATCTGCAATTGTATGGGTAGGCGAAAACCGTATGCTTCTATTTACTAGGATGGCCACCCCTCGTGCCTTAGAATTGAAATTGGAGTGGAAAGTTTGACCCACCCAAGGACGGTGAAGCCTATGATGATCTCTGACCCTGAGGTGTGTTTCCTGTAAAAATACTATGTCGGCGCGTAAGCGTTTCAGATGGGTAAAAACCCTAGACCGTTTAATAGGATTACCCATACCCCTAATATTCCAGCTAAGGAACCGGACAGGTGCACCACTGCCAGCTAAAAGTGAGTCTGTATTATTGCCAGCCATTCACCCAAAAACAACTACACACACAAAAAAAAGAAAACAGGACCTGTGAAGCCAGGGGCAATCCCCACCCCCCTACCCCAGTGCGCGCGCATCAGACACTCAAACACAAACACATACCCAACACACAAGTAGAGTCCCCATCCTAACAATAACCCCAGGGGACAGCAACGTGAACTATCAAAAAAGAAACCTATCGCCGCCCACACAAATAAATGTGCTAACGACACGGAGAACAAGCCCATCCTAAGCAAAGAGAAGGCTCCAGCAGATTAAACACAACATAAATTAAGCGCAACTATATCTAGTTCACTGCTGCCCATTCCCGGTCTACATAAACATATAAACAAAGTTTCCAGAGGAAAATAAGTTCCCAACATAAATCGACCAAGCGTTCATGAAACAAACAGTAAGTTTTCAGGATCACTTACACTTTGATTTCCGTAAAAATAACACATACAAAAAAAAGCAAACAAACAAACAAAAATAATAATAACAAATAAATAAAAAGTCAAAGACCAGCATCACCACGCGGAGTTTGTGAATAGTGCAGTGTCACGAAAAACAAGGAGCAAACATCACGACCATCCGTGACAAAAAATATGTTTACACTTTAGACACACTTTGGAAAGTTTTTATATACTCGCTGGCCTCGTCAGGTGAAAGAAAATCTTTCCCAACACCATTGTGTGTAATACGTAGCCGCGCTGGATAAAATAACCCGTACCGCACACCTTCAATGCCACGGAGATGCCGCCGCACCTCGTTAAATGCAGCCCGTGCTTTTGCGGTTTTTACCGTATGGTCTGGAAAAATAGAAATGTTCAGACCCTTAAACTGAATTCGCTGCAGTTCTTTGGCGCGCCGTAAGACATCCAGACATTCGCTGTGATAGTGAAATCTGGCCACAATGGCTCGTGGTCGTTCACCAGGTTTTGGTACGGGCTGTAAAGTGCGATGTGACCTGTCCAGAACCGGCTCCTTCTCCAGACTCAGTGCCTCCTTCAGCAGCACGGCAACATTCGCGGTAGTGGAGCTATTGGGCCCCTCAGGAACACCGATTATGCGGAAATTATTGCGCCGCGATCTAGCTTCCAGATCTTCACATTTGGTCTCCAGCTTATTGTACTCAGCAGTAAGACGGTGAATGTCACGTTGCATTACAGCGATATCATCAGTGCAAACAGAAAGTGAGCGCTCCATTTCAGCCACGGTGCCCTTTAGTTCCCGCACCGCAGCCTCATTCGCAGCTTTATCACTGGACAGCTGCGCCTTCACCGCCTGCAGCTCCGAATTTATTGTCAGTAAATCGTTTCCTAATGTACGTTCTAATGCACGTAGTTCGGACTTAAATACCTCGATGATTTCGGACCTCATAGAGGACAGCAGCTCTGACTTTAATGAGTCAATATCAGCCTTAGAAGCTGCCTGTGAAACGATGGGCCCTTCACACGGAGGTGAATCACGAGAAGGCGAGGCCGCAACTGTTGCACCAGGCCGCAGTTGCGACTGAGTTGTGCTACGGGTCTTAGAAGTTTTACCAAACATCATAATTACCTCTAGATTCAAATACACAAACAAGAATGGTAGACCAAGGGATTGAGAGCAAAAACAAAAGCGAAAAGCTCGAAATAATAACAATTACAACATTAATCCACCGGAGCCCCCTAACACCACGTCCTACTCCATGACAAGCTCGATAGCGCCCCCCTTTTAACAGTTTTTAGTTAAATGATGCTTATGAAAATTCAAATATTCACAATTACTCATATTTTTATGAAAAGGTTAACGATTTCTTATAAATGAAATTATGTTTATGAATATGAAATGTAATATTTTAATAAAAACATTTTATTTTATAAACGAAAGTCAGATTTTGTTCAAACCATTGCCATCACCTTTTGCGTTGAATCTTTGCACTTTCAACAGTTAAATGATGCTTATGAATATGATATAATTTCACAATAACTTGTAGAAACTTGAATTGTTATATGACGTTTTTCATTGAATCTTTGTACTTTTTTTTGCATTTTTTCTTTAAATTATTTATTTGAATATGAAAATGTATATAATTGATATGAGAAAAGTCATTTGTCAAAAAATTGTTTATAATGAAAACTTTTTAGTTCACTTATTGCACTTTTAACGATTTTTTGTGAAATGATGCTTATGAATATGTAATATGTAAATACTTGATTTGACATTTCACGTTTTCATTGAATTTTGCACTTTTTAACAGTTTTTCAATAATGATATAATTCAATAATTGAAAAAAAAAATGTTTCAATTATTATGCTGATGAATAGGAAAATGTATATTTTACCAATTAATTATATTTGTATTTAAAAAAATATATTTTTTGCTCAAATCATTATCATGTTGGTTTTTCGCTTACATTAACCTTTTTTCATTAAAGGCTGCCTTATGCAAAAAAGAAATTCACATTAATAACGATCAAATTGTTTATGAAAAAGTCATATCTTTGTGGTCACTTTTTCTGTTTTTTATTCACTTATAGCACTTTTTTAAAGGTTTTCCATGATCATATGATTTACAGCTACACAATTACTCATCTTATTACGGTAAAGGTTAATGTATTTTTTAAAATTATGATTATGAATAGGAAATGTTATATTTTCATTAACAAAATATGAATTATTACTGTTGTTTCGATTTTAATGAATTTAATGATTTTAATGATTTTCAGCGGTTAAGAAACTCATTCTAGATGGCTTTGCCAAATATGTGCTGTTGTTTCGATTTTGATGAATTTGACTTTTTAACCCATTTTCATTCACTTATTGCAGTTTTCTACAGTTTTTATGAAATTATGATTATCAATATGAAAATTCATATTTTTGAAATAACTAAAAAAAATTTGTGAGAAATAACATATTTTGGTCAGGAAATGTTTTCTTATATTATAATCTCATCATAAACATGTAAAAATATAATGAACAAATGCATGCTGCTTGTACAAATACGCTTGGTTCAAAAAACCGCTTTCTCTTCGTCCTAGAAGCCTGAGACTTGCGGAATCGCTTTTTCAGCGGTTAAGAAACTATTTTTGACAGCTTAGACAGCTTTGCCAAATATGTGCTGTTGTTTCGATTTTGATGAATTTGAATTTTTACCCTTTTAATTCACTTATTGCAGTTTTCTAACTTTTTATGAAATTATGATTATGAATTGAAAATTCATATATTTGAAAAAAAAATATTTTTTGAGAAATATCATTTTATGGTCAGGAAATGTTTTGTTATATTATAATCTCATCATAAACATGTAAAATATCATGGGTAAGTGCATGCTGCTTGTACAAATATGCTTGGTTCGAAAAACCGCTTTCTCTTCGTCCTAGAAGCCTGAGACTTGCGGAATCGCGTTTTCAGCGGTTAAGAAACTCATTCTTTACAGCATGTAGAAGGCTTTGCCAAATATGTGCTGTTGTTTCGATTTTGATGAATTATGACTTTTAACATTTTCATTCACTTATTGCAGTTTTCTACAGTTTTTATGACATTATGATTTGAATATGAAAATTCATATTTTTGAAATAACTAAAAATTTTGTGAGAAATAACATATTTTGGTCAGGAAATGTTTTCTATATTATAATCTCATCATAAACATGTAAAAATATATGGGTAAGTGCATGCTGCTTGTACAAATAGCTTGGTTCGAAAAACCGCTTTCTCTTCGTCCTAGAAGCCTGAGACTTGCGGAATCGCGTTTTCAGCGGTTAAGAAACTCATTTTACAGCATTAGAAGCTTTGCCAAATATGTGCTGTTGTTTCGATTTTGATGAATTATGACTTTTAACCCATTTTCATTCACTTATTGCAGTTTTCTACAGTTTTTATGAATTATGATTTGAATATGAAAATTCATATTTTTAAATAACTAAAAAAATTTTGTGAGAAATAACATATTTGGTCAGGAAATGTTTTTATATTATAATCTCATCATAAACATGTAAAAATATCATGGTAAGTGCATGCTGCTTGTACAAATACGCTTGGTTCAAAAAACCGCTTTCTCTTCGTCCTAGAAGCTGAGACTTGCGGAATCGCTTTTCAGCGGTTAAGAAACTCATTCTTGACAGCACGTAGAAGCTTTGCCAAATAAGTGCTATGTTTCGATTTTGATGAATTATGACTTTATAACACATTTAATTACTTTTGCAGTTTTCTACAGTTTTTATGAAATTATGATTATGAATATGAAAATTCATATTTTTGAAATAAAAAAATTTTGTGAGAAATATCATATTTTGGTCAGGAAATGTTTTGTTATATTATAATCTCATCATAAACATGTAAAAATATCATGGAAAGTGCATGCTGCTTGTACAAATACGCTTGTTCGAAAAAACCGCTTTCTCTTCGTCCTAGAAGCTGAGACTTGCGGAATCGCGTTTTAGCGTTTAAGAAACTCATTTTGACAGCATTAGACAGCTTTGCCAAATATGTGCTGATGTTTCGATTTTGATGAATTATGACTTTTTAACCATTTTCATTCACTTTTGCAGTTTTCTACAGTTTTTATGAATTATGATTATAATATGAAAATTCATATTTTTAAATAACAAAAAATTTTGTGAGAAATAACATATTTTGGTCAGGAAATGTTTTCTTATATTATAATCTCATCATAAACATGTAAAAATATCATGGATAAGTGCATGCTGCTTGTACAAATACGCTTGGTTCAAAAACCGCTTTCTCTTCGTCCTAGAAGCTGAGACTTGCGGAATCGCTTTTTCAGCGTTAAGAAACTCATTTTTGACAGCACTTAGACAGCTTTGCCAAATATGTGCTGTTGTTTCGATTTTGATGAATTTGACTTTTTAACCCATTTTATTCACTTATTGCAGTTTTCTACAGTTTTTATGAATTATGATTATGAATATGAAAATTCATATATTTGAAAAAAACTAATATTTTCTGAGAAATATCATATTTTGGTCAGGAAATGTTTTGTATATTATAATCTCATCATAAACATGTAAAATATCATGGGTAAGTGCATGCTGCTTGTACAAATACGCTTGGTTCGAAAAACCGCTTTCTCTTCGTCCTAGAAGCCTGAGACTTGCGGAATCGCGTTTTCAGCGGTTAAGAAAACTCATTTTTTACAGCACTTAGACAGCTTTGCCAAATATGTGCTGTTGTTTCGATTTTGATGAATTATGACTTTTTAACCCATTTTCATTCACTTATTGCAGTTTTCTACACTTTTTATGACATTATGATTATGAATATGAAAATTCATATATTTGAAATAACTATTATATTTTTGTGAGAAATATCATTTTTTGGTCAGGAAATGTTTTGTTATATTTTATCTCATCATTAACATGTAAAAATATAATGGACAAATGCATGCTGCTTATACAAATACGCTTGGTTCAAAAAACCGCTTTCTCTTCGTCCTAGAAGCCTGAGACTTGCGGAATCGCTTTTTGAGCGGTTAAGAAACTCAGTTTTGACAGCACTTAGACAGCTTTGCCAAATATGTGCTGATGTTTCGATTTTGATAAATTATGACTTTATTACACATTTTAAATAACTTTTAGCAGTTTTCTACAGTTTTTATGAAATTATGATTATCAATATGAAAATTCATATTTTTGAAATAACTAAAAAAAATTTGTGAGAAATAACATATTTTGGTCAGGAAATGTTTTCTTATATTATAATCTCATCATAAACATGTAAAAATATAATGAGCAAATGCATGCTGCTTGTACAAATACGCTTGGTTCAAAAAACCGCTTTCTCTTCGTCCTAGAAGCCTGAGACTTGCGGAATCGCTTTTCAGCGGTTAAGAAACTATTTTGACAGCACTTAGACAGCTTTGCCAAATATGTGCTGTTGTTTCGATTTTGATGAATTTGACTTTTTACCCATTTTAATTCACTTATTGCAGTTTTCTAACTTTTTATGAAATTATGATTATGAATTGAAAATTCATATTTTGAAAAAACTAAAATTTTTTGAGAAATATCATTTTTGGTCAGGAAATGTTTTGTTATATTATAATCTCATCATAAACATGTAAAATATCATGGGTAAGTGCATGCTGCTTGTACAAATATGCTTGGTTCGAAAAACCGCTTTCTCTTCGTCCTAGAAGCCTGAGACTTGCGGAATCGCGTTTTCAGCGGTTAAGAAACTCATTCTTTACAGCATGTAGAAGCTTTGCCAAATATGTGCTGTTGTTTCGATTTTGATGAATTATGACTTTTTAACCCATTTTATTCACTTATTGCAGTTTTCTACAGTTTTTATGACATTATGATTATGAATATGAAAATTCATATATTTGAAAAAACTAATATTTTTCTGAGAAATATCATATTTTGGTCAGGAAATGTTTTGTATATTATAATCTCATCATAAACATGTAAAAATATCATGGGTAAGTGCATGCTGCTTGTACAAATACGCTTGGTTCCGAAAAACCGCTTTCTCTTCGTCCTAGAAGCCTGAGACTTGCGGAATCGCGTTTTCAGCGGTTAAGAAACTCATTCTTACAGCACGTAGAAGGCTTTGCCAAATATGTGCTGTTGTTTCGATTTTATGAATTATGACTTTTTAACCCATTTTCATTCACTTATTGCAGTTTTCTACACTTTTTATGACATTATGATTATGAATATGAAATTCATATTTTGAAATAACTATTATATTTTGTGAGAAATATCATTTTTGGTCAGGAAATGTTTTGTTATATTATAATCTCATCATAAACATGTAAAAATATCATGGGTAAATGCATGCTGCTTGTACAAATACGCTTGGTTCGAAAAACCGCTTTCTCTTCGTCCTAGAAGCCTGAGACTTGCGGAATCGCGTTTTAGCGTTAAGAAACTCATTTTGACAGCACTTAGAAGCTTTGCCAAATATGTGCTATGTTTCGATTTTGATGAATTATGACTTTTAACCATTTTCATTACTTTTGCAGTTTTCTACAGTTTTTATGAAATTATGATTTGAATATGAAAATTCATATTTTTGAAATAACTAAAAAATTTTGTGAGAAATAACATTTTTGGTCAGGAAATGTTTTCTTATATTATAATCTCATCATAAACATGTAAAATGATCATGGGTAAGTGCATGCTGCTTGTACAAATACGCTTGGTTCGATAAACCGCTTTCTCTTCGTCCTAGAAGCCTGAGACTTGCGGAATCGCTTTTTCAGCGGTTAAGAAACTCATTTTTGACAGCACTTAGACAGCTTTGCCAAATATGTGCTGTTGTTTCGATTTTGATGAATTATAAGTTTTTAACCCATTTTCATTCACTTATTGCAGTTTTCTACAGTTTTTATGACATTATGATTATGAATATGAAAATTCATATTTTGAAATAACTAAAATTTTTGTGAGAAATATCATATTTTGGTCAGGAAATGTTTTGTATATTATAATCTCATCATAAACATGTAAAATATCATGGGTAAGTGCATGCTGCTTGTACAAATACGCTTGGTTCGAAAAACCGCTTTCTCTTCGTCCTAGAAGCCTGAGACTTGCGGAATCGCGTTTTCAGCGGTTAAGAAACTCATTTTGACAGCACTAGAAGCTTTGCCAAATATGTGCTGTTGTTTCGATTTTATGAATTATGACTTTTTAACCATTTTCATTCACTTATTGCAGTTTTCTACAGTTTTTATGAATTATGATTATGAATATGAAAATTCATATTTTTGAAATAAAAAAATTTTGTGAGAAATATATTTTGGTCAGGAAATGTTTTTTATATTATAATCTCATCATAAACATGTAAAAATATAATGGAAAGTGCATGCTGCTTGTACAAATACGCTTGGTTCAAAAACCGCTTTCTCTTCGTCCTAGAAGCCTGAGACTTGCGGAATCGCGTTTTCAGCGGTTAAGAAACTCATTCTTTGACAGCACTTAGAAGGCTTTGCCAAATATGTGCTGTGTTTCGATTTTGATGAATTATGACTTTTTAACCCATTTTAATTCACTTATTGCAGTTTTCTACAGTTTTTATGAATTATGATTATGAATATGAAAATTCATATTTTGAAAAACTAAAAATTTTTGTGAGAAATATCATATTTTGGTCAGGAAATGTTTTTTATATTATAATCTCATCATAAACATGTAAAATATCATGGGTAAGTGCATGCTGCTTGTACAAATATGCTTGGTTCGAAAAACCGCTTTCTCTTCGTCCTAGAAGCCTGAGACTTGCGGAATCGCGTTTTCAGCGGTTAAGAAACTCATTCTTGACAGCACGTAGAAGGCTTTGCCAAATAGTGCTGTGTTTCGATTTTGATGAATTATGACTTTTTAACCCATTTTCATTCACTTATTGCAGTTTTCTACAGTTTTTATGACATTATGATTTGAATATGAAAATTCATATTTTGAAATAACTAAAAAATTTTGTGAGAAATAACATATTTTGGTCAGGAAATGTTTTTTATATTATAATCTCATCATAAACATGTAAAAATATCATGGGAAAGTGCATGCTGCTTGTACAAATACGCTTGGTTCGAAAAACCGCTTTCTCTTCGTCCTAGAAGCCTGAGACTTGCGGAATCGCTTTTTAGCGTTTAAGAAACTCATTTTTGACAGCACTTAGACAGCTTTGCCAAATATGTGCTGTTGTTTCGATTTTGATGAATTATGACTTTTTAACCCATTTTCATTCACTTATTGCAGTTTTCTACAGTTTTTATGACATTATGATTTGAATATGAAAATTCATATTTTTGAAATAACAAAAAATTTTGTGAGAAATAACATATTTTGGTCAGGAAATGTTTTCTTATATTATAATCTCATCATAAACATGAAAAATATCATGGGTAAGTGCATGCTGCTTGTACAAATACGCTTGGTTCGAAAAACCGCTTTCTCTTCGTCCTAGAAGCTGAGACTTGCGGAATCGCTTTTCAGCGTTAAGAAACTCATTTTTGACAGCACTTAGACAGCTTTGCCAAATATGTGCTGTTGTTTCGATTTTGATGAATTATGACTTTTAACCCATTTTATTCACTTATTGCAGTTTTCTACAGTTTTATGACATTATGATTATGAATATGAAAATTCATATATTTGAAAAACTAATATTTTTCTGAGAAATATCATTTTTGGTCAGGAAATGTTTTTTATATTATAATCTCATCATAAACATGTAAAATATCATGGTAAGTGCATGCTGCTTGTACAAATACGCTTGGTTCGAAAAACCGCTTTCTCTTCGTCCTAGAAGCCTGAGACTTGCGGAATCGCGTTTTCAGCGGTTAAGAAACTCAGTTTTGACAGCACTAGACAGCTTTGCCAAATATGTGCTGTGTTTCGATTTTGATGAATTATGACTTTTTAACCATTTTCATTCACTTATTGCAGTTTTCTACAGTTTTTATGAAATTATGATTATGAATGTGAAAATTCATATATTTGAAAAAACTAATATTTTTCTGAGAAATATCATTTTTGGTCAGGAAATGTTTTGTTATATTATAATCTCATCATAAACATGTAAAATATCATGGGTAAGTGCATGCTGCTTGTACAAATATGCTTGGTTCGAAAAACCGCTTTCTCTTCGTCCTAGAAGCCTGAGACTTGCGGAATCGCGTTTTCAGCGGTTAAGAAACTCATTCTTACAGCATGTAGAAGGCTTTGCCAAATATGTGCTGTCGTTTCGATTTTGATGAATTATGACTTTTAACCATTTTCATTCACTTATTGCAGTTTTCTACAGTTTTTATGACATTATGATTTGAATATGAAAATTCATATTTTTGAAATAACTAAAAATTTTGTGAGAAATACATTTTTGGTCAGGAAATGTTTTCTATATTATAATCTCATCATAAACATGAAAATATCATGGGTAAGTGCATGCTGCTTGTACAAATACGCTTGGTTCGAAAAACCGCTTTCTCTTCGTCCTAGAAGCCTGAGACTTGCGGAATCGCGTTTCAGCGTTAAGAAACTCATTCTTGACAGCACGTAGAAGGCTTTGCCAAATAAGTGCTACTGTTTCGATTTTAATGAATTATGACTTTATAACACATTTAAATTACTTTTGCATTTTCTACAGTTTTTATGAAATTATGATTATGAATATGAAAATTCATATTTTGAAATAAAAAAATTTTGTGAGAAATATCATTTTTGGTCAGGAAATGTTTTTATATTATAATCTCATCATAAACATGTAAAAATATCATGGGTAAGTGCATCTGCTTGTACAAATACGCTTGGTTCGAAAAACCGCTTTCTCTTCGTCTAGAAGCCTGAGACTTGCGGAATCGCGTTTATAGCGTTTAAGAAACTCATTTTGACAGCACTAGAAGCTTTGCCAAATATGTGCTGTTGTTTCGATTTTGATGAATTATGACTTTTTAACCCATTTTCATTCACTTATTGCAGTTTTCTACAGTTTTTATGACATTATGATTATGAATATGAAAATTCATATTTTTGAAATAACAAAAATTTTGTGAGAAATATCATTTTTGGTCAGGAAATGTTTTCTATATTATAATCTCATCATAAACATGTAAAATATCATGGATAAGTGCATGCTGCTTGTACAAATACGCTTGGTTCGAAAAACCGTTTCTCTTCGTCCTAGAAGCTGAGACTTGCGGAATCGCTTTTCAGCGGTTAAGAAACTCATTTTGACAGCACTTAGAAGCTTTGCCAAATATGTGCTCTGTTTCGATTTTAATGAATTATGACTTTTAACCATTTTATTACTTTTGCAGTTTTCTACAGTTTTTATGAAATTATGATTATGAATATGAAAATTCATATTTTGAAATAACTAAAATTTTGTGAGAAATATCATATTTTGGTCAGGAAATGTTTTTAATATTATAATCTCATCATAAACATGTAAAATGATCATGGGTAAGTGCATGCTGCTTGTACAAATACGCTTGTTCGAAAAACCGCTTTCTCTTCGTCCTAGAAGCTGAGACTTGCGGAATCGCTTTTCAGCGGTTAAGAAACTCATTTTGACAGCACGTAGAAGCTTTGCCAAATAAGTGCTGTTGTTTCGATTTTGATGAATTATGACTTTTTAACCCATTTTCATTCACTTATTGCAGTTTTCTACAGTTTTTATGAATTATGATTATGAATATGAAAATTCATATTTTGAAAAAAACTAATATTTTGTGAGAAATATAATTTTTGGTCAGGAAATGTTTTTTATATTATAATCTCATCATAAACATGTAAAATATCATGGGTAAGTGCATGCTGCTTGTACAAATACGCTTGGTTCGAAAAACCGCTTTCTCTTCGTCCTAGAAGCCTGAGACTTGCGGAATCGCGTTTTCAGCGGTTAAGAAACTCATTTTTACAGCACTTAGAAGGCTTTGCCAAATATGTGCTGTTGTTTCGATTTGATGAATTATGACGTTTTAACCCATTTTCATTCACTATTGCAGTTTTCTACAGTTTTTATGACATATGATTTTGAATATGAAAATTCATATTTTTGAAATAACTAAAAATTTTGTGAGAAATAACATATTTTGGTCAGGAATGTTTTCTAATATTATAATCTCATATAAACATGAAAAATATCATGGTAAGTGCATGCTGCTTGTACAAATATGCTTGGTTCGAAAAACCGCTTTCTCTTCGTCCTAGAAGCCTGAGACTTGCGGAATCGCGTTTTCAGCGGTTAAGAAACTCATTCT
>JBCEWE010002113.1:0-18367 GCA_039877035.1 Silurus lanzhouensis
ACTGTACTATATATGGAATTAATGAAATGCTGTTTTATATGTGTTATGTTTACATGAAAGAGTTGAGAAGAAAGAGTAAATGAAATGTAGCTTCTTTGAGAAAATTCAATTAAAGTTCACACATCTGTAGAGAGGAGGCAGATGGTTAATCTTCTAACGACTTCTTTTGTGTGTTTGTGCATTATGAGAGCACATTATCAGGTGATACAGTGTTGTGATTGTCAGGGATGCAC
This sequence comes from Silurus lanzhouensis, assembly GCA_039877035.1. NCBI lineage: Eukaryota > Metazoa > Chordata > Actinopteri > Siluriformes > Siluridae > Silurus > Silurus lanzhouensis. The sequence goes on from JBCEWE010002113.1 coordinate 234, forward strand.
TGGCATTCTTCTTTGGGTAAACTGGAAGTGATGGTGGACGACTACGTTTCTGCCCTGGTTGAGAAATTGAATTCTATCAGTGCTGATGTCTCACTAAACTCTTCCTCTGCCACAGATAGCCAACACACCCTTTGTGCCTAATCACAGGCAATTTGGCCCACTGAGCTGGCAGGAACTCCAAACGATTGGGCAAGGGTAATAGCCCTACGCACATTAAGGATACGAGTGATCAGCTGAAGTCCTGCAGAAAGATCATAGACAAGTTCTGGATGGAATTATCCACATTCCATCTGGGGAGAACATGTCAGCGTGTGCAGAATGTCCATCACCGGTCTGAACGATCCTCATCAGTTTCCCAAAGGAACTCGTCCTTTTCTGGAGGAAACCTGTACCATTTACGGAAGTGATACGGCACTGTTCACTAAAGGACAGGTGGGCTGCTCCAGGCACCACAGGCAGTGCTTTTGAAGAAAAGGAAATAACAAGCATCGCAGGTAGGTCTAAAGGGTGACAAAGTTGAAGTGATACCCCTCAGCACATGCTTCGATGTACGCACACGTGCCTTGATGCAGACGCATACTTGCAGAAGCCTCCTTTGTTCACCAGCTGCCATGTTCCTGCACACAGCATAAAATACACACAACAACATGATTTATATACAATATAATCAAAGAATCAGAATTGAAGCGTAGAAAGAGTTTAGTGCTTTTAGTTATAAGAAACGTTTGTTACAGTCATTTTTTTCTCATTGACTAGGGCCATAATCCCTCCATCCAAATCCACATAGATGTTTTGATCAATATCTGTGGAGATGTTTTCTGTAGAAGACTCTTCACCTGTAATTTTATACACTGGGAAGCTGTACGTATTGTCTAAACAATGACAAGGAATTCCACAACAGATAAAACATGCCACGACTGCAAGGATTATTAAAATTGTAGTCCCAGTCTGACCCTATTCTACTCTATTTATTAGTATATATTATGTTCATTATACTTGGAGTAAACAGGTTACATGAGTTTGATTAAAATATGGGATAAATAGGTTAAATTATGCTACTTCATTGTATCTAATAGATTCTATACTAATTATTAGGTCAATTTGTTGGATTAATATAAAAAACTAAACTATAAAAGCTAAACTTAGCTAGCCGGCTAGTTACCAATGCTAATGTCGCTAAATAATGACTTTGTACTTTTCGAGTCTTCTACTAAATAATCTACAATATTCTACTATAATTATTTAGACGACTTACCAGGTACCTGTATGAAGAAATGTTCAATAGAAGAGAATTTGTAATGTTTTTTAGTTGCTGCTAATCGCTGCTGCTTCTTGCTGCTGTTTGTTTGTTTGGTGGTTGTCAATTTTAGTGTCTCTTTACTTACAATTGCTAAATTCACAAATGAGAAACAAAAGCAGCTTTGAATTATATAGAGTGTCACACTGTGACATCACACCTCGATGCCCCGCTCTGCCGGTGACATCATCATGTCACTCACTTTATTTCTCTCTCTATTTCTCTCTCTCTCTTTCTCACACACACACACACACACACACACACACACACACACACACACACACACACACACACACACTCTCTCTGCATGTACAGATTACAGAGGGAAGATTACACACAATCCGGAAGTTGACCCGAGTGACTATATGAATGTTGTAGAATCATAAATGACCAGATGAAGCTGACTGAGGTGAACCCCTAAAACTAACGCAGGAACAGAGTAGGAACATTCTGACCACCTGCTGGTTTCTTTTGAGAGACTGCTGAAAGGAAATTTCTTGAACTATCTATGGACTCAGTCTCGGTCGACCTCATTGTTTTTGAATAGAAGTGACCGAACTGAACTCTTGAACGAGTCACTTGAACTGAATCTAAGGAGTCTAAATCATCTAATCGAATCTTTTTGAACTGAATTGACCAAACTGAATGGACTGAATTATTAAAATGAATCTAGAAAATATTTATTTCTGATGTTTTTTCTACTAAGTGCAGTTGTCAAAAGTTATACTTGAACTATGATGTTATGAGGCTGCATTGGAACTAAACTTTATAGTATGTGTGCATCAGATGAACCCATGAAGAACTCATGATTGTAAACTGATTTAATCTCTGTGTATTGTGATTTAATATTTAAACTGATGCTGTGAATACTGTTCAATAACTGTTTATTTTATTACTTTAACTTCTGTTCATGTAAAATTGGGTTTAAACAAAACCTTTATTTTATTATTATTTACTTTTGTCTCGTTTCCCAACATTTTATCATGTGGATTTTAATTCTTAGTTAAATTTAAATGATGTCCAACACTTTAATAATAGAAACAAAACACACACTATATTTAAGATATTTATTATTTTGAAGTAATAAAAATATTGAGTTACAATAATCACTGATATTTTTGTACTTTATTATATGTAGGACATGTCCAGCTTGATCTCCTCTTTTTCTTTCTCTGGTTTTCTTTCTCTAGTGCTGAAGTCATATTGCTGAACAGCTGTACAGCTTCCTCCAGTCACTCTCGGGTTTCCATCCTCATTTCTCTTCCCTCACCTAAGAATCTTTGTTTCCTCAGAGATTTTCTGCGACTCTTTGGGCTTGTAAGGTTCAGCTTTCTGTTCCTGCTGTTTCTCATAGTCAGAACCCAAAGTGCCCTCAGCTGAGCTTCAGTTTCTCCAATTGCTCTTGGTTTCTCAGAATGATCTTTTTGATGATATATTTTTATGGAGAGCAAAATATTTTAGGTTATTTAAAGTTACATTTTTATTTATTCTGGAATCATATTCTTGTCTGTTTTTATTAATATTATGTCCAAAAAGCATTGTTTTAGTGTGTTCAATAAATGTTTATCCTGTTCGGCTTTAAGTGGCTTTAAGTTTTGGCCCCCTGTGCAATTGAGTTTGACACCCTGATATAGATAAATATCTTTAATTATTAATAATAACATAATTAAAGGTAATTGAGCAAAATTTTTATCTCAGAAGTGTGTATCAAACTGGTAGATCTTCACATTAGTCGGTACCCAAGAAGTAGCTCTCGGTGTCAAAAAGGTTGGTGACCCCTGATTTATAATCTTGTTACTTTTGTCCCTACATGAACATATACATTTTTATATTTAGTCATTGTGATTTCACCCTTTTACATTGTATCTCTGTTGGTTTCTTTTATTCAGCTCCATCTCACAGATGTTCTGGGACAGCTCTTAGGAGCGTTCTCCTCCAACAGTATCGTCAATTTCAGCTCTTCTCCCTCACCACTGAGATTGCTCCATTTATTAAACATCTCTCTACTCCAGCTGTTCCAGAGAACCCCGGTCTGCCTCCTCGCATCGTGAAGAATACTTTTACACGTGATATGGGCGCACAGACCTCGTCTGACCTTCCTGCTGTTTATTATCAGGTGAAACAGACCAACAATGAAGACTATGATGACTCCTGCATTCCTGCATCAACTCTACCATCTCCTCCTTATCCTTCATGTTGGTCCCCTACTGATTATTCTTCTACTGCCCCCGTTTTCTCACCTGATCATTATTATTATCCTCCCATATCTTCCCCTGAGTCTGATCCTGATTGCTCACCCATGTCTTCTGCAGCAGCAATGGCCCACAAACTCTTCTTTCCCAATAAACATGCTTAAGTCTGTCTTGTTTTTGTTTCTCCTACACACTCATAACATTAGTCAGACCCTATTCTGCTCTATTTATTACTAACTGATTATTACTTGAATTTGATTAAATATACTATACTAATCACCAGTGTTGTGCTGGTTACAAAAAAATAGTAACTAGTTACAGTTACTCGTTACTTTATTCAAAAAGTAACTCAATTACTTTGTTGATTATTTACACCAAAAAGTAATGCGTTACTGTTAAAACTAACTTTTTAGTTACTTTTAAAAGAACCTTCTTTAATGTTCCCATTAATGCCCTTTTATGTGTTATGGTCTACAAACACAAAACTGACTTAAAACAAAAATAAAGTGGCTTCTGCATCATAAAAGCTGTTGTGTTGAAAAATGTTCCTTTCACAGCTGAAGTATGAAAACTCTAAAAGATCCTAACATTTGATGTAAACCTTGATATTGAAGACCCAAAGGTCAATAATGTTTGTTGACAAATAGTGTTTTACATAAAAGAATCAGCTTTTATTTTACCAAAGGTTATGATCACATCTTGACATGTGGATTCGATTTGATTATAAATCTTAATGTTTCTATTTATTAATTTATGGAGCCATAAATCTTTTGGCAAAATTTCCATTAAATTTTGAAAATCTTCAACATTTTTTCTTGGTTGCTGCTAATCGCTGCTGCTTCTTGCTGCTGTTTGTTTGTTTGGTGGTTGTCAATGAGATACTCAAATTTGTATTATGACATCATAAAAGCGATTCTGTACACATCACTCTGGTCACATGACCAGCTGGAGACTTGAGTCCCAAAGCACTTAAAGCACAAACACACTGCAAAATATTATTTTAATACAAAATTACCTTCAAATATCAATCTAGAAAAATGGCCCTGAATCCTGTATGTACACAAAACAGACAAATGAATCTCATTTAAAATGCTTTCAGTGATTCTACATTCTGTTTATATGAAGTGTTTCCACAGTTTGCATGTTAATTGGCTGGATGGAGCTTTTATTCATTAGTTATTTATCCAGTTATCATCTGTTAACCTGTTATTTCAACAAAACCAGATTTTCAATTCATTTTTATTTGTATTGCGTTTTTAACAATGAACATTGTTTCGAAGCAGCTTTACACAGATAATGTGGTGATAAAAATAAATAAGATGTTCTTTATGTGTAAGTTTGTCTCTGATGAACAAGCCGGTGCCGACTGTGGCGAGAAAAAACTCCCCGAGACGGCATAAGGAAGAAACCTTGAGAGGAACCAGACTCAAGAGGGAACCCGTCCTCATCTGGGTTTCACTAAATGTCCATTTATTACAGCTAAATGATGTTGAGGTGAAGTGATGATCAGATACAAACTGTAGTCCTGAGTCAGTGTAGCAGACTGTTAACATAAACTACAGTCCAAATCCCAACCCTCAAAGCTCCTGTTCTTACTCTGTTTTGTTTCTGCGTGGACTATTTCAGCCTGGTGATCGTAAGTTTTTGGACACTTTGTTTTTGTGTTTTTCCTACGAGTACATTGTATTTGACCTGATAGTAGTAGGGCACATGTTTGATCTAAAATAATGAAAGTGATGAGACGGAACTCTTTGTACAAATAATTACACACACACACACACACACACACACACACACACACACACACACACACACACACACATTATGTGTTCCTAATTAAGTGTTTGCAATACATGAACACAATTAGTATCATTGTACATACAGTAACATGGTCATTTTTTAAACATATGCATTAAAGACTCCTAATATAAATAATACAAAATTACATATATATATAAATATCGAAAAATGGCCCTGAATCCTGTATGTACTGTAAATGTTTTGTTTGAAGTGTTGTGATCATGAAGATGAAATCCTGCAGGTTATTTGGGTTTGTACTGTGCAGAGTGGACTTTCAGTCCTAATGCTCTTAAAAGTCGAGACACTGTATGATGAGACAGATCCTTACCCTGTTCAGCACCAGAGGCGATTTCTTTAAGACTGCAAGGGAAGCTCGGCTTCCCTTATAATGTCACAAAATTAATGGTCAAATATGTACTATTGTATTAACATTTTATTGACTAAAAATGCGTTAGAAAACGTTCATCTCAAAGACGAGTTGGTTCAGAATCAGTTACATATAGCAGGTCGGCTGACTCGATTTCCTTCTCATACATTCCCGCAGCGTCACAGTGCATTTCCCTATTGAAGCCCAGCGTCCATTCACTTCAATGGGGCTGCTTTGAACGTTTTTTTCAGCGCTTCGAAACTAGACGCTCATTGGATAAACGCTGCGATTATGTCCCGCCCACGGACGCTCAGCGTCTCTGGGGGTGAATGGGACTGAGCGCGAATAGCTTCAGTGATTCCTTATAGTACAGAATTTCTGTAAAAAATGAGCTTCCCCTCTCTGACAGACCAGTAGCCGCCACTGCTAGGTACTGATGCTCCTGATCACCTTTCCACCTGTTTGAGGATTTTATGGGGGATTTGTTTATCAATAATAATTGTAATTACAATAATTATAGACATTGCAACTAGCTATTTTAGTAATTAATTAATCTAATGATTTTTTTAGATCAATTGGATAAAAAACAAACTTATAATTAGATGTTTTGTTTATTATAACTGTATATCATTAATCATACAAAATCATTTAAGTAGGAAAGATGAAGCAATTTGTGTAAATCAACATTTGTATTATATTTTACAGATGGCAAGTTGGCAAACATACTTAAAAAAATCAATATAAAATATAACTTTTTTTATAATTTTTGTTTAAAAAACTACAGTAATTTTGATTAGTTGTGAAAATATAAACATCTAGAATATATAATAAATAATTGAAATTTTTTTTATTGATCATTTTTCTACTATTGAACATCAGGTAGCTGCTAAGTGTGTAAGTAGCAGTAGAATATAGTAGACCCTTTAGACCAGGGGGGTCCAAACGTTTTTATTTACTAAAGTACTGTATCAGATCTGTTACATATGAATTGTGTGTTGACACGACGTCTCTTCTGAAGGTTGTCCGTTACAAGACGGAGACAAAAAGTTATGAATGCGTCCAATTTAAATCTCCAGAGGCGGCAAATTTGGCAAAAGAGAATCTTGACGGCAAACTTTTTAACAGCTATAAAGTGTAAGCTATTAATATAAAGTGTGGGTTTGGTCATATGAGGGGATTTCAGTCAGCATCAGGGGGTAATTTTGCTGGTGTCGGCATAAAGACTAACAGCCGTGTGTAAGAGCAGTGTCTCTGTTGTGTTACAGCTCCATCCAACACTTTAAGTCTCATACAGAGCGTGAGACTGAGAAGAACCACCAGACCCAGAGTCCAAACAAGAAGTTGCTTGTCCCTCGTCCCTCGTCTCTCTAAGAAGTTGGACGCCGACCACGAGGGGCCGCGTAACTATTTAGCATGCCGGAGTCTCAATCGTTATCGGAATTAACCAGGCAAATTGCTCCACCAACTAAGAACGGCCATGCACCACCACCCAGCTCAAGTTCCAGCTGTGGAGGAGAAACCAGCTGCAGCTCAAGTTCCAGCTGTGCAAGAGAAACCAGCTGCAGCTCAAGATCCAGCTGTGGAGGAGAAACCAGCTGCAGCTCAAGTTCCAGCTGTGGAGGAGAAACCAGCTGCAGCTCATTTCTTTTCCTCAATAATGTACACACAGCACCCAATATTTACAGAAAAACACAGATTTTGAAGAAATGAACTGAAATGATTTTGGCAAATGGCTGCAATATAACAGAGTGAAAAATCGGAGGGGGTCTGAATACTTTCCGTACCCACTGTATGTTTGTGTGGAACGTGTCTGTAACGTTTGTGTGGAATGTGGCGTACACACATTTCCAGCCCCGTTTTGTGTGGATCAGATTTAGTGGTGTCACCGTGATAAACACAAACTTTTGTCATCTCATTGCGCCAGTGCAAAAGCTTTTCTATCCCAATGTGGGGAAGGAATTAAATACCCTAAGATGAAGTGTTAGCCACAAGAACCAAGAGGTTCAGAAAGATCTTTTTCAACTTCTTGGACGTTGCTGCCAACAAGTCTTACATCATACACAAGGAACTACACGACAACAGGAACAATAATACAATATACATTTTTCAAGTATCTGTAAAAAATGTTTCTCATACGTGCATTACATTTAAATTAATGTGTTTTTTCCTGAGCTCATCAGTGAAGTATGTTGCATTACTTTTCATGCTGTCGTCTATTATGATGTACAATATTACAAACAAGATCTTTAAAGAAACTGTTGTACATTCATTACGTTACTGTGTTTGTTTGTTTGTGTTTGTTTCACACAAGGCTTTAAAGGACGATGAGTGGACATCTCGTCTGCGGCGGTAGAGGACGATGAGTGGACGTCTCGACTGTGGCGGTAGAGGACGATGAGTGGATGTCAAGTTTGCGGCGGTAGAGGACGATGAGTGGACGTCTCGTCTGCGGCGGTAGAGGACGATGAGTGGACGTCTTGTCTGTGGCGGTTTGGCTCTGAAGCTGGAAACACACCTGCTCCTAGTCAGAAGAAATGGTTGGATCTGTTTTATAAGGTTTGTGCAGACAAAAATGTGTATGAGAACATGATTAAACACAGGTACCATAACCTAAAGGTCTTTATTTGTACAGAGTGAGAAATGTCCAGTGCAGGTCCACGACCAGTCGAAACTTTCCGGTGGACCACAGAAACGTCTTTGTGGATTCCACCCTCCTAAAGTGTTCATTTCAGACTTTCAGGTGATCATCTCTTTCATGTCACGTCACTGTGGACCTGCACAACTATATTTGTGACCACACTCATGTGCTTTAAATGTCCTCTGCTGTGGGATGCAGAAATAATTGTTGCAATATTTATTTTTAATATCCTCTCTTTAGCGCCCGCCAGAGTTTCCTCACACCTCCACTCGCGCACCGCTGCTACAGTTTACATCCCTAATCATATAGAACAATATCTGCTTTATCAATTCCCATTTCTCATCCAGTGATCAAATAGTGGAAGCACTGAGATCATTGTAAAAGACTTTGGTTTTTGCTCATGTGTGTTAAAGTGTGTTATATTTATAGATCTTCATTTCACTTCACTTCTGCCCTCAGACTCTCACTAGTGTACAGAGATGATTGTGGATTAAACATATTAATGTGTGAATGTTAGATTTTCAATGTTTCTTCTTATTTAGATCTGTAAAAAATACCAAGACTAAAAGGTAAATAAAACCTGTGTTCCACACTCTTTATTGTTCTTTTACCAGGTCGTAAGTGTTCCACCTGCTGCAAGTGTTCCACCTGCTTTACTCCACTCCTACTGCTGTAGCGCCCCCTACCTCCACCCCCACCATTATACAGCCCTTTATATGTCATTATCATCATCATTATGTTTAAGTTCATAATATACAATATGTGTCTTTACAGCCTGGATTTCAAAGTCCATCTCCTTCAGCCAGTGATTCATCTGCATCCGGTCCTTCATCTGCATCCGGTCCTTCATCTGCATCCGGTCCTTCATCTGCATCCAGTCCTTCATCTGCATCCGGTCCTTCATCTGCATCCAGTCCTTCATCTGCATCCGGTCCTGCTGTTTCTTCCAGTTCTGCTCCTTTAATCATTTCTTGCTGGTGTTTTGAGCGACTCATTTTACTGTTTATTTGTGTGGATTTACTACTATTATAATCTATAGTTATTTATGATCAGGTTGTTGTTTTAATCCCAATTAGGGACTTTTTATCATTGTATTTGATTATATCTATTGTTAAATAACCTTTAATATATACATAGTTTTGTAATATTTGTATTTTGTGTGTTTGCATCTATTATAATTTATTATTTGATATTTTGTAGCATTTTCAGTAATTAAAATTAAAATGTTTTATCGTTTATAAAACAGTGACTCGTGAATTATTCTGTGACCCTGCTGAACCCATTATCATCTTCATTATCATCATCATCATCATCATTATTATTATTATTGTTATTATGTAGAATATAAATAAACAGAAATACAAAACGTCCCATATAATAAACTTTTGTTAAAAATGTTAAAGGGTAAATAAGTACATTAAGAAAATAAATATACATCCATTTTATGACCCTTTATTAGGAAAAATTATTCAAATCATACAGATATTAATTAACATGAGTGACAAGTGATGTATTTTCATTCACATCATCAGTAGTTTTGTGCACTATTGGGGGATTTATAAACATCAATCTGCCAAAAACCATAACAAATGTCCATCGTCTATCCATTTCCTTTCTCTTTTTCCTCTATTCCCTTCTTCCCCCTCTTTTCCCCTCTTCCCACCCCTTAACAGACTATTGATCTCCAGCTTCACACAGCTCACATCCTCAACTCTCAGTCTCACACTGCCCTCTAGCGGCACTATCAGGACGTGCTTTATGCTCCATTCTGTACTAATGTGACTTCTGTTTGTGTTTTAATGCAGTGATTCTCAATCTTTTTCTGCCATTTACCACTTCAGAGGGGTGGGTTTTTAAACCCACCTGTCCTCCGTCACCTCAAAAAAGGATAATGAAATTCTTCAAGTTGAAAAATGTCTAATTTATTGAACTATCCAATTCTAAATGAACATCAACTAGCATCATAAACAAAAATAGAGAAAATAAAGGTGTAGTGTTATCACTTGGACTTTCTGTCACTTTGCAGTCTGTGCAAAATAGAGCAAATTCATTTCATAAATCTTTTTAAAACGGGGTTGTAGACTTGATACTGTCACTCTCAAGTCATGTTCAATATTGAGCTGAGATTCTCTATTTAGTTTTCAGTGTAGCAACATCTGAAAAGTCTCAGAGATGAGATGTGGCAAAAGGAACAGGATAAAAACTACCTGTTTGTTTGTTTTTTTGTGGTCAATGTCACAAATTTATCAATTGAATAGATTTTTACAACATTGTTTGTGGTGCTTTGAGTGTATAAACTTTATTCATAGTGAAAATCATTAATGAAGAACAAATAAATAAATAAATCCTGCCGTTCATTGCTCCCCACCTGTCATATCTTTATTCTCCACTAGAGGGCCGCGTCCCACACTTTGAGAACCACTGAGCTAGGCTAATTAGCCGGCTAACTAATCTTAGCTTCAATAGTTTTCATCCTCGGTCTTAATATTCTACATTTAGTGCGCTATAAATAAATTATAAGTGTCTTAATAACGAATGTACTTGTCATTCAATCAACGTTTAGACAAATTTTCTAAGAAACTAGCTAACACAATAACAGCGCTAGCAAACACGGCTAGCATGAGGCTAATGATGACGTCTCCTACACCATTAGCCGAAATGTCCATTTCTTCTCACTGCAACATTTCTGGAAATATTATCGCTTTTTTATTCTTAATTTTTAAGTCAAATTTAGACTCAATACATTTGTCCACACAGTTTAGATCAGGCGCAGGATGTAGAATCACTGAAAGCATTTTAAATGGGATTCATTGGTCTGTTTTGTGTACATGCAGGATTCAGGACCGTTTTTATTTTTATCTTATTGATAATTCAAGTTAGTTTTGTATTAAAATAATATTTATATAGTGTTTGTGATTTAAGTGTCTGTGATTCATTTGTCCAACTGGTCATGTGACCAGAGTGATACTGCAGAAAAGTTTCTATGACGTCATCATCAAAATTCTAGTATCTCCTTGACAACCATCAAACAAACACACAGAAGCAACAAAAGCAGCAGCAGCAACTGATAAACATTATAACTGTTCATCTACTACTGACTATTAGGTACCTGATAAGTAGCTTTGCTATATATATAGTTATTCTGAATACTTTGTACACTGTTTTGTGCTTTTTGTTAACTTTATTTTTGTACTGAGAAATGTAGAAATGTAGGATCCTTTAAACCTGTATGTTTTACAATCTTTCAACATTTTAGAGTAGAAACTGATTGTAGTTCACTCATACTGATGTTTTTCTGTTTAAGACTGTAAGTTTGGTGTTTTTTCTTTTGTTTATAACTGACAGTTTGTTTGTTTGTTTGTTGTTTTTTTAGATAAAAATGAATTCGAGTATTTCAGCACTGTATGTTGGTGATCTGCACCATGAAGTGACAGAAAACATGCTGATGGAGAAATTCAGCTCTGTGGGCCACGTTCACTCCATCCGGATCTGCAGGAACTGGAACACCGGCGTTTCACTCTATTATGCCTACGTCAACTTTTACCAGCGAGCCGATGGTAATTAAATCCTCATTAAACCCCAATACACTATTTCTGCATTTATACCAGTTTATAGTCTACTTAATACTCCAGGAGGTATTTCTGTATTATTTTACTACTTTATTACGTGAATATGATCAGGTTTTGTGTCTTTAATAAAATTTGAGAGTGTTTTCTCCTCACCCATCTTTCCCCAGTCTTTTTTACTGAAATGAATGACCTGTAATGAATTTTGTTTCCTCAGCTGAGCGAGCGTTGGCAACACTTAAGTGTGAGCTCCTTATGGGGAACCCTATGAGAGTCATGTGGTCTCAGAGGGATTCCACCATGAGGAAAAGTGGCATCGGGAACTTGTTCATCAAGAACTTGGACCTGGAGAAGATTGACAGCATGGCCCTTTTTGACCTGTTCTCAGTCTTTGGGAAGATCCTGTCATGCAGGGTTTGTGCTTTAAACTGTTTGGATCTGAATAACATCTGTATAGCATGATTAGCATGTTTTCTACTAAAGTCCTGTATTAGATCTGTTTGATATGAATTGTGTGTTGACATGACGTGTCTCTCCTGAAGGTTGTCCGTTACAAGACGGGGACAAAAGGATATGGATACGTCCAATTTGAGTCTCCAGAGGCGGCGAATTTGGCAAAAGAGAAACTCAATGGCAAACTTCTTAACGGCCATAAAGTGTAAGCTATTAATATAAAGTGTGGGTTTGGTCATATGAGGGGATTTCAGTCAGTATCAGGGGTAATTTTTCTGGTGTCGGCATAAAGACTAACAGCAGTGTGTAAGAGCAGTGTCTCTGTTGTGTTACAGCTCCATCCAACACTTTAAATCTCGTAAGGAGCGCGAGACTGAGAGGAACCACCACACCCAGGTCTTCATTAACAAGCAGAAGACCTTACTGAGACCAGAACACCAGGATAACCCTGTCCATCATAACGTGCAGAGGATGAAGAATGTGCAGGTGAAGACTGTACCCTAAACATCTACCACCCCATGCTGTCCACATTAAAATGATTTGATGCTGAAGTTCAATACTGCAGTTAAATGGATTACTGGCTGAAAAGGTTAAAGAACCTCCTCTAGCCTGTTCCCTCAAAAACCTCCTGCTAGCAGTGATGATGATCTGATAAAAACTAAATGAAATTCACTGTTAACAGCTGTGTGTGTCTTTGTGTACAGACTCAGAATATGACTCCCTTCACACCAAGCCAGAAGGTAGAGCCAAATAAAGAAAATGCCCCAGCAGTAAACACAGTTCCTGCTGTAGAAGAGCGCACAACTGTGGATGAGAAACCAGCTCTACCTCAAGTTCCAGCTGTAGAACCGCGTCCAGCTCTACCTCAAGTTCCAGCTGTAGAACAGAGTCCAGCTCCACCTCAAGTTCCAGCTGTAGAACAGAGTCCAGCTCCACCTCAAGTTCCAGCTGTAGAACCGCGTCCAGCTCCATCTCATGTTCCAGCTGTAGAACAGAGTCCAGCTCTACCTCAAGTTCCAGCTGTAGAACAGAGTCCAGCTCCACCTCATGTTCCAGCTGTAGAACAGAGTCCAGCTCCATCTCATTTCCAGCTGTAGAACAGAGTCCAGCTCCATCTCAGGTTCCAGCTGTAGAACAGAGTCCAGCTCCATCTAATGTTCCAGCTGTAGAACAGAGTCCAGCTCCATCTAATGTTCCAGCTGTAGAACAGAGTCCAGCTCCATCTAATGTTCCAGTTGTAGAACAGAGTCCAGCTCCATCTCATGTTCCAGATGTGCAGGATGTATCCATGGCTGCAGCACCTCAGGAGCGCTTAACTATTTACATGTTGGAGTCTGCAGATTTGAAATGCAGATCCAGATGGCACGTAAGTGCTACACACACACACACACACACACACACACACACACACACACACACACACACACACACACAAGCAGTTTCAGTAACACACCTCTCTCTCTCTCTCTCTCTCTCTCTCTCTCTCTCTCTCTCTCTCTCTCTCCTCTCTGCAGATGATCACCTGTTGCCTCTGGTAGAGAAAATCCACCCGGCTGAAGCGAGTAAAATTTCATGGATGCTGATTGGAAGTGAAAACAACTTCGAAATCATGAAGATGATTTCTGATCCTGATCTTCTGCGAGCCAAAGTGAGCAAACACATGCACACACACACACACACACACACACACAACACACACACACACACACACACACACACACACACACACTAATATTATATTTAGGAATGATTTGTAATAAGTGGTTGTAGTAACAGTGTATTATTATGTTAAATAATATTATATTAAATGATGATTAAGTTTTGGTCATGTGGTAACAAAACCCCACCCACCAATTCCTCATTTACATCTATTCATAATCACACACATCACTCCTCTATTCACTCTTTATATGCACGTGACACACGTGTGATAGAAGTGTATATGTGTGTGTTTGTGTGCAGGTGGATGAAATGAACATGATCCTAAAAACAGGAGAAGCAGGAGTCAAGTCGGTGAGTATCCACACACACACACACACACACACGCACGCACACACCACACACACACACACACACACACACACACACACACGTATGATGTGTAGACTAAAACTCTCTGCATTTTTCTTTCAGGAAACAAAGATGCTCTTCGGCACAAAGAAAAAGAGGAAGAACAAGAAGAAAAAAATATATTTATAATAATAATAATAATAATAATAATAATAATAATAACAATAATAATATTTTTTAAAATATTATATTAATACTGCATGTTATTATATTTTTATGTTTAAATACTTTGTTTTCCCTTTTTTTATTAATATAATATTTAGGGAAATAAATAAAGACAATCCACAATGTAAATGTTTTCGAGTGTTTTGAATCGTGATTATTAAACATTTTATAAGAACTTTAAGAGGAACTTGTCAAGTGATTGTGATACACATGCATGAAGAAGAACATTTTAATAAATATTTTCCTGAAACCAGCAACAAATCAACATCACACTTTTAAACCTTCATTCATACATATTTATAATATCAAAGCTTTTAATGTATCAATATTTTTAAAACTACAATAGCTCTTTTTAGCCAGTGACATACAGTGCAGTATATAGCCTGATGATTTTCATTTATTTCATAGAGATTTTATACAAATAGTTTGTAATTCTTCTTTCTAATTTTATTCTGCATGTGTGGGTGTTTCCTCTATTTGTGCACCAGCTCTCATAACAGTTCCTACTGCTGTAACTGTATAATAAAAGCATTTTAAACACTATAAATATATAAACATTAAATAAAAAGTGTCAACGTCCAGCTGGTTCAGCATCTCCATCATGAATTCCACTGATGCTTCATCTGCTTTAGAGTCACGTACCGTTTCATTTCACTAATTCTCCAGGGCAGACCCCCGAGTAGATGTCAGAGGGTAGAATCAAATCTGCCCTTCCAAGTGATGTTATTGGAGTAAACATGAATAAACCTCTACCTTTTCCCAAATCATCCCCTTAATCCTTTTTAAAGGAAAGAACAGTATGTAGAAATAAAATAACCCTCCTATAAAATCTACATCTTTAAACCCAACTTGTAATCTCACTGAACTGAAGCATTGATTCACTTAAATCATAGTACATTTGTATCATTTGTAATGTATTATTAGTGCAGTTGCAGCTACAATGTAGAGCTGCTACTAGATGAAAAGGATTAGAGGTGATGTAGGCTTTTGGTGTGTGTTTACAGAAGAATCCAGACTCTGGTGAGGACTATGAGTCTGTGCTGATGATCACTAAATTGACTGAGATCACGTTCAGGTTCTTAGTGGTTTTGATGAGGAACATAATCAGGATGGCCCCAATCTGTTCAGATTGAGTTTATAATTGTTTACATCATAAACATATAAAGTTCATATATATATATATATATATAATATGCTTTTTCTAAGCATTTTTTATCAGTTGTGTCGACTTTTTTTATGTCGCCGAACCCTAATATCTCGAGCACAAAGGGAGAAAAAATTTGCATTTAACGTCGGTTATCTCGGTGCAGCCGCAGAAGAACTCGCGGAAGTGGCGGAAAAATCAAGTCTTACAGCTGCTCCAGGTGTTGTGTTGTATACTGGTGAATCTCTGCTGTTAGTTAGTGCTAGTGTTCGTAGTGTAGTAGTGTTAGTAGTGTTAGTAGTGTTAGTAGGGCGCGGCGCGGCTTTGGGAAAAGAGAGCCGTTGAGAGAGTGCCGGTGGGAAGACACGTACCGGGATACGCATGCGCGATAACAACGACCGCCGTGAACCAACATATACCAACAATAACGGACAGTGAGAGTGTGGAAGTTTAAATAGGAGCTGGTGATGATGATAAACGAGCACCATATGTGCGCGATTGAAGCGGAGCTTCAGAGAAAGCGGCCGAGAAAACACCTGACACCTGAAGGGGCCGAAGGGCCGTGGCAGGTGGATTCATGACAGATAAACATGTACTGTATGTATTTTTATAGCATGCCTTCATCAAACAAATCGCGGCAACGCTGTTGTGTAAAAAACCCTTCAAAAACACGTGCATGCACATTCTCATTTATTAACGCACATCATGTATATAAAGAAATTTCAAGTACGTTAATATACTGCCGCCATTTTGATTTTCGTTTATCTCGATCATCGGTTACCTCGATGCTTTTTGGCGACCCTTAGGACATCGACATAACCGGGTTCCACTGTATTAATAATTTAAATATATATCAAATAAAGAATATAAAATATTTCATATAATAAAAATCAAAAGTAATATTTCAGATTGAATCCCAGTGGAAACGCGACTGATCCGAAGCTGCTGCTTTTTAGCTGATACACACTGTGTGGTCAAAAGTATTTGGACATGTGTCTTTTCCAGACAGATGTGGTTCATAAATTCACCTAAAATGCTCTTAATGCACCATACAGCCAATTAACATGCAAACTGTGAAACACTTCATATAAACAGAATGTAGAATCACTGAAAGCATTTTAAATGGGATTTAAATACCCGCTACAGAGGGAAGCAGGAGCTTTTCTGTAGCTATTATTGCTTTTTTCATGGCACAGGACAAATATCAGTTTATTTTATCTTTCCATAATGAGCTGGAATAAATCATAAATGCTGCGTGCCAATGGAAGATTAAGGAGAAAAAGAGTCTCCAGGATCATGATGATTTCTTGGCATGATGATGACTGGCTAATAAGCTGATTTAGATTCCTACAGCTGTGCTCCTGGATCTATGTGCTGAATTGGGTCCAGTACTACAGAGGAAACACACCAGAACCATGCCATCCCCGTCCAAATACAGGTCCTCACCACTCTGGGGTTAATGACAACAGGTTGTTTTAGTGGGAATGGCAGACAGGGAAATACTTTAATATAAATATTATATATAATCACTTTTTCACAAGACCTTCTTTGATATATAATTCTATTATATCTCATGCTAGAGTCTGGTATCTGCCCTGAGTGTCATAATGCCTGTCATTTTGGATGTTATTATTAAGGTGGGTAGTTGATACATCAGGTTTCCTTCACTGTGGCACACTGACCTGCTTCAGCACATGATTCCTTTATCCTGACACATAGCAGTGTAGGGAACAGACTACAGGCAGCTGCAGGACGTGATGACTGGCTTCTTGGTGACTTTAACAACATGTAGAAATTGTAAACATTGTCCTGATGTAGTCTTAATATGACAGTGAAGAGGCTTCACCCCTCAGACGCTCCTCACCTCCTGAAATGCAGATGTGGAGCTCTGGATGTCTCAGGTGGAAGACTTCTATACCACCTGGAAAATGTGTGTAAGATTATCAGGGTGTGTGGTGTTTTGCACAATGTGGCACTGAGGACCAGTTTCCCTCCCCTCCTGACCTCCTCCCCCTCAGCATTATGACCCCGAGCCACAGCCCCTGCCCCACAAGAGGGATATAAACTAAGTGGAAGAATCCATGAGGAGGTCATACGGCATTTGTAAGGAAGACAAAAATAATGGTTGTTAATAGTGTTTATTGTGTCTTATTGTGGTAAAAGATTAAAATCAAGATTAAAAAAAAAGATAAAAAAGATTTGACAAGACAGAAATAAAAATGATTAAAAGATGAGACGATCTACAAGATACAATAGTTTTACACTCAGCTTTATACTATTGACTATAAGTGTAAAAATTATCATAAATAACCATAGAGAGAAACAAAAGAGGAAAAAGGCATGTTCAGACTCTCTGTTTCTCTTGTCGTCTTCTTTTTTCTATTTCTCCTTTTCTTTTGAATGTTTTCTTGTCTCAGCTGAGCAACACTTTCCTCCATCGCT
>JBCEWE010000192.1:0-42964 GCA_039877035.1 Silurus lanzhouensis
ACTGTGGTGGATAAAGTATTATAAAAGTTGAACTGGAAATAGCAGGAAAGGCATATAAGCAAACAAACACGCTGACAAGCAAAAATAAATTGGCCATTTTGAACGCGATTCTCGCTTACGGCCATACCACTCTGAGAACGCTCGATCTCGTCTGATCTCGGAAGCTAAGCAGGGTCGGGCCTGGTTAGTACTTGGATGGGAGACCGCCTGGGAATACCAGGTGCTGTAAGCTTTAATTTTTTTCTTTCTTTGCTTTCATGCTTAATTTAAGGATGAACATCTACTGTGGTGGATAAAGTATATAAAAGTTGAACTGGAATAGCAGGAAAGGCATATAAGCAAACAAACACGCTGACAAGCAAAAATAAATTGGCAATTTTGAACCGCGATTCTCGCTTACGGCCATACCACTCTGAGAACGCTCGATCTCGTCTGATCTCGGAAGCTAAGCAGGGTCGGGCCTGGTTAGTACTTGGATGGGAGACCGCCTGGGAATACCCGGTGCTGTAAGCTTTAATTTTTTTCTTTCTTTGCTTTCATGCTTAATTTAAAGATGAACATCTACTGTGGTGGATAAAGTATTATAAAAGTTGAACTGGAATAGCAGGAAAGGCATATAAGCAAACAAACACGCTGACAAGCAAAAATAAATTGGCAATTTTGAACCGCGATTCTCGCTTACGGCCATACCACTCTGAGAACGCTCGATCTCGTCTGATCTCGGAAGCTAAGCAGGGTCGGGCCTGGTTAGTACTTGGATGGGAGACCGCCTGGGAATACCAGGTGCTGTAAGCTTTAATTTTTTCTTTCTTTGCTTTCATGCTTAATTTAAGGATGAACATCTACTGTGGTGGATAAAGTATTATAAAGTTGAACTGGAATAGCAGGAAAGGCATATAAGCAAACAAACACGCTGACAAGCAAAAATAAATTGGCAATTTTGAACCGCGATTCTCGCTTACGGCCATACCACTCTGAGAACGCTCGATCTCGTCTGATCTCGGAAGCTAAGCAGGGTCGGCCTGGTTAGTACTTGGATGGGAGACCGCCTGGGAATACCAGGTGCTGTAAGCTTTAATTTTTTCTTTCTTTGCTTTCATGCTTAATTTAAGGATGAACATCTTCTGTGGTGGATAAAGTGTGAAAAGGTTAAACTGAAATGCAGAAAAGGCATATAAGCAAACAAACACGCTGACAAGCAAAAATAAATTGGCAATTTTGAACCGCGATTCTCGCTTACGGCCATACCACTCTGAGAACGCTCGATCTCGTCTGATCTCGGAAGCTAAGCAGGGTCGGGCCTGGTTAGTACTTGGATGGGAGACCGCCTGGGAATACCAGGTGCTGTAAGCTTTAATTTTTTCTTTCTTTGCTTTCATGCTTAATTTAAGGATGAACATCTACTGTGGTGGATAAAGTATTATAAAAGTTGAACTGGAATAGCAGGAAAGGCATATAAGCAAACAAACACGCTGACAAGCAAAAATAAATTGGCAATTTTGAACCGCGATTCTCGCTTACGGCCATACCACTCTGAGAACGCTCGATCTCGTCTGATCTCGGAAGCTAAGCAGGGTCGGCCTGGTTAGTACTTGGATGGGAGACCGCCTGGGAATACCAGGTGCTGTAAGCTTTAATTTTTTCTTTCTTTGCTTTCATGCTTAATTTAAGGATGAACATCTACTGTGGTGGATAAAGTATTAAAAGTTGAACTGAATAGCAGGAAAGGCATATAAGCAAACAAACACGCTGACAAGCAAAAATAAATTGGCAATTTTGAACCGCGATTCTCGCTTACGGCCATACCACTCTGAGAACGCTCGATCTCGTCTGATCTCGGAAGCTAAGCAGGGTCGGGCCTGGTTAGTACTTGGATGGGAGACCGCCTGGGAATACCAGGTGCTGTAAGCTTTAATTTTTTCTTTCTTTGCTTTCATGCTTAATTTAAGGATGAACATCTACTGTGGTGGATAAAGTATAATAAAAGTTGAACTGAATAGCAGGAAAGGCATATAAGCAAACAAACACGCTGACAAGCAAAAATAAATTGCCAATTTTGAACCCCGATTCTCGCTTACGGCCATACCACTCTGAGAACGCTCGATCTCGTCTGATCTCGGAAGCTAAGCAGGGTCGGGCCTGGTTAGTACTTGGATGGGAGACCGCCTGGGAATACCAGGTGCTGTAAGCTTTAATTTTTTCTTTCTTTGCTTTCATGCTTAATTTAAGGATGAACATCTACTGTGGTGGATAAAGTATTAAAAGTTGAACTGAATAGCAGAAAGGCATATAAGCAAACAAACACGCTGACAAGCAAAAATAAATTGGCAATTTTGAACCCCGATTCTCGCTTACGGCCATACCACTCTGAGAACGCTCGATCTCGTCTGATCTCGGAAGCTAAGCAGGGTCGGGCCTGGTTAGTACTTGGATGGGAGACCGCCTGGGAATACCAGGTGCTGTAAGCTTTAATTTTTTCTTTCTTTGCTTTCATGCTTAATTTAAGGATGAACATCTACTGTGGTGGATAAAGTATTATAAAAGTTGAACTGGAATAGCAGGAAAGGCATATAAGCAAACAAAACGCTGACAAGCAAAAATAAATTGGCAATTTTGAACCCCGATTCTCGCTTACGGCCATACCACTCTGAGAACGCTCGATCTCGTCTGATCTCGGAAGCTAAGCAGGGTCGGGCCTGGTTAGTACTTGGATGGGAGACCGCCTGGGAATACCAGGTGCTGTAAGCTTTAATTTTTTCTTTCTTTGCTTTCATGCTTAATTTAAGGATGAACATCTTCTGTGGTGGATAAAGTGTGAAAAGGTTGAACTGAAATGCAGAAAAGGCATATAAGCAAACAAACACGCTGACAAGCAAAAATAAATTGGCAATTTTGAACGCGATTCTCGCTTACGGCCATACCACTCTGAGAACGCTCGATCTCGTCTGATCTCGGAAGCTAAGCAGGGTCGGGCCTGGTTAGTACTTGGATGGGAGACCGCCTGGGAATACCAGGTGCTGTAAGCTTTAATTTTTTCTTTCTTTGCTTTCATGCTTAATTTAAGGATGAACATCTACTGTGGTGGATAAAGTATTAAAAGTTGAACTGGAATAGCAGGAAAGGCATATAAGCAAACAAACATGCTGACAAGCAAAAATAAATTGGCAATTTTGAACGCGATTCTCGCTTACGGCCATACCACTCTGAGAACGCTCGATCTCGTCTGATCTCGGAAGCTAAGCAGGGTCGGGCCTGGTTAGTACTTGGATGGGAGACCGCTTGGGAATACCAGGTGCTGTAAGCTTAAATTTTTTCTTTCTTTGCTTTCATGCTTAATTTAAGGATGAACATCTACTGTGGTGGATAAAGTATTTAAAAGTTGAACTGGAATAGCAGGAAAGGCATATAAGCAAACAAACACGCTGACAAGCAAAAATAAATTGGCAATTTTGAACCGCGATTCTCGCTTACGGCCATACCACTCTGAGAACGCTCGATCTCGTCTGATCTCGGAAGCTAAGCAGGGTCGGGCCTGGTTAGTACTTGGATGGGAGACCGCCTGGGAATACCAGGTGCTGTAAGCTTTAATTTTTTCTTTCTTTGCTTTCATGCTTAATTTAAGGATGAACATCTACTGTGGTGGATAAAGTTAAAAAGTTGAACTGAAATGCAGGAAAGGCATATAAGCAAACAAACACGCTGACAAGCAAAAATAAATTGGCAATTTTGAACCGCGATTCTCGCTTACGGCCATACCACTCTGAGAACGCTCGATCTCGTCTGATCTCGGAAGCTAAGCAGGGTCGGGCCTGGTTAGTACTTGGATGGGAGACCGCCTGGGAATACCAGGTGCTGTAAGCTTTAATTTTTTCTTTCTTTGCTTTCATGCTTAATTTAAGGATGAACATCTACTGTGGTGGATAAAGTATTTAAAAGTTGAACTGGAATAGCAGGAAAGGCATATAAGCAAACAAACACGCTGACAAGCAAAAATAAATTGGCAATTTTGAACCGCGATTCTCGCTTACGGCCATACCACTCTGAGAACGCTCGATCTCGTCTGATCTCGGAAGCTAAGCAGGGTCGGGCCTGGTTAGTACTTGGATGGGAGACCGCCTGGGAATACCAGGTGCTGTAAGCTTTAATTTTTTCTTTCTTTGCTTTCATGCTTAATTTAAGGATGAACATCTTCTGTGGTGGATAAAGTGTGAAAAGGTTAAACTGAAATTGCAGAAAAGGCATATAAGCAAACAAACACGCTGACAAGCAAAAATAAATTGGCAATTTTGAACCGCGATTCTCGCTTACGGCCATACCACTCTGAGAACGCTCGATCTCGTCTGATCTCGGAAGCTAAGCAGGGTCGGGCCTGGTTAGTACTTGGATGGGAGACCGCCTGGGAATACCAGGTGCTGTAAGCTTTAATTTTTTCTTTCTTTGCTTTCATGCTTAATTTAAGGATGAACATCTACTGTGGTGGATAAAGTATTATAAAAGTTGAACTGGAATAGCAGGAAAGGCATATAAGCAAACAAACACGCTGACAAGCAAAAATAAATTGGCAATTTTGAACCGCGATTCTCGCTTACGGCCATACCACTCTGAGAACGCTCGATCTCGTCTGATCTCGGAAGCTAAGCAGGGTCGGGCCTGGTTAGTACTTGGATGGGAGACCGCCTGGGAATACCAGGTGCTGTAAGCTTTAATTTTTTCTTTCTTTGCTTTCATGCTTAATTTAAGGATGAACATCTACTGTGGTGGATAAAGTATTATAAAAGTTGAACTGGAATAGCAGGAAAGGCATATAAGCAAACAAACACGCTGACAAGCAAAAATAAATTGGCAATTTTGAACCGCGATTCTCGCTTACGGCCATACCACTCTGAGAACGCTCGATCTCGTCTGATCTCGGAAGCTAAGCAGGGTCGGGCCTGGTTAGTACTTGGATGGGAGACCGCCTGGGAATACCAGGTGCTGTAAGCTTAAATTTTTCTTTCTTTGCTTTCATGCTTAATTTAAGGATGAACATCTACTGTGGTGGATAAAGTGTAAAAGGTTAAACTGAATTGCAGAAAGGCATATAAGCAAACAAACACGCTGACAAGCAAAAATAAATTGGCAATTTTGAACCGCGATTCTCGTTACGGCCATACCACTCTGAGAACGCTCGATCTCGTCTGATCTCGGAAGCTAAGCAGGGTCGGGCCTGGTTAGTACTTGGATGGGAGACCGCCTGGGAATACCAGGTGCTGTAAGCTTTAATTTTTTCTTTCTTTGCTTTCATGCTTAATTTAAGGATGAACATCTACTGTGGTGGATAAAGTATTATAAAAGTTGAACTGGAATAGCAGGAAAGGCATATAAGCAAACAAACACGCTGACAAGCAAAAATAAATTGGCAATTTTGAACCGCGATTCTCGCTTACGGCCATACCACTCTGAGAACGCTCGATCTCGTCTGATCTCGGAAGCTAAGCAGGGTCGGGCCTGGTTAGTACTTGGATGGGAGACCGCCTGGGAATACCAGGTGCTGTAAGCTTTAATTTTTTCTTTCTTTGCTTTCATGCTTAATTTAAGGATGAACATCTACTGTGGTGGATAAAGTATAATAAAAGTTGAACTGGAATAGCAGGAAAGGCATATAAGCAAACAAACACGCTGACAAGCAAAAATAAATTGCCAATTTTGAACCCCGATTCTCGCTTACGGCCATACCACTCTGAGAACGCTCGATCTCGTCTGATCTCGGAAGCTAAGCAGGGTCGGGCCTGGTTAGTACTTGGATGGGAGACCGCCTGGGAATACCAGGTGCTGTAAGCTTTAATTTTTTCTTTCTTTGCTTTCATGCTTAATTTAAGGATGAACATCTACTGTGGTGGATAAAGTATTATAAAAGTTGAACTGGAATAGCAGGAAAGGCATAAAAGCAAACAAAAATGCTGACAAGCAAAAAAAAATTGACAATTTTGAACCGCGATTCTCGCTTACGGCCATACCACTCTGAGAACGCTCGATCACGTCTCCTCTTGGAAGCTAAGCAGGGTCGGGCCTGGTTAGTACTTGGATGGGGGACCGCCTGGGAATACCAGGTGCTGTAAGCTTTAATTTTTTCTTTCTTTGCTTTCATGCTTAATTTAAGGATGAACATCTTCTGTGGTGGATAAAGTGTGAAAAGGTTAAACTTGAATAGCAGGAAAGGCATATAAGCAAACAAAAATGCTGACAAGCAAATATAAATTGGCAATTTTGAACCGCGATTCTCGCTTACGGCCATACCACTCTGAGAACGCTCGATCACGTCTCATCTCGGAAGTTAAGCAGGGTCGGGCCTGGTTAGTACTTGGATGGGAGACCGCCTGGGAATACCAGGTGCTGTAAGCTTTAATTTTTTCTTTCTTTGCTTTCATGCTTAATTTAAGGATGAACATCTACTGTGGTGGATAAAGTATTATAAAAGTTGAACTGGAATAGCAGGAAAGGCATATAAGCAAACAAAAATGCTGACAAGCAAAAATAAATTGGCAATTTTGAACCGCGCTTCTCGCTTACGGCCATACCACTCTGAGAAAGCTCGATCTCGTCTGATCTCGGAAGCTAAGCAGGGTCGGGCCTGGTTAGTACTTGGATGGGAGACCGCCTGGGAATACCAGGTGCTGTAAGCTTTAATTTTTTCTTCCTTTGCTTTCATGCTTAATTTATTTAAAAAAAAGTGTAATTTTTTTTATTACAATAAAACTCTAATGCACACTGATTCAGTTCAATTCATTTTTATTTGTATAGCGCTTTTAACAATGAACATTGTCTCAAAGCAGCTTTACACAGATGATGTGGTGATTAAAAGTGAATATGTTCTTTATAAGTAAGTTTGTCCCTGATGAGTGAGACGGT
Organism: Silurus lanzhouensis; assembly: GCA_039877035.1. Taxonomy (NCBI): domain Eukaryota; kingdom Metazoa; phylum Chordata; class Actinopteri; order Siluriformes; family Siluridae; genus Silurus; species Silurus lanzhouensis. Next base: position 6,889 of record JBCEWE010000192.1, read on the forward strand.
GGCGACTGTGGCAAGGAAAAACTCCCCGAGACGGCATAATGAAGAAACCTTGAGAGGAACCAGACTCAAGATGGAACCCAGCCTCATCTGGGTTGCACCGAATGTCCATTTATAGCAGATATACGATGTTGTGGGGTGCAGTGATGATGATCAGTTTGCGGGGTGCAGTGATGATGATCAGTTTGCGGATGATGGCGGTGCAGTGATGATGATCAGAAAAGCGAAAAGGTAGTTCTGAGTCGATGTAGCAGACTGTTAACATTAACTACAGTCCAATCCATCCTCAAAGCTCCCGTTCTTCCCGACTGATGAATCCTAAAACTAGTTATGACCTTCATCTGATGCTGCAAGCTCACACAGAGCCCAAAAGGGGGGATGTTTGAAAATGTGATTGGGTCAGCCCCATTAATATCTGTGTAATTTTTTTTAAGGACTATACAATGCAGTATAAGTGACTTGTACCTAATTGTTTTTTTGTGTTGCTTTGAGTGTATGAACTTTATTTATATTGAAAATCATTCATGAAGAACAAATAAATAAATAAATAAATACTGCGGTTCATTGCGCCCCACCTGTCATATCTTTATTCTCCACTAGAGGGCCATCACTTTGAATACCACTGAGCTAGGCTAACTAGCCGGCTAACTAATCTTAGCTTCAATAGTCTTCATCCTCAGTTTAAATATTCTACATTTAGTGAGCTATAAATACAATATAAGTATCGTAATAACTTAAAATAGAATGTATTTGTCTTTTTGGGTAATTGTTTGTCAGATATTCTAAGAAACTAGTTAACACAAAAACAGCGCTAGCAAACCCGGCTAGCATGAGGCTAATGATGATATCTCCTACACCATTAGCCGGAAGGTCCATTTCTGCTCACTGCAACATTTCTGGAAATATTATCGCTCTTTTATTCTTTATTTTTTTTGTGAAATTTAACAGCTTTTTCCTGCAAGTACATGAATTTTATGTTAATGATCAGGATTAGACAATAAATGAGGAACACGTCGCTTTTCTCCTCTTCACAAATTCTGTGCAGAAGGCTAACAGGTTAAATAGCAAACCAAACTCATTAAAATAAGCAGAAAATACTTTTAAAACAGCTGCAGGAAATATTTACCAACTGGTTAAAAATCTATGTGATTCTATATGTGTGCGTGTGGGAGAGGGCTGATTGATGAATGGGGTAGTTGACCACGCCCATTATGCATATGAGTTGGCCATAACACGCGGGGGGGGGGTGTGCTTATGGCGCCAACCAATCATCTGTGAGAAGGGGCGGGACTTGTACAGAGATCTAGTAGTTCTTAAGCTGTGATTGAGTTCTTCTCTTGTCCGGCCTGCACATAGCTTAGTGGTTATGTATCTGGTTGCAGTGCTCATTGCGGGACAAAGTCGCGGTCCGATTCCCGCGATGGCGTTTCATGCTAATGAGATGTTAGCTGCAACCAGGCAGGCTGTTGTTTTGGGTTTATGTTTTGTTTTGTTTTTTTCACCCAGAATTATTTATTTCTTTGTGTATTCTTTTTTAGGTATTAATGTATTTAAAATATAAACAATGCAAAAAGAGACAGACTTTTTTTTTCTGTTAAGTTTAAATATCATTGAATTTGTTTTTTTTCTTTTTTGTAGCTTTGGGCACTTTTAACCAGACAGGTTACAAATGATGTATTTTATTAATGTATTTCAAATGTAATATATTTATAAAATATGATTTATTTATTTGTGTATATCTTGTTTTCATTTATTTAAGATGTAAACAACACAATGACAGAAAATGCTTTTAACTCCCAAGTCTTTTACTGTTGAACTAGTAATTACAGTACATTCTTCTAAATGCAAGATCTATCCATCCATCTATCCATCTATCTATCTATCTATCTATCTATCTATCTATCTATCTATCTATCTATCTATCATCCATCCATCCATCTATCTATCTATCTATCTATCTATCTATCTATCTATCTATCTATCTATCTATCTAGTCCGTCCGTCCGTCTATTTAAATTTAACAATTATTTTTATCAAAAGTCTCTTTTATTATATAGGACACATGGTTTGTATTAATGTTATATATATATATATATACAGTGCCCTCCACAATTATTGGCACCCCTGTTTAAGATGTGGTCGTGGACTTCTAAAAATTCTCCTTTTTTTTAAAACATAGAACCCAAATGCAAAAAAAGAGAAAAATCCAACCTTTCATTAAAGTACATTACTTTGGTGGTAAAAAAATCACACATTTAGAAAAAAAAAAAAAACTTGAAATCATGTGTGCCACAATTATTGGCACCCCTAACAATTCCTCTAAAAAATTTAATTGTTTTTTTTTTTATATATATTTTTCTGTAGTTGCTAAGGTTGGTCAGGGTATCTAGGGACTTTTAATTAGTAATTCATGATTTCCTGTTTCCCTGGGGTATAAATATGACGTGACACAGAGGCCTAATTCTCTTACCCATTTGTTAACATGGCAAAGACAAGAGAACACACCATTCAAGTAAGGCAGATGTGTGTCGACCTTCATAAGTCAGGCAATGGCTACAAGAAAATAGCCACTCGCCTTAACTTGCCGGTATCTACAGTCAGAGGAATCATTAAGAAGTTTAAAACAACTGGAACAGTGACAAACAAGGGTGGAAGAGGTCCCAAGTTTATCTTGCCACAACGCACAGTGTGGAGGATGGTAAGAGAAGTAAAAAAATTTCCCAAGCTCACCGTCACAGAATTGCATCAAAGAGTGGCATCTTGGGGTCACAGAGTCTCCAAAACAACCATCAGACGCTCTCTACATGCCAACAAGCTGTTTGGGAGGCATGCAAGGAAAAAGCCTTTTCTCACTAACACTCACAAACGTAAACGTCTGGAGTTTGCTAAGCGGTACTGGGACTTCAACTGGGATCGTGTGCTTTGGTCAGATGAGACTAAGATTGAGCTTTTTGGCAACAAACACTCTAAGTGGGTCTGGCGTAAAACAAAAGATGAGTATGCCGAAAAGCACCTCATGCCCACCGTGAAGTATGGTGGAGGATCTGTGATGCTGTGGGCCTGTTTCTCTTCCAAAGGCCCTGGGAACCTTGTTAGGGTGCATGGCATTATGAACGCTTTGAAGTACCAGGAATTTTAAATAAAAACCTGATGGCCTCTGCCAGAAAGCTGAAGATGGGTCGTCATTGGGTCTTTCAGCAGGATAATGATCCAAAACATGTGGCAAAATCTACACAAAAGTGGTTCAGCAGTCACAAACTCAAGGTCCTCCCATGGCCATCTCAGTCCCCAGACCTCAACCCAATCGAAAACCTGTGGCGAGCTAAAGAAGAGTGCATAAGAGAGGACCCAGGACACTGGATGATCTAGAAAGATTGTGCAAAGAAGAATGGTCAAAAATCCCTCTCTCTGTGTTCTCCAATCTTGTGAAATGTTATAGGAGGAGATTAAGTGCTGTCTTGTTGGCAAAAGGAGGTTGTACAAAGTATTAACATCAGGGGTGCCAATAATTGTGGCACACATGATTTCAAGTTTTTTTTTTTTTCTAAATGTGTGATTTTTTTACCACCAAAGTAATGTACTTAAATGAAAGGTTGGATTTTTCTCTTTTTTTGCATTTGGGTTCTATGTTGTTTTAAAAAAAAGGAGAATTTTTAGAAGTCCACGACCACATCTTAAACAGGGGTGCCAATAATTGTGGAGGGCACTGTATATATATATATATATAATTAAATTATATACATTATTATATAATAATAATAATAATAATAATAATAATAATAATAATAATAATAATAATAATGGGTTCACTGTTCTATAAACAATAAAACATTTTATTTGTAATTACTGAAAATGCTACAAAAATGTCATGATAAATTATAATAATGCAAACACACAAAGATACAAATACTATGTCTAAATGATGTATATATTAGTAAGGGGTATATAACAATAAATATAAACATTTATGATTAACAAGTTCCAAAGTGGGTTTAAAAAAAAACAACCTAATAATAAACAATAGATAAAAATAATTAACCCATAAATGTAGAATCATAACAACTATATAATATTAGCAAACAATATTTATAAACTGTAAAATAATATCAAGTCTCTGAGTGACTCAAAACACCAGGAAGAAATGGTTAAAGGAGCAGAACTGGAAGAAGCAGCAGGACTGGATGCAGATGAATCAGTGGCTGAAGGAGATGAACTTTGACTACCAGCCTGTAAAGACACATATTGTATATTATAATTTAAACATAATAATGATGATGATAATAATGACATATGAAGGTCTTTTAAATGACATGAATCTGCATTGGTACATTTACATTAGGTTTGGCTGCTGAATTGTTGCTGAAGGATCCACCAAACCGTGACTTTGTCAGAACAGACTGACATTCATGTAAAATCATACATGTGCTGAAAATGTAAAGATCTGATTTCCCTTTTGAAGAAAACACAAATAATCTTCTATCCAATAAAAGGCAATATGACTATAAAAGGTTATGGGGACGTTCCAGAGATCATTGTGTGTGGAGTAAATACTGAAATATGAAAATAATGACTGAGCAGTGATCATGTAAGTGCAGGCTGTATAATGGTGGGGGTGGAGGTAGGGGGCGCTACAGCAGTAGGAGTGGAGTAAAGCAGGTGGAACACTTACGACCTGGTAAAAGAACAATAAAGAGTGTGGAAAACAGGTTTTATTTACCTTTTAGTCTTGGTATTTGTTACAGATCTAAATCAGAAGAAACATTCTAAAAAATCTAACATTCAGACATGAATATGTTTAATCCACAATCATCTCTGTACACTAGTGAGAGTCTGAGGGCAGAAGTGAAGTGATACAAACATCTATTAATATAAAACACTTTAACATTAAAATTAGTAATAAATGGTCTCATAAAGCCAAAAATCGAAGGCAATTAAAAAAAAATATAAATCTAATGTAATTCTTTTTGTTTTATATGAGTTACGCAGGTCATAGATAAAAACTGTGCTTAAAGTTTTAAAGCTTTAAAAAATAAATAAATAAATAAATAAATAAATAAAAACTTTTACAATGATCTCAGTGGTTCCTCTATTTAATAACTGGATGAGACATGGGTGTAGATAAAGCAAACATTGTTCTATATGATTAGGGATGTAAACATCCCTTTACTGAGATTTTATAAATAAAAATAAATATTGCAACAACTATTTCTGCATCCCACAGCACAGGACATTTAAAGCACATGAGTGTGGTCACAAATATAGTTGTGCAGGTCCACAGTGACGTGACATGAAAGAGATTCCTACCTGAAAGTCTGAAATGAACACTTTAGGAGGGTGGAATCCACAAAAACGTTTCTGTGGTCCACCGAAAAGTTTCGACCGGCCGTGGACCTGCACTGGACATTTCTCACTCTGTACAAATAAAGAGCTTTAGGTGATGGTAAATGTGTTTAATCATCTTCTATTATACATTTTTTTCAGCCCAAACCTTATGAAGCAGATCAAACCATTTCTTCTGATGAGGAGCAGGTGTGTTTCCAGCTTCAGATCCAAACCCCAGTGCTGCCAAACCGCCACAGACGAGGCGTCCATTCATCGTCCTCTACCGCCGCAGACAAGACGTCCACTCATCGTCCTCTACCGCCGCAGGCGAGGCGTCCACTCATCGTCCTCTACCGCCGCAGACGAGACGTCCACTCATCGTCCTCTACCGCCGCAGGCGAGGCGTCCACTCATCGTCCTCTACCGCCGCAGACGAGACGTCCACTCATCGTCCTCTACCGCCGCGGCTGAGACGTCCACTCATCGTCCTCTACCGCCGCAGACGAGACGTCCACTCATCGTCCTCTACCGCCGCGACGAGACGTCCACTCATCGTCCCTACCGCCGCGACGAGACGTCCACTCATCGTCCCCTACCGCCGCGGACGAGACGTCCACTCATCGTCCTCTACCGCCGCGGACGAGACGTCCACTCATCGTCCTCTACCGCCGCAGACGAGACGTCCACTCATCGTCCTCTACCGCCGCGGACGAGACGTCCACTCATCGTCCTCTACTGCCGCGGACGAGACGTCCACTCATCGTCCCCTAAAGCCTTGTGTGACTTTTTAAACATGTCTGGGACATTTAAAACGTTTTGTTTTTATAGCTAAGAAATACTGACTACATTTACATACTAGTAACACGAACACTAACCCACAGCACTACTTAATAGGCTACTGTATGTGCTACTGTACTATAAATACAGTTACACACTCTAAACAATAACATTATTAATGACAGATAACGACATTTAAATCACACAAACACTACAAATCCACAAATCTAGGAGACAGAAACATGAGACGTGATGCAGCATCATGATATAATTGATTATTACATTAAACAAACACAGTAACGTAATGCATGTACAAACATTCTTTTTTTAAAGATCTATGAATCTGCTGCTGGTGTTTTTAATATTGTACATCATAATAGATGACAGCATGGAAGTGATGCAACATACTGCACTGATGAGCTCACGGAAAAACACATTCATGTAAACGTAATGCACGTGTGAGAAACGTTTTTTTAAAGATATTTGAATCTGTTGTTGTTTATGTCAGTAATATAATACATAATAAGAGAGTATGTTTTGACTGCGGCCCGTGTGCTAGTGCTTTCATGTAACAGGGTGGAGCAGGTAATCGCTGAGTCTTGGCCGTGTGTGTGTGGTCACGTGACAGCACATGTTCAAAACCTCTCTTTTGTCAAACAGGGCGGGAAGCCCTCAGTCAAAATATCATGAGATGTAGAACAGTTTTGCACCTTTCACACTGCGCTGAAACAAATAAACCCCTTTGGATTTCACATCTAACTCCTTAAACTCTTGGCCATTACATCAAATCTCATTAAAAAGTCATCATGTTCGATTTCTTGCCTCAGCTGAATACTGCAATTTCACCTAAAAAGAATCATTTAGAATTGAACAGTGTCTCTGGCAGACTTTGGCACTTTTCTCACCATTAAACACAAGACAGTTGGAGTTCCATTAAGTTTTACTGCTCAGCACAACACAATTCTTTAAGCACAAAAGAAGTGCAGATAATCCAGTTTCCAACATAATTGCTATACAGTGTTCACTTCCTCTGGAACTCCATCGTACACTTAGCAATGCGTTACTTCATGTGCAATCAGACTGTAGGAGTCAGTCTGATTCCTACAGTGAATGATGCATGGTTGTTGTTTAAAGATCTTTTAACTGCTGTAATCAACAAACATGCCCCAAACAAAAAGATGCGTATAAAAAAACGCAACAGCCCGTGGATTAATCGAGATCTAGTGGTTCTGCTTTAGCAAAAAAATGCAGCCTGGCGCAGAGCACGCAAGACACACTCTGTTAAAGACAACATTTTATTTCGTCAAATCAGGAACAAGGCCACACAAGCGGTGAGGGAGGCTAAAGCTGACTTTTTTTTAAAAACAGCTCACACTTTGTGGTGCGAATCCAAAAGCATTTTGGAATACGGTAAAAAAAACTTGAAAATAAACCCCGGACCATACCATTGTCCCTAAAATTGGATGACATAGTTGTCACTAATAAAAACTCCATGGCTGAAGCTTTCAATCACCACTTCATAAATGCTGGCTTTGTTTCAAAGACATTAAACCCTATTTCTACAGCTTCTGCAGCCTCTAATACCTGCAACCTTTTAGCACCTCCTCACAGTTTTTCCATCCGGCCTGTTTTAGTGGGGGAAGTCTTGAAGGAACTGACTGCTCTGGACCCCAATAAAGCAGCTGGGTCAGATGATCTTGCTGCTTTTTTTTTATTAAAATTGCTGCCCCCGTTATTGCGGCTTCACTAACAGCCCTCATTAACCTCTCTCCCTCTATACAGCCGAGATTCCACCTGCTTGGAAAGAAGCGGTTGTGCTTCCTCTGTATAAGGGCGGTGATCAGGCTGACCTGAATAATTACAGGCCAATTTCCATCTTACCATGTGTGTCTAAAATTCTGGAAAACCTTGTCAATAAACAACTAATCAATTATCTTAATGTGAACTGTATCATCTCCGGTGCACAGTCTGGCTTCCGATCTGGGTATGGTTGTGTTACAGCTACCACTAAAGTGCTCAATGACATTACATTTGCATTAGATAACTAACAAAACTGTGCTGCTATATTCATTGATCTTGCAAAAGCTTTTGACTCGGTGGACCACAACACACTTCCACACATCCACACACATCCACAGACTCTGCAGCATTGGTGTCACTGATCACTCACTGGTTTGGTTCTCAAATTATCTTTCTCACCATGTTCAATGTGTAAAATTTGAAAACCTTTTCTCCCATTCTCTCCCGGTCACCAGGGTTGTCCCCCAAGGCTCCATCCTTGGTCCCACACTTTTCTCAATTTATATTAATAACATTCCCCAGGCAGTTGGTAATTCACTTATTCATTATATGCCGATGATACAATCCTTTCTGCCATAGGTCCCTCCCCTGATGCTGTTCAAGCTACCCTGCGACATAGCTTTCACCAACTACAGCAGTCTTTTACACAACTCAAACTCACTCTCAATACCTCCAAAACAAAAAGCATGTGGTTTTGCCATAGGGGTACTAAGCCTCCTCCTGCCCTTAACATCACCACCTGCAAGGGGGATATTTTAGAACAAGTCACTGCTTATAACTACTTGGGCATCTGGTTGGAAACTTCACTTCCTTTATCTATCCACATATAAAAGCTGCAATCTAAGGTCAAAGCCAAGCTTGGTTTCTTTTACAGAAACCGCTCTTCTTTCACCACTTCTGCCAAACTTATTCTTATTTAAATAACCATTCTACCTATGTTATATTATGGAGACACTATATACAGGGTTGCTTGTAAGTCCACCCTATTAAAACATGATGCTCTTTACCATTCTGCTATCAGGTTGCTCTTTCAATACACACCACTGTGCTTTATATTCATCTGTTAACTGGCCCTCCCTTCACAATCGCCGTAAAATTCACTGGTTCACGTTCATTTATAAGACCCTTCTCGGCCATTTACCTCCTTACTTAGGTCACTTGCTGCAGCTAAAGCCTGTCACATATAACACCCGGTCTTCAGTTCATTTTCAATTAAGCATTCCTACAACCAACTCTGCATTTGGTCTTGCATCTTTTTTAATCTGCTTCCGCTCGCGACTGGAATGCTTTGCAAAATACTCTCAAACTGGATAAATTAATTCCAATTTCAACCTTTAAAAATATGATATATTTGTTCACGGATATATGCAGTTGTTTTTCTACATAATTTTGTTTTAAAATGTATTTATGTAATTGTTAATTTTGTATGTATTTTTAATGTTTTGCATTTATTTTAGCCCTACTTCCTTTTCCCTAAGTGGTTATTCCACTTGTCAGGCCGCCATTGTAAATAAGAACCTGTTCTTAATGACTTGCCTGTAAAAATAAAGGTTAAACAAACAATAAGTGGGTTTATATAACACATTCGCTGAGAGCTGAAACGCTGTGATCACGATTTGAACCTGAGTGGAGAAACACCATTAGATTTAGAGTCTAACGTCTTCATATCTCGCCCATCACAGCAGCAGTTCCTGTCCTTTTTAAGCCCTGAGCTTTTTAACAGGAGCAACATTCTGGCTAACAGCAGAACACGCTAACCAACAGTACAACAGAGATCTTTCATCAACATCTCCTTTGGTGGTTTGGATAAACTACATTTGGCTCTAAACCAGCAGTCAGTAGCCGGCGTGTGTTTTGCATGAGGCCCATGTGACATGTGACTCTTAATTTCAGGGTCGTGGGTTCGTGGCCCACGTTGGGTGAGGACAGCTATTGCAGTGACGTACTGAAATGATGACAATGTGTTCATTGTGGCGACACCACCAAATCTGCTACACTCAAAACAGAGCTGAAAATGTGTGTACACCAGTTTCCACTCAAAGATTGTGTTAAAAAAAACACACATTCTGAAGACACAGAAGTGAAAAGGGTGAAGAATTGTGAAACAGATGGTGAGATGATGATAAGAAGTAAAAGGAGACAAAGTCAAAAAAAAGGAGGGAAAAATGGAGGAACGAGGAGAAAACAGCGAGGGTGAGGAGAAGATTCATGTGGAAGTCTGTGTCTGCCACATTTCGTCGCAATTCTGAATGAATTTCTTGCAATTCCAATAAAATCACATGGTATTAAACGGAGCCTCTGAACCCTGGAGAGAACTCTGTCTAACAATCAGCTCTGGAGGAGACGGAACAAGACAGATGAAGCAGAGGAGCCTCGTTCACACACCAACAGCTTCAAACTTCAGACCCACAACATGTTTACCGGTGGAGGCACCAGAAATGTTGGATGTTTACGAGAAATAAAGTCAGAGTTTATTTATGATTTTTTATTTATATATTTATATTTTGCGAATAAAATGCAATTAAATTATCTAAATGGGTTTAGTTTTCACAGACTGCATTTTCAGCAATAAAAATTTATTTTTCTAAAAAGGAAACAAATTAATTGTTCATTTTAAAAGATCCGTCTTTTTTCTCTTGTATATTTAGTGTCGCTCATTAATAAAGAAAAAATGCTTCTTATCCGATTACTCGATTACTAATGTGTAGAAAACTCAATTACTAAAATAATCGAAATCTGCAGCCCCAAATATAACTACTAAATATAGTTATTGTTGTGTGTGTGTGTGTGTGTGTGTGTGTGTGTGTGTGTGTGTGTGTGTGTGTGGTTAATGTTGTGTCCTTGTAGATCTGGAATTCACTCACAGACGCTGAAGGATCTTTAACTGAATTTAAAACTTGTGCTGGTTTCTCCTCCACAGCTGGAAGTTGAGTTGCAGTTGGTTTCTCCTCCACAGCTGGAACTTGAGCTGCAGCTGGTTTCTCCTCCACAGCTGGAACTTGAGCTGCAGCTGGTTCCTCCTCCACAGCTGGAACTTGAGCTGGATGTGGGTGGACTCTGGATGTGGTGGTTCCTCTCAGTCTCGCGCTCCTTATGAGATTAAAGTGTTGATGGAGCTGTAACACAACAGAGACACTGCTCTTACACACTGCTGTTAGTCTTTATGCCGACACCAGCAAAATTACCCCCTGATGCTGACTGAAATCCCCTCATATGACCAAACCCACACTTTATATTAATAGATTACACTTTATAGCTGTTAAAAAGTTTGCCATCAGGATTCTCTTTTGCCAAATTTGCCGCCTCTTGAGATTTAAATTGGACGCATTCAAACTCTTTTGTCTCCGTCTTGTAACCGACAACCTTCAGGAGAGACGTCGTGTCCACACACAATTCATATTAAACAGATCTAATACAGGACTTTAGTAAATAAAAGTTTGGACCCCCTGGTCTAAAGGGTCTACTATATTCTACTACTACTTACACACTTACCAGCTACCTGATGTTCACTAGTAGAGAAATGTTTAATAGAGCGACTGTACGACTGCTGGAACAGTGAGTTTCCAAACTTTATGGGTTTTTATTCTCTTTGAAACACTGAGTTTATTATTTATTATTAGAGCTGCAACAACTAATCGAATCGATAATGAAATTGGTTGTTAGTGAATGCTGTTATCCTCATCATGTGAAAATAGTGTAGTTTAATGAAGTGTTATTGTGTAAACTGTTTGTTTGTAACTTCGGGACAGTCTACAACAGTAACTCATCTGTTCTCAAACGTGATTTACTGCGGCTTTACTACGTTCAAATGCTTGTTTTCAATGCTTGTTTCTTCATTAGCCTCATGCTAGCCGGGTTTGCTAGCGCTGTTTTTGTGTTTACTAGTTTCTTAGAATATTTGACACAAATTTTACCCAAAGACGAATACATTCTATTACTCTTTATTAAGATACTTATAATTTATTCATAACTCACTAAATGTAGAATATTTAACCTGAGGATGAAACCTATTGAAGCTAAGATTAGTTAGCCGGCTAGTTAGCCTAGCTCAGTGGTTCTCAAAGTGTGGGACTCGGTGTTGCAAAGAGAATAAAACCCTTAAAGACTAGAAAGTCACCGTTACAGGGGTCTTACAGTCGCTCCATCCCGGCAGAGGGTCTTCATCCTCCACCTGGAACACGGAGTTTCTCCCGGAGCTCATTACTGATGATGCAGAGTGGTGATGAGTCGGTTATGAACGATTCCTTGATTCTGAACGAGTCTTTAATGTGACTCAGAAGAACGATTCGTCTCAAAGAGTGACTCGTTCATTTTCTACTGGACGCGCGTGAGCAAAGCATCGCAAAATCTCCGTAGCTTATGTAGATGAACTAAATGACTCAAAAGATTCGCTAATTTTCATGAATGAGATTTAAAGAACCGAGTCACTAAAATGATCCGATCTTCCCATCACTTTTACAGCGATGACCTGTTGATCCTAGAAGCTCCGCCTCTCTGGTAGCGTCCGCGTCCCTGATTGGTGCATCAATTCTCCACTACGCACCAATCAATAGAGACCAAAAAAGAAGTACTCGTCGAAACCAGGGCCCGTTTCCATGGAAACCAGTACACAAACAATCTCTTTTTCTGGCGACAGGACATTTAAGACTGCTTGTGGATACTTTTCGAAATATTTCATAAAAATATACTTTATATACAAACATTTTGAAGATGCAGGACACCAACACAAACAAGTAAGTTTCTATTACTGTTTTTACTTTATTTATACTGATTATTTTCCTGTAATATCATATTCCCAATGTATTATCTATACTGTAGAATTGTCTATGTCATGTGATTTGATCACATTTTGTTCATATTAGAAGAAAGAGAGCTGCATCAGACATGCCACCACCCAGTGCTGCTAAAAAGCCTCGACTTGATGCTGAACACACAAAACAATCCCTCATCAGTAGTGCATTAAAAACACTGCAGGATTTCTGTGATGATCTTTTACCTCCAAACTGCATTGATGCACTACTGAAAGGGAAATGTGAACTTCCGTCACTGACAGATGAAGAAAAATCTGTCATTTACAAGTTTTGTGTGAACGAGGTCAGTTATTATCTTCTCTTTTATTTAGTATGCATTTAATTCTTTAGCTGTGGATTTGAGTTTTCTCATTTTAAAAGTCAATCCATAATTCACTGGTCCTGATGTTTTGAAATTGAACAGTAAATATGATTTATCATGTAAAAATGTTTACTCCAGGTTTTGGTTTATGCAAAGTCTAGTAGTTTTCCTAAACCTAATCTACAGTCAAGTCTTAACTCCCTAATATTTGTTTTAAATACATGACTTGAATACATGTTTGATTTAGTTGGATGTTGGTTGATTTTTTTCCCCCGTCTCATTTAGTCGTTGGCAGAGACGTTTCTGAAAGCGGTTTTGGAGAAGATCAAGGGGGAGAAAGAGTCTATGGGACATGAACTCCTGCAGTCTCTCTGTAGGGTTTATGTGGGTTTGTGTCAAAAGAGAGGAGACTCTCATAAAGCACATGCCCTCGCCTACAGATTTCTCAAAGAAGGTGAGATTATATTGACATTTCATTATATATTTACAAAAAAAAAGTGATTTAAAGAAGCCACTTGTGATCTGTTTTTGGTTTTGTATTTCTTCCTATACAGTGTATTTTAAATCTGTGGTATCATTTTGTTTCCTTTACAGACTTTTCTCAAGCCCCAAAACTGATTATGGTCATGGTGACAGCATGGCCAAGTGTTTTCTCTTGTAACAGCCCTTTATGCAGAGCCATTCACATCGTGTGCAAAATGAAGGCATACGGAAAGGTTTATTATTTGCTCAGCAAGTTTCTGCACTGGGATACGGTAAGTAGCTGATTCTCATCACAACAGTCATCAGAACAGTCATTAAACATTATTTTTAACTGGACTTTTCATGTGTTTTACTGCAATCTTAATCTACTTTTAATTTACAATGTCCACGTCATCTATGGAGCAAATTCATTATAAATTCATGTTGATTTAAATCAATAAATATTGAATTTTTTCTTAAAGAATTCAAGCTGAAAGTGTTACAGGACATCACTACTTTAGTCTTTTTTTATTAGTGTGAGTATTAGTGTGGGTTTTAAATAAATGATGTCTTTTCTGCCAGGAGCCTCCTGGAGACACCTACAGAGCCATCACCAGCACACTGAAGGCTCTTCTGAAAGACAAAAGTCTGACTTTCCAGAAGAGCAGTTGGTATGGTGATGATCTCTGTCCTGCTGCCTGGGACTACGTATTCAGCCTGGACCTTCTCTGTGCACAACTGGGCTGGATTTGGACCGTCTCCCATGTTATACGGTACTGAATGTGAAACTGTTTCAACGTGTTTCATTCTCATCTTTCTAGTTTTTTGAACATTTAATAAATTGCAAACCAGCAAATGTGAGACTCATATGAGACAGTGTTTGTCCCAAATACTGCAAATTTTCCATTCTTGTTGCATAAACTTACAATTGATGGTATTCTATTACTGCCACAAAAACACTTAACATGTCCAATGTTTTATTTATCAGAAAAAGTGTTTGGCTCATCTTGAACACTTGGCTGAAACAAACACAAACAGAGGAAACACAGTTCAGAAACGTCTCTGTAGCAGCAATATTCAGGCTACTTGGTAAGTTTCCTGTAAATCCTGTTTTAGAGCACTATCTCACATTATTTCTGGATTCTTCTGTTTTTCACTCACGTTCTTTGTCCATCTCAATCAGGGCGACTTGGCCAAAATGGCCTTAAGGAGAACGTGGCAGCATCAGTGGAGGATCTGGTGAAAAGCATAACTGAGTTCAGGGGACAAAAAGGTATCACTAAAGGATCAATTAAACAAGTCCTTTATCAATCTTTATCTTTATTCTCTGATTTTTAGTTCTCTATCAACAGGAAAGTGCTTCAGCAAGTCCTAATTTTATGATGGATTTTGTGTGCAGATTTGCCGTGGGAGGTGCAGCTCGCAGTGGTTTATGCCACTCATGATCTCGCACCCAGCAACCCCAAAGTCGCTCTGAACGCTTTAGAATCATGGAAAAAAGACCTCACAAAGCCCGTTCCTCCAGCCGTCCCCAAGTGCCTGAAGCAGATCAGCTTTATTTGTTCTCACATAAAGTCAAAAAAAATTATTTCATTAAATAATGTTTAATAGATTTTTATTTTTTTATTTTTTTGTACATAAATAAATAAAATACATAATAGATCTGCACAGTGTTATTGATTGTCTCTTTACAGTGGCGGGTCATGCATTTCACACCCAATCATCTGCCTTCAGTCCCAATCATCCTCTTAATAACATCAATATGATGCCACAGCTGTAGAAACCATCATCATTATTATACAGCATATAATACATGCAGTATAACAGAGCGCATACAGATTCTTGTGCATTTTCCTCGCATTACAGTTTTCCTGGTGTTTTGACATTAATCAAATTGTGTATTTGTACAGATTCTACAAAGAAAATGCAAAAGTTGAAATGGCTCATGAAAAAGCTTAACGACTTTTGGTTAATCTTTATATAATGTCCGTTATACTGAAAAAAACTTTTAAAATGAACGCTTTAATAAAACATTACCCCAAAATTATTTTAACAGCACAAATTTAATTAATGAGCAATTAATGCAGCACGCATTTCTCCATTTTTATTACAAATATAAATAAATAAATATTATAAAAAAGAGGCAAAATTAAAAACCTTTAACACAACACACATTTATACACGACATCCTTTCTTTTACTCAGATATTGTTAGATTTTTTTCATCATTGTTGGAGAGGTTTTCCATAAAATCTACGATGCCCGTGGTGTCTTTTCTGATCAGGGAAGAATCACACAGCACACAGAATGGTGCATATGTTCTTCTTCAGTTTATTGTAGATAACAGACAAGTATATATACACACTGGAAAAAAACAGAGATAAAACTGTTCCTGATTGGGTAAGAAAACATAGTAATCAGAGATGTGTGAGCACAGACAAAGACTTTCTGTGTACCTGACATACTCACATCATAAAGATCCTATAAACACTGATCAGACAACATAGGAATGTGTTTAGAGAACCAGAGTGGGGCTCATCTTAATACTAATAGATATGAAAAAAATAGTGAAAAATCTGAAAAACAAGGACCAACACAGCCCTTAATGCAGAGCCGTTCAAACTGTGTGCAAAATGAAGGCAAAGGAAAAGAAATTTGCTAAAGAGCCAGAAAATAATACACCAGTGGAAGGTTGAAAAATCCTCACTATAACAAGAAACAGGTTGATGTGCTGAAAACGGTGCACAATGAGAAGAAAAAATATTGATCATGTCATAAAATGGATTAAAACTGTTCTGAAAATATAAAAAGTACAAAGTACAAAAATAAATAAAAATAAATAGTGAAGTAAAAATACTGATAACAGAAAAATCTACTTAAGTAAAGTATGAAGTATTTGTACCTCATTACTTCACACCTCTGCATTTTACAGAGTCTCAACTCTTTTGGAATTGAAGTTGTATTTCAGAGATATTGAAGAGAAACAGGAGCAAGAAGAAATAAAGAAGCCAAACTGAAATCCAGTCAGAGTTTCTCACAAACTGTTCCTGCAGGATGCAGACCAGGCAGCCGCCTCACATGGGTACAATAATGAGCTGCAAATGCATAAATAATGTTTGGATATTTTGCACATAAAACGTTGAATAGTGATATTTGAGATCATTAAAAAAAATGTTGAGATTCTTTAAATGTGAAATTAAAACCGCCACTAGGTGGCAGCAATTATCTTTTAATAAATGAATCATTGCGATTGAACCGAACAATTTAAACGGGTGATTCATTCAGGAGCAAAACATCATGTTTCTCTGAAACGCACAACAAAAACAGGGAATATAGTGTCTAAAACTTAAATCTATTTATATTAACTATTTGATTATTAAAGTGTTGCATAAAATCAATATCACATTTGTAATCATGCTGAATTTTGGAGAATAAAATGGCACTTTTCGTATGATATAATGAGATGAGAAGTATAGAGAAGGTCAGAAGGAGTTGCATTGTGTTTGTGGATTTGGAGAAAGCGTAGTTGTGGTATTGTATGAGAAAGTCAGGTGTGGGAGAGAAGTATGTGAGGGTGGTTCAGGACATGTATGAGGACAGTGTGACAGCAGTGAAGTGTGCAGTAAGAACTACAGACTGGTTCAAGGTGGAGGTGGAGCTGCATCAAGGATCAAGTCTCCATGGACTATGATGTTTGCAGATGATATTGTGATTTGTGGTGAGAGTAGGGAGCAGGTTGAGAAGAGCCTGGAGATGTGGAGGTATGCCCTGGATAGAAGGGGAATGAAAGTTAGTAGGAGTAAGACAGAGTACATGTGTGTGAATGAGAGGGAGGGCAGTGGAGTGGTGCAGTTGCAGGGAGAAGAGGTGGAGAAGGTGGAGGAGTTCAGGTACCTGGGGTCAACAGTGTAAAGTAATGGAGAGTGTGTTAGAGAAGTGAAGAAAAGAGTGCAGGCAGGGTGGAGTGGGTGGAGAAGAGTGATAGCAGGAGTGATTTGTGATAGTAGAGTATCTGTGAGAGTGAAAGGGAAAGTTTATAGGACTGTGGTGAGACCTGAGCTGTTGTTTGGTTTAGAGACAGTGGCAGTGAGTAAAAGACAGGAGGTGGAGCTGAAGGTAGCAGAGCTGAAGATGTTGAGGTTTTCGTTTAACGTGACGACGATGGACAGGATTAGAAATGAGTTTATTAGAGGGTCAGCGCATGTAGGACTTTTTGGAGACAAGATGAGTTAGGTGCCGAGGATGGAGCCACCAGGAATGAGGAAAAGAGGAAGACCAAGGAGGAGTTTTATGGATGTGGTGAGGGAAGACATGCAGGTAGTTGGGTTGAAACAGGCAGATGTGGAGGAGAGGGGGGGTATGGAGACAAATCATCCGCTGTGGCAACCCCTAATGGGAGAAGCCGAAAAAAGAAGAAGAAGAGTCAAGTCAAGTCAAGCTTTTCACAACAGACATTGTCTCAAAGCAGCTTTACAGAAATCAACAGTCAAGGTGAATGGTGTGCATTTATCCCTGATGAGCAAGGCGAGGAAAAACTTCCTTAGATGACATGAGGAGGAAACCTTGAGAGGAACCAGACTCAAAAGGGGAACCCATCCTCATTTGGGTGACATCAAGAGATTGATCACAAATCTTTAAACAATACAGAACGCTGGAGAGTGAGAACTAACATGAGCACTGGAGTGTAAGATTATAAGTAATGTTCTTTCTACATTCTTATACAGTCATTTGTGGTTATAAAACTAGAAGCTACTGAGCTCAACATTTGCAATCATCACATATCCAACACCAGCTTCTCCATGCCAGAGTCTTTAAACACTGCAGGAGGTCCAATGTCAAAACTCCACACATGTAGTGGGATCCAATTGGCACTGGTACGTCTCTGGGTGGTTCGGGATGTTTGCGAGTTCCGCATCTATTTCTTTAAAGGTCCATAATCTTCATGAGGTGGGACGTGACTGGAGCTGGCCAAACCTCAGGATGCCTCGGGATGGGAAGAAAAAGAGAAGCAGTGGAGAGGAATTAGCGTAGCTGCAGTTCATGATATTAACAGCACAAGTTGATAATGTGCATGTGATCAGATGTTCTGGAGCACAAGCTTATGATATGTGACGTATGTTATGTGTAGGCTTTGCTAAAAAGATACGTTTTTAATCTACACTTAAACTGGGAGAGTGTGTCTGAGCCCCGAACACTGTTGGGAAGACTATTCCAGAGTTTAGGAGCTAAATATAACAATGATCTTCATCAGGGGTGTCAAACTCAAATTCACAGTGGGCCTAAACTAAAAACTGGGACGAAGTCATGGGCCAAACTCAAAATGTATTTAAAAATTTACTGCAATTGTGCATGTTTTCCGTCTCTCCAGATGTGTAATGTTGAATCTTTTTATATAGAAACTTTAATTTTGCATAAACATGAAATCTGGAACAACCAAAGTTTAAAATTATAAACACATGAGAAATTTATTTTGAAATAAAACACACATCAGTGGTATTTGTTTCTTATTATGTCTCTTTCTATTTATAGCCTTTCAAATTTCTTTGTTATATAAAACTTTTTTTTCACTGGCCAACAACGCAACAACCAAAAATAGTAATAATATTCTTCAATAATAATAAAAAAAAAATCTTTTAACTATGAACAGTCCATTCATAAAGATAACATCCATTCAAGCTCAGTTTGCTACACTCTGATTTACTCTGATTGGTTGAAGCCAGATACCTGAATCTCTTCTTAGATACAAGTGCATCAATGTCTGGGTTTAGGTTCTGAGCCGAAGAAATCCTCAGGATGGAGTGAAGATGTTCCTTAGTAAGACGACTCCTGAGTGGTGTTTTGTTCATCTTTATTAAAGAGAACAGTTGCTCACACAGATATGTGCTGCTGAACATAGAGAGCGTTTGAGCAGCTTGGGCAGGGAGTTGGAGCAGTGTGTCGGGGAGGAAACATGGAAACTGTGCAGCACACACAGAGTCGTACTTTGACTTGAGCATGTCATCACACTGGAATTCAATCAGCTGCATGTAGAGGTTGGTTGGTGCGCTTTCCACGTCAACCACAAACACATTACTGAGCAGTTCAAATCTGTATTTCTGGGCTTCAAAGTCGACACATCGGCGGGTAAATTCAGCTGAAGCTGCAGGTTGAGCACATCGAGATGACTCAGGATGTCACACAGAAATTCCAACTCACACAGAAACTTTTCATCCCTAAGCTCTGTTGTCTTTCCCTTTGCTTTCCACAAACTGACAGATTTTTAACGCAGCTCAAAACATCTGTTCAGTACTTTTTCTCGGCTTAGCCATCTCACATCTGTGTGATAGGGCACATCTGTGTATTCAGAACCAAACTCCTCCAGAAAAGATTTGAACTGGCGGTGATTCAAACCTTTGGCTCTTATGAAGTTAACTACTTGTGTTATGGTGCTCATAACATGTTCCATTTTCAGTTCTTTGCTACACAACGCTTCCTGGTGTATGATGCAGTGATAAACTGTAAGCTCACCTGCATGTTTCTCCAGCTTCTTCTCCCGAATCCTGCCCACCAGCCCACTCTTTTGACCGCACATCACGGGCCCACCATCTGTGGTCAGTCCCACAAGTTTATCCCAAGGCAGCCTCATTTCATTTACACATTTAGATACCTCTTCAGAAATTTATTTTCCAGTGGTTGTGCTATGCATTGATTTTAATACCAAAAGTTCGTCTGTAACACACAGACTCGAATCCACTCCACGGATGAAGATTGAGAGCTGGGCAGTATCAGACGTGTCACTGCTCTCATCCACAGCAAGAGAGTATGCTATAAAATCTTTTCCATTTTTCATCAGCTGTTCATGTAGTTTGGTGGTGAGCTCACATGTACGCTCAGCTACGGTGTTTCTGCTCAGGCTCACATATAAAAATGCTTGCTTTTTATCTGGGCACACGATGTCACAAACTTTGACCATGCACTTTTTGACAAACTCTCCCTCATTAAAGGGCCGGTCTGATTTAGCAATCTCTGCTTCCACAGTAAAACTAGCCTTTACAGCAGCCTTTGTGATTTTGCTTTTGTGAAAATAGTCTGCCATGAAACCAGACTTTTTACATCTCCTCTACCTTCTGGAACTTGTGCTTTACGTCCAGGTCATTGTACTTGTCGGTGTTTGGTTTCATAGTGTCTTCTTATGTTATGTTCTTGCGTTACAGCCATGGTGGCTCCGCACACGAGACAAACAGGTCTGTCCTTTACATTCGTGAACAGATAATCTGCTTCCCACCTGTCTTAAAAGCTCCTGTTTTCCATCTTTCGTTTGCCCATTTTTGAGGAGGGGTGGATTAAGTTTGTTCAAGGAGACTGGTAGCATGGATACCAATGATTGTGAACAGAAAAGGAGGGGGGCGCTTTGGCGGTCTCGACTAATGCCCAACGCACTAACAAAGCATTCTGGGATTTGTAGTATTAGCGGTGTATGCACTATACACTGGCTGGCCAGCTCTAACACACATTTGATATGATCTCGTGGGCCAAATATAATTAGATTTGGCCCGTGGGCCAGAGTTTGACACCCCTGATCTACCGCCTTTAGTGGACTTTGCTATTCTAGGAACTACTAGAAGTCCAGAGTTTTGAGATCTCAAGGAGCGTGATGGATTGTAGCGTGTAAAAAGACTGGAGAGATACATGGGAGCCAAACCATTTAGTGCTTTATAAGTAAGAAGCAGTAGTTTGTAGTCGATTCGAAACTAACAGGTAGCCAGTGTAGGGATGATAAGATTAGGGTTATATGATCATATTTCCTCGACCTTGTGAGCTTAGAAATATTTCCTAGCTCACTTAGCTCACAGTTTCTTAGCTTAGAAATATTTCTAAGGTGAAAGAAGCCTGTTTTTGTAACTTGGTTGATATGATTTTTGAAAGACAAGTTGCTGTCTAAAATAAGGTCCCAGGTCTTTTACTGTTGAACTAGTAGTTACAGAACATCTGACTAAATGCAGGTTGAAATGCTGGATGCTGTGTACTGGTTTCAAAATCTCAGTCTTATCAGGATTTAATAGTAGAAAGTTATGGGTCATCCAGTCTTTTA
Source organism: Silurus lanzhouensis (assembly GCA_039877035.1). Classification (NCBI taxonomy): domain Eukaryota; kingdom Metazoa; phylum Chordata; class Actinopteri; order Siluriformes; family Siluridae; genus Silurus; species Silurus lanzhouensis. The sequence continues at coordinate 28,429 of JBCEWE010000192.1, forward strand.
ATTCATTAATACACCCAGTTATCCGAGCTAATTGAGCAGTATTACCTGGTTTTGATGAGATATATAGCTGGGTATCATCAGCATAACAATGGAAGCTAATTCCATGCCTACTAATAATATTTCCTAAGGGAAGCATGTTTATTGTGAAAAGCAGGGGTAATCTGTAATTTGATAGCGTGTTTGGATGCAAATTAGGTTTCTTAATGAAGGGCTTAATAACTGCTAACTTGAGGGATTTAGGGACGTGACCTAAAGATAGTGAGGAGTTAATAATATTGAGAAGAGGCTCACCAGCTGTATGTAACACTTCCTTCAATAGATTAGTTGGAATAGGATCTAACTAACATGTTGATTTAGTTTCAGTAATAACATCATACAGCTCTAACTGTCCTATACATGTAAAACAGTGTAGTTGTGGAGTTTTAGGTGAGATTGTGTTAGGAGATGGTGTCAGAGGTTGAACTGCCACAATTGTTTTTCTAATACTATCTATTTTTTCAGTGAAGAAGTTCATAAAGTCCTCACTACTAAACTGTAATGGAACACATTTTTCAGATACCTGATTTGTTGTTAATGTAGCTACTGTACTGAATAGGAACCTGGGATTGTTTTTTTTTGTTTTCTATTAGTTTGCTCAGCTCTAGCAGCTTTTAGCATCTGTCTGTAGCTGAACATACTGTCTTTATACGCAATTCTAAATACCTCCAATTTAGTTTTCCTCCATTTTCTCCTAAGGGCATGCGTATGACTATCATACCAAGGTGTAGGTGTTTGTTCTCTAACCTTTTTTAACCGGATGGGGGCAACAGTGTCTAATGTGCTAGTGAGGATAAGGTCTATGTTGTTAGTCATTTCATTAAGATTATTAGCAGTTATGGGTTTTGTGAGAAATTGAGATAAATCAGGCAGCTTATTTATGAATCTGTCCTTAGTGGTCTAAACAATAGTCCTAGCAAGTCGATAACATGGTGAAACACGGCTAATCTGCTCTACCAGTAGTGTGTACAGTATGAGGTAATAGTCTGTGATGTCATCACTCTGAGGTAAAATATCTATATTAGTGATGTCTGCTCCGTAGGATAATATTAAGTCTAGTGTGTGGTTAAAGCGATGATTTGTTCTGGTGACGTTTTGTTTAACATTTTATATATATACTGTAACTAGACAACAAAACGGGATTAATAATATTTGCACAGAATTAAGCTTAAAAGGTCCTGACAAACACTGTAAAAAAATAACATTTTGCTTAATTTTTCCTTTAAAAAAGTAAAAGAAAAGTTAGTGTTACATTATTATTTTTGTTCAGCTTTTTCAAGCATCAAAAATATTTCTTCATTTTGTCACTTTAGTGCCCAATTGCAATCATGAAATAATTATACTTCTTTTGTAGTTTAAACTAAATGTTGCGGTTCAATTTCACCAATCAGAGTCAAGCTTTTCAAATCCACAGGTAATTGTCCAATGGCATATAAAGTATATGACATAAAGTACCTCTCATAGATCCTTTTAGTACCGACGGCATGATGACGTCACGGCGCCAGCTGGAGGCCAATACAAACCAGCACAGGGAAGAAATTCAAACCAGCACAGAGTCGATTCACAAGGAACACGAACATCATCTTGTGATGGAGTACAGGATCTCATTTTAAATGTTATCTCATACCTGCTGCCACTGCCAGAAGAACAAAAACCATGTGCTTAAACACAAGGAAAACAAGCGGACTGGACTGAAACGATCATCAAAAGAGCACAATTCATATCAGGTAAGAGTAAAGAAACTCTTGTTTTTTGTTGATATGATTTGCTAAACTGTCTAATAATTGTCATGCATGCGTACCTACTCAGAAATTGGACAACAACTGAATTGCAATATAATTTAACGCTAATGTTTTAGCGTGTAATTTAGCTAACTGCTAGCTAACGACCAAACACTAAACATAAAGAAAACTGTTGGTGTCGTCTCCTTGTCTGCAGCTGTCATAAGTGCAATTGTACAAACAGAAAGGAAACAGTGAACAGACCCATGTTATGTGTCAGGTCTGTGTACAAGTAAGTGCATGTGCTAACGTTTGCCATGTTAGTAGGCAACCTGAAGAGCAGCTCGTGATGTACGTAGTGAGGTACTTTTCTCCTGCACCTAAGCCCACAAAACCACCTCAAGGTTTAATAAGTGAAAAAGGCAATATTGAGCAAACATCGCATTCAGATTCATTATTTTTATTGTAAATTGTAAATGAAGTTGTATTATGTTCTCTATTTCCACAACAATTTGGATGCCTCCCTTCCCATGTCAAGTCATTATGTAACCTCTTAGCTTCCATTAAATATCATTTCCATTGTTTGGACATAAATAAACCTTTTTTTCTAAATATAATGTTTGTGTTCATAAGAACAAATAAATGCATACAGGTTGTTTTGGCACGAGGGCAAATGAAGGATGGCAGAATCTTCATTTTTGGGTGGAATATAGTTTTTTAATTGGTGTTTATGTTCATTCAGCTCAGTCTGACAACTATAATGCTTTTCTTAGATTGATATATATTTATAATTTATGATGTGTACAAAAACTTAATTGTAAAAATGGGATGCTTTCAAGAGAGGAGAAGACATCTGGAAGACCAGTACACAGCAAGGAAAAAAACTATTGCGGCTGTAAATGTTTACGTTTATCTTTCATTTAGGATTGTTGTACTGTTTAACAGCAATGTTTTGCTTGCCTTTTTGCTCGCCTCCTTCCTTTTTGACTTACCTTTTTGACTTACTTACTTGGGGTGGGAGTAAAATGTTAATTTTGTAAATTAACATGTTGTTTTTAGGTCACAAGTACCTCAAAATCTCAACCACAACTGTAAGTATCTCAAAATGCAGCTAAAGTTGCAATGGGAGAATCAACTTAAAAGAGATCTTCAGAAGCTGCACAGAAAGAAAACAGCTCCTGTTCCCTCCACTCCATTATCTGATGACTTGGATGACACTGAAATTGACTTGTTTCAGAACAGAGACGAATCAGAATATTAAGGAACAGAGCAGTAAGCAAGATTTTAATTTCATATCAAATAATGTGAAAGGTAAATTTCTCTCTGATTTATTTCTTGTTAAAAAGGCAAGTTAACTTTGGATTCTTCCACCTCTATTTTAGAGATTTTAAAATCTGACCTAATAGAGCAAGGTTAGCTGTCAATTTGTCTAAGAAGGAGATTTCTAAAGCAGCAAAATGTTCCATTCCAGGTGTCTAATTTCAGATATTTTATTCAGACTGGAAACACGTGTTTAAAGTGGTCATATGATGCCATTTACAAGGATCATTATTATGTGTATTGGGTGTAATATATTTTAGCATGCCTTAATGTTCAAAAATCTTTATTTTACACATACTGCTCATTATTGTAGCTCTTTATGATCTGTGTTTCTCAAACACATTGATTTCTACAAAGCCCCTCTTTCCAAAAAGTGCAGTGTGCTCTGATTGTCTAGTGATCCAGTGGTTTGGGATTTGTCCGAACACAAAATTTCATCATATGACCTCTTTAAATTCAGGCAGTGGGCTTGTCAGCCTGATATTTGCTGTTTGCATATCATGTTTTGATAGACATCTGGTTTTTCTGTGTTTTTGCAGAAGAGGTAAATATTACAAATTTAGCATGACCCATAGAGTCGAAGTAGACAGTTCAATTAGAAATACCATATTTTGAAATAAACCAGAGTGATCAACATACATTGTCTTTAATTCTTTCTGGTTTCTTTATTTTTTTAATAATATTAAGCAAATATAATGTGCAGTGCATCTGGAAAGTATTCACAGCACTTCACTTTTCCACATCTTGTTGTGTTACAGCCTTATTCCAAAAAAGATTAAATGGAATATACATAAGTATTCACAGCCTTTGCTCAGTATTTTGTTGAAGTACTTTTAGCAACAATAATGGCCTCAAGTCTTTTTGAGTATTATGCTATAAGCTTGGTACACCTATTTTCGGGCGGGGTTTTTTTTGCCTTTCAAGCTCTTAAGTTTGGATGGGGAGCGTCAGTGCACATCAATTTTTTCAGATCTCTCAAGATGTTGAATCAGGTTCAAGTCTGGGCTCTGGCTGGGCCACTTGAGGACATTCACAGAGCTTCTAGTAGCCACTCCTTTGTTATTTTGGCTCTGTGCTTAGGGTCGTTGTTCTTTTGGAAGAAAAAACGTCATCCCAGAGGTCGAGAGCACAGGTTTTTATCAAGGATATCTCAGTACATTGCTGAAATCATCTTTCTCCTGATCCTGACCAGTCTCCCAGTTTAACATTCCCACAGCATGATGCTGCCACCACCATGCTTCACTGTAAGGAACATGACGCTTGCCGTTCAGGCTAAAGAGTTCAATCTTTGTTTATTATGGTCTGAGAGTCCTTCAGGTATGTATGTATGTATAGGAGCATTTTCTTGCTGTAATTTTTCTTGATATAAATTTGCAAGCAAATTAGATTTGTCTCCTTCACTTTTTGTCTGATCCGAAAAATTAAACAGGTCCGTTACTCAAAAACCAATATGTGATCTGAACCATGAGTTTTGTTAACTGTTGCACCACTGATGAATAAAAATATACAATTCTGTGTTTTCTTTGTTTTAGTTTGAAATGATCCCAAACTTTGGAAACTTTCTGGCGTTTTCTTTGGCCATAATTTTCTCCTCACCCCTCGCTGTTTTCTCTCTGTTCTTCCTTTTTTTCATTTTGTAGGGTCTGCTGTTACCTGTGCAGAGCGCTCCAGGGTTTAGCGGGTGGTGGGTCTCTAATAATGGTTCGTGGGAACACAGTGTTTTGTGTTTCGTTAAATGGACTATGAATCATCAATCCAAATTAATCTTTGTAATCAAATTACTCGATGAATCGTTACAGCCTTACTGTGAATACTTTCCAGATGCACTGTAATCGGTGGTGTTGAGCCTGGTATTCTAACCTTTGATCCAGTAACACACACAGGCTGTGCTGGATAGTGATGGTGAACAAGAAGATAAAGATGGAAGAACAGAATTTGAGACCAGCCTGCTGCAGGGGACGTCTCCCCAGAAAACTCATGTAGTGCTTGAAGATGTTGTCAAAGCTTTGAAAGGTAAGTTAACAAGAATTAAAATTGTAAACATGCAACATATATATTTAATGTTTCAAGCCATCGGACAACCCATAGTGATTTTTTTTATTTGTTAATTTTTTGTTACAAAATGATTCTCTTATTTTGATTACAAAATTATTCTGCCACTCATTCTAGCTTTTGTATTGTTAATCCAACCTGTGAGTTATGTTTAATTGTAAGTAATGTTTTAAATTAAATTGTTGTTCGTTAGTTAAAGCAGAGGTTTACGTTTTTTTAGATTGTGCACTTGCCTATGCTTACATGGAGTAAGTCATTGGTCACTGCAAGCATTTCTTCCAAATGTAATTTTGACTTTCGTGATGGGAGACAAAATATTTAACTGAAGCTGATATGAGGCCTCACGTAAATGCACAGAGAAACTGGTAACCTAAAAAGGCTAATTTAACAAATAATAATTTAATAACTAATGGTCGGCCAACAGTGGGTTTTTTGGATACCGATCGCTAGGTTGGATCATACTTCCTGATAGCCGATTTAGCACCGATAATTTTGGATCCCGGATAAAAAACAAACCAAAATTATCCATGTAAAATAATAGCTACTGAACTTTATTTAAAATACTGTGCTGAAGAAAATAAATATGAATATATTAATGAATAAATATAATCATATAAATAATAATTTTTTTAATTTTTAAAGTCTCTTGGCAGACCAGAAGCCAGCGATAATCGGTGCTTTTATAACTAAGGGAAATATAAGTTTTAAAGTACAACCTTTATTATCAGATAAAGATATGATATGAGTAAAATATAAAAAAAATGAAATAAAATATTGTTTTTGGCATTGTTCAGAGGGCTGTTCCAAATGTGGGGGCCATAATTTTGGGAGTCCTGGGTTACACCAACTAACAGTAGAAACAGGTAGAAATAGCTCTCCTTTGTAACAATTGTAGGTTACAGTGTGTCTGTTTGGCCAGTTACGATGATTTAAGTTTTTCTGGCCTGCATGGAGATTAATAAAAGTCATCATGGCGCTGTAATAACAGCTATGTTACAATATCATGCAATTTTATTTAAACATGTAATAACTTTATTTTCTACAAGACCTGCTTACATTACTTTTTGAAAAAGAAATTTTAGCAAGATGCACACTCACAGGGAAATGTGGTATTCAAACCTCAAACCTTAAACATCCCCATTTTTTATTACTTTGATCTTCTTACATGTAAAGTAATTTAACATTTAAAATTGTTGTACATTATTATACAGTAATTGTGGGCTGGGTACTTGTACTTAAGCACAGTTTATCAGCTTTGTTATACTGTGAAATGTTGTGTAGACCTCATAATGGTTCAGCAACACTTAATGTTTTTGCTATTTTTCAAAAAATATATATATAAACTCCTATTCTATATTTACAGGAATATTTTATATTTTATGTGTAATCATGTTAGAATTAAGTATTAAATGGAGGTGCAATGTAGAACATTTCACTTTATTGTCTTGAAAATTTTGAAAATTCAGAAAAATCATTATTTAATATTGTATTTAATACAAAGTATAAAAAAGTGGTAAACTTTGCTTTTGTATTTAAAACGTTTCTTTGTATTTTTTCACAGACACTGTAAAAAAAGAATTTACCACAGTGTCTGAGGTGCGAGCCCTCATTCGCAGAAAATGTAACAGAGGCCTGTTCAAATAAAAGTGGCCCTTCACCGGGAGGATATGGTTGATTTATGTTTGTTTTAAATAGTTCTACCACTGTTTTTGTTTTTTGTGTTTTTGAAGAAACCTTGAGAGGAACCAGACTCAAAAGGGAAACCCATCCTCATTTGGGTGACATCAAGAGATTGATCATAAATCTTTCAACAATACAGAACACTGGAAAGTGAGAACTAACATGAGCACTGGAGTATAAGATTATAAGAAATATTCTTTCTACAGTCTTTGGTATAAAAGTAGGAGCTACTGAGCTCAACATTTGTGATCATCACAGATCCAGCATCAGCTTCTCCATGCCAGAGCCTTTAAACACTCCAGGAGGTCCAATGTCAAAACTCCACACATGTAGTGGGATCCAATTGGCACTGGTACATCTCTAGATGGTTCGGGATGTTTGCTTTACTGTCTGGGTGTTCGAGTAAGTGCATTAATAAGCTTCAGTTAGTTCAGAATGCAGCAGCAAGGGTCCTCACGAGATCTAGGAAATACGACCACATCACTCCTGTTTTAACAGTCTACACTGCTCCCAATCAAATCTCGCATTGATTATAAAATACTACTACTGATGTATAAAGCACTTAACGGTCTCGCACTGCAGTATCTGAGTGAACTTCTGTACCAGTATGATCCTCCACGCCTACGTAGATCAAAAGGTGCAGGCTATATGTTGGTTTCTCGAATAATGAAGACTACAGTAGGGGGCAGATCTTTCTCTTATAAAGCCCCACAATTATGGAACAACCTTCCAATCAGTGTTCGGGACTCAGACACAGTCTCAGTGTTCAAGTCGAGGTTGAAAACCTATTTATTTAGTCAAACCTTTTATCAGTAGATTTTTTCTTAGGTAAAGGAGCAGATCTGGAGGGATCATGGATATACTGTCGTCCCCTTTACTCTCACACGTTCACACAGGTTTGTTGATGGTGGTGTGGTGGGTCGTCTCTTATACCAGAGATCCCTCATGTCTGTGTTACCTTCTGGTTCTCCCTTTTAGTTATGCTGCCATAGCGAGTCTCGCTGGAGTCCAAACTGCACAGTGACATTAACATTCATACAACAATAAAGACACTTAATAATCCATATCCTTCTCTTCCTGTCACCCCTCTACTCTCTCTCACTCTCTCTCTCTTACTCTCTCTCTTTCTCTCTCTCTCTCTCTTTCTCTCTCTCTCTCTCTCTCTCTCTCTCTCTCTCTCTCTCTCTCTTTCTTTCTCTCTCTCTCACTCTCTCTTTGTCGAGTTAAACATGCTCCTGAGGCTCCAAAGACCACTGTTGCTGCCCCTCTCCCCTCTGTGGATCTTCCCATTTCGTCCAGGCCTGCCTCTGGATTGTGTTCTCTTCGGCTGGAGGCCGGTTTCTCATCAACACCTTGGGTGGTTCCATGGAATTTCGGAGTGAGAGCGAGCGCTTTTGAGGATGGATTGGACTGTTGTTGGTGTCGACAGTCTACTACATTGACTCGGGACTTTCTTTTCGCTTCTGGTCATCATCACTGTGCCCCGCAGCATTGTGTATCTGCTATGGATGGACATTCGGTGTAACCCAGATGAAGATGGGTTCCCTCTTGAGTCTGGTTCTTCTCAAGGTTTCTTCCTTATGCCGTCTCAGGGAGTTTTTCCTTGCCACAGTCGCCACCGGCTCGCTCATCAGGGACAAACTTACTTATAAAGAACATATTCACTTTTTATCACCACATCATCTGTGTAAAGCTGCTTTGAGACAATGTTCATTGTTAAAAGCGCTATACAAATAAAAATGAATTGAATTGAATTGAATATTTTGAACAAGTGTTTTATCCTCACCTCTTACCTTTTCCTGCTCCTTCCTCCATTCAGAAACCAGAATCTAACCATCACAAACCAGCATTCAACCATCACAAACCAGCATTCAACCATCACCATAGTTGAAAGCTATTCATCATCTTGTAATAGAAAGTTGAGGTTTGTGTAGCCTGAAAGCTTAACATGACACGATCTAATTGTTTATGGTTTGGTGTAACAGACTTTAAGAAACTTTGAGAAACTTTTAATATTTCAATAGAAAATTCTGAAAAACAGCTCATTATTGTACCCATGTGAGGCGGCTGCCTGGTCTGCATCCTGCAGGAACAGTCTGTGAGAAACTCTGACTGGATTTCAGTTTGGCTTCTTTATTTCTTCTTGCTCCTGTTTCTCTTCAATATCTCTGAAATACAACTTCAATTCCAAAAGAGTTGAGACTCTGTAAAATGCAGAGGTGTGAAGTAATGAGGTACAAATACTTCATACTTTACTTAAGTAGATTTTTCTGTTATCAGTATTTTTACTTCACTATTTATTTTTATTTTTATTTATTTTTGTACTTTGTACTTTTTATATTTTCAGAACAGTTTTAATCTATTTTATGACATGATCAATATTTTTTCTTCTCATTGTGCACCGTTTTCAGCACATCAACCTGTTTCTTGTTATAGTGAGGATTTTTCAACCTTCCACTGGTGTATTATTTTCTGGCTCTTTAGCAAATTCCTTTTCCTTTGCCTTCATTTTGCACACAGTTTGAACGGCTCTGCATTAAGGGCTGTGTTGGTCCTTGTTTTTCAGATTTTTCACTATTTTTTTCATATCTGTTAGTATTAAGATGAGCCCCACTCTGGTTCTCTAAACACATTCCTATGTTGTCTGATCAGTGTTTATAGGATCTTTATGATGTGAGTATATCAGGTACACAGAAAGTCTTTGTCTGTGCTCACACATCTCTGATTACTATGTTTTCTTACCCAATCAGGAACAGTTTTATCTCTGTTTTTTTCCAGTGTGTAAATATACTTGTCTGTTATCTACAATAAACTGAAGAAGAACATATGCACCATTCTGTGTGCTGTGTGATTCTTCCCTGATCAGAAAAGACACCACGGGCATCGTAGATTTTATGGAAAACCTCTCCAACAATGATGAAAAAAATCTAACAATATCTGAGTAAAAGAAAGGATGTTGTGTATAAATGTGTGTTGTGTTAAAGGTTTTTAATTTTGCCTCTTTTTTATAATATTTATTTATTTATATTTGTAATAAAAATGGAGAAATGCGTGCTGCATTAATTGCTCATTAATTAAATTTGTGCTGTTAAAATAATTTTGGGGTAATGTTTTATTAAAGCGTTCATTTTAAAAGTTTTTCAGGATAAAGGACATTATATAAATGTCAACCAAAAGTCGTTAAGCTTTTTCATGAGCAATTTATACTTTTGCATTTTCTTTGTAGAATCTGTACAAAAACACACAATTTGATTAATTTCAAAACACCAGGAAAACTGTAATGCAGGGAAAATGCACAAGAATCTGTATGCGCTCTGTTATACTGCATGTATTATATGCTGTATAATAATGATGATGGTTTCTACAGTTGTGGCATCATATTGATGTTATTAAGAGGATGATTGGGACTGAAGGCAGATGATTGGGTGTGAAATGCATGACCCGCCACTGTAAAGAGACAATCAATAACACTGTGCAGATCTATTATGTATTTTATTTATTTATGTACAAAAAAAATAAAAAAATCTATTAAACATTATTTAATGTGATCATTTTTTTTGTCTTTATGTGAGAACAAATAAAGCTGATCTGCTTCAGGCACTTGGGGACGGCTGGAGGAACGGGCTTTGTGAGGTCTTTTTTCCACGATTCTAAAGCGTTCAGAGCGACTTTGGGGTTGCTGGGTGCGAGATCATGAGTGGCATAAACCACTGCGAGCTGCACCTCCCACGGCAAATCTGCACACAAAATCCATCATAAAATTAGGACTTGCTGAAGCACTTTCCTGTTGATAGAGAACTAAAAATCAGAGAATAAAGATAAAGATTGATAAAGGACTTGTTTAATTGATCCTTTAGGGATACCTTTTTGTCCCCTGAACTCAGTTATGCTTTTCACCAGATCCTCCACTGATGCTGCCACGTTCTCCTTAAGGCCATTTTGGCCAAGTCGCCCTGATTGAGATGGACAAAGGACGTGAGTGAAAAACAGAAGAATCCAGAAATAATGTGAGATAGTGCTCTAAAACAGGATTTACAGGAAACTTACCAAGTAGCCTGAATATTGCTGCTACAGAGACGTTTCTGAACTGTGTTTCCTCTGTTTGTGTTTGTTTCAGCCAAGTGTTCAAGATGAGCCAAACACTTTTTCTGATAAATAAAACATTGGACATGTTAAGTGTTTTTGTGGCAGTAATAGAATACCATCAATTGTAAGTTTATGCAACAAGAATGGAAAATTTGCAGTATTTGGGACAAACACTGTCTCATATGAGTCTCACATTTGCTGGTTTGCAATTTATTAAATGTTCAAAAAACTAGAAAGATGAGAATGAAACACGTTGAAGCAGTTTCACATTCAGTACCGTATAACATGGGAGACGGTCCAAATCCAGCCCAGTTGTGCACAGAGAAGGTCCAGGCTGAATACGTAGTCCCAGGCAGCAGGACAGAGATCATCACCATACCAACTGCTCTTCTGGAAAGTCAGACTTTTGTCTTTCAGAAGAGCCTTCAGTGTGCTGGTGATGGCTCTGTAGGTGTCTCCAGGAGGCTCCTGGCAGAAAAGACATCATTTATTTAAAACCCACACTAATACTCACACTAATAAAAAAAGACTAAAGTAGTGATGTCCTGTAACACTTTCAGCTTGAATTCTTTAAGAAAAAATTCAATATTTATTGATTTAAATCAACATGAATTTATAATGAATTTGCTCCATAGATGACGTGGACATTGTAAATTAAAAGTAGATTAAGATTGCAGTAAAACACATGAAAAGTCCAGTTGAAAAATAATGTTTAATGACTGTTCTGATGACTGTTGTGATGAGAATCAGCTACTTACCGTATCCCAGTGCAGAAACTTGCTGAGCAAATAATAAACCTTTCCGTATGCCTTCATTTTGCACACGATGTGAATGGCTCTGCATAAAGGGCTGTTACAAGAGAAAACACTTGGCCATGCTGTCACCATGACCATAATCAGTTTTGGGGCTTGAGAAAAGTCTGTAAAGGAAACAAAATGATACCACAGATTTAAATTACACTGTATAGGAAGAAATACAAACCAAAAACAGATCACAAGTGGCTTCTTTAAATCACTTTTTTTTTGTAAATATATAATGAAATGTCAATATAATCTCACCTTCTTTGAGAAATCTGTAGGCGAGGGCATGTGCTTTATGAGAGTCTCCTCTCTTTTGACACAAACCCACATAAACCCTACAGAGAGACTGCAGGAGTTCATGTCCCATAGACTCTTTCTCCCCCTTGATCTTCTCCAAAACCGCTTTCAGAAACGTCTCTGCCAATGACTAAATGAGACGGGGGAAAAAAATCAACCAACATCCAACTAAATCAAACATGTATTCAAGTCATGTATTTAAAACAAATATTAGGGAGTTAAGACTTGACTGTAGATTAGGTTTAGGAAAACTACTAGACTTTGCATAAACCAAAACCTGGAGTAAACATTTTTACATGATAAATCATATTTACTGTTCAATTTCAAAACATCAGGACCAGTGAATTATGGATTGACTTTTAAATGAGAAAACTCAAATCCACAGCTAAAGAATTAAATGCATACTAAATAAAAGAGAAGATAATAACTGACCTCGTTCACACAAAACTTGTAAATGACAGATTTTTCTTCATCTGTCAGTGACGGAAGTTCACATTTCCCTTTCAGTAGTGCATCAATGCAGTTTGGAGGTAAAAGATCATCACAGAAATCCTGCAGTGTTTTTAATGCACTACTGATGAGGGATTGTTTTGTGTGTTCAGCATCAAGTCGAGGCTTTTTAGCAGCACTGGGTGGTGGCATGTCTGATGCAGCTCTCTTTCTTCTAATATGAACAAAATGTGATCAAATCACATGACACAGACAATTCTACAGTATAGATAATACATTGGGAATATGATATTACAGGAAAATAATCAGTATAAATAAAGTAAAAACAGTAATAGAAACTTACTTGTTTGTGTTGGTGTCCTGCATCTTCAAAATGTTTGTATATGAAGTATATTTTTATGAAATATTTCGAAAAGTATCCACAAGCAGTCTTAAATGTCCTGTCGCCAGAAAAAGAGATTGTTTGTGTACTGGTTTCCATGGAAACGGGCCCTGGTTTTGTGACTAGTACCTCTTTTTTGGTCTCTATTGATTGGTGCGTAGTGGAGAATTGATGCACCAATCAGGGACGCGGACGCTACCAGAGAGGCGGAGCTTCTAGGATCAACAGGTCATCGCTGTAAAAGTGATGGGAAGATCGGATCATTTTAGTGACTCGGTTCTTTAAATCTCATTCATGAAAATTAACGAATCTTTTGAGCCATTTAGTTCATCTACATAAGCTACGGAGATTTTGCGATGCTTTGCTCACGCGCGTCCAGTAGAAAATGAACGAGTCACTCTTTGAGACGAATCGTTCTTCTGAGTCACATTAAAGACTCGTTCAGAATCAAGGAATCGTTCATAACCGACTCATCATCACTCTGCATCATCAGTAATGAGCTCCGGGAGAAACTCCGTGTTCCAGGTGGAGGATGAAGACCCTCTGCCGGGATGGAGCGACTGTAAGACCCCTGCAACGGTGACTTTCTAGTCTTTATGGGTTTTATTCTCTTTGCAACACCGAGTCCCACACTTTGAGAACCACTGAGCTAGGCTAACTAGCCGGCTAACTAATCTTAGCTTCACTGGGTTTCATCCTCAGGTTAATTATTCTTTAGTGAGTTATAAATAAATTATAAATATCTTAATAAAGAATAATAGAATGTATTCGTCTTTGGGTAAAATTGTGTCAAATATTCTAAGAAACTAGTAAACACAAAAACAGCGCTAGCAAACCCGGCTAGCATGAGGCTAATGAAAAACAAGCATTGAAACAAGCATTTGAACGTAGTAAAGCCGCAGTAAATCACGTTTGAGAACAGATAAGTTACTGTTGTAGACTGTCCCGAAGTTACAAACAAACAGTTTACACAATAACACTTCATTAAACTACACTATTTTCACATGATGAGGATAACAGCATTCACTAACAACCAATTTCATTATCGATTCGATTAGTTGTTGCAGCTCTAATAATAAATAATAAACTCAGTGTTTCAAAGAGAATAAAAACCCATAAAGTTTGGAAACTCACTGTTCCAGCAGTCGTACAGTCGCTCTATTAAACATTTCTCTACTAGTGAACATCAGGTAGCTGGTTAGTGTGTAAGTAGTAGTAGAATATAGTAGACCCTTTAGACCAGGGGGTCCAAAACTTTTATTTACTAAAGTCCTGTATTAGATCTGTTTAATATGAATTGTGTGTGGACACGACGTCTCTCCTGAAGGTTGTCGGTTACAAGACGGAGACAAAAGAGTTTGAATATGAATTTAAATCTCAAGAGACGGCAAATTTGGCAAAAGAGAATCCTGATGGCAAACTTTTTAACAGCTATAAAGTGTAATCTATTAATATAAAGTGTGGGTTTGGTCATATGAGGGGATTTCAGTCAGCATCAGGGGGTAATTTTGCTGGTGTCGGCATAAAGACTAACAGCAGTGTGTAAGAGCAGTGTCTCTGTTGTGTTACAGCTCCATCAACACTTTAATCTCATAAGGAGCGCGAGACTGAGAGGAACCACCACATCCAGAGTCCACCCACATCCAGCTCAAGTTCCAGCTGTGGAGGAGAAACCAGCTGCAGCTCAAGTTCCAGCTGTGGAGGAGAAACCA
>JBCEWE010000192.1:45377-132877 GCA_039877035.1 Silurus lanzhouensis
TACTTAATAAATAATAATAATAATAATAATAATAATAATAATAATAATAATAATAATGGGTTCACTGTTCTATAAACAATAAAACATTTTATTTGTAATTACTGAAAATGCTACAAAAATGTCATGATAAATTATAATAATGCAAACACACAAAGATACAAATACTATTTCTAAATGATGTATATATTAGTAAGGGGTATATAACAATAAATATAAACATTTATGATTAACAAGTTCCAAAGTGGGTTTAAAAAAAAACAACCTAATAATAAACAATAGATAAAAATAATTAATCCATAAATGTAGAATCATAACAACTATATAATATTAGCAAACAATATTTATAAACTGTAAAATAATATCAAGTCTCTGAGTGACTCAAAACACCAGGAAGAAATGGTTAAAGGAGCAGAACTGGAAGAAGCAGCAGGACTGGATGCAGATGAATCAGTGGCTGAAGGAGATGAACTTTGACTACCAGCCTGTAAAGACACATATTGTATATTAGAATTTAAACATAATAATGATGATAATAATGACATATGAAGGTCTTTTAAATGACATGAATCTGCATTGGTACATTTACATTAGGTTTGGCTGCTGAATTGTTGCTGAAGATCCACCAAACCGTGACTTTGTCAGAACAGACTGACATTCATGTAAAATCATACATGTGCTGAAAATTAAAGATCTGATTTCCCTTTTGAAGAAAACACAAATAATCTTCTATCCAATAAAAGGCAATATGACTATAAAAGGTTATGGGGACGTTCCAGAGATAATTGTGTGTGGAGTAAATACTGAAATATGAAAATAATGACTGAGCAGTGATCATGTAAGTGCAGGCTGTATAATGGTGGGGGTGGAGGTAGGGGCGCTACAGCAGTAGGAGTGGAGTAAAGCAGGTGGAACACTTACGACCTGGTAAAAGAACAATAAAGAGTGTGGAAAACAGGTTTTATTTACCTTTTAGTCTTGGTATTTGTTACAGATCTAAATAAAAAGAAACATTCTAAAAAATCTAACATTCAGACATGAATATGTTTAATCCACAATCATCTCTGTACACTAGTGAGAGTCTGAGGGCAGAAGTGAAGTGATACAAACATCTATTAATATAAAACACTAACGTTAAAATTAGTAATAAATGGTCTCATAAAGCCAAAAATCGAAGGCAATTTAAAAAATATATAAATCTATTGTAATTCTTTTTGTTTTATATGAGTTACGCAGGTCATAGATAAAAACTGTGCTTAAAGTTTTAAAGCTTTAAAAAATAAATAAATAAATAAAAACTTTTACAATGATCTCAGTGGTTCCTCTATTTAATAACTGGATGAGACATGGGTGTAGATAAAGCAAACATTGTTCTATATGATTAGGGATGTAAACATCCCTTTACTGAGATTTTATAAATAAAAATAAATATTGCAACAACTATTTCTGCATCCCACAGCACAGGACATTTAAAGCACATGAGTGTGGTCACAAATATAGTTGTGCAGGTCCACAGTGACGTGACATGAAAGAGATTCTTACCTGAAAGTCTGAAATGAACACTTTAGGAGGGTGGAATCCACAAAAACCTTTCTGTGGTCCACCGAAAAGTTTCGACCGGCCGTGGACCTGCACTGGACATTTCTCACTCTGTACAAATAAAGAGCTTTAGGTGATGGTAAATGTGTTTAATCATCTTCTATTATACATTTTTTTCAGCCCAAACCTTATGAAGCAGATCAAACCATTTCTTCTGATGAGGAGCAGGTGTGTTTCCAGCTTCAGATCCAAACCCCAGTGCTGCCAAACCGCCACAGACGAGACTTCCATTCATCGTCCTCTACCGCCGCAGGCGAGGCGTCCACTCATCGTCCTCTACCGCCGCAGACGAGACGTCCACTCATCGTCCTCTACCGCCGCAGACGAGGCGTCCACTCATCGTCCTCTACCGCCGCAGACGAGACGTCCACTCATCGTCCTCTACCGCCGCAGGCGAGGCGTCCACTCATCGTCCTCTACCGCCGCGGACGAGACGTCCACTCATCGTCCTCTACCGCCGCGGACGAGACGTCCACTCATCGTCCTCTACCGCCGCAGACGAGACGTCCACTCATCGTCCTCTACTGCCGCGGACGAGACGTCCACTCATCGTCCCCTAAAGCCTTGTGTGACTTTTTAAACATGTCTGGGACATTTAAAACGTTTTGTTTTTATAGCTAAGAAATACTGACTACATTTACATACTAGTAACACGAACACTAACCCACAGCACTACTTAATAGGCTACTGTATGTGCTACTGTACTATAAATACAGTTACACACTCTAAACAATAACATTATTAATGACAGATAACGACATTTAAATCACACAAACACTACAAATCCACAAATCTAGGAGACAGAAACATGAGACGTGATGCAGCATCATGATATAATTGATTATTACATTAAACAAACACAGTAACGTAATGCATGTACAAACATTCTTTTTTTAAAGATCTATGAATCTGCTGCTGGTGTTTTTAATATTGTACATCATAATAGATGACAGCATGGAAGTGATGCAACATACTGCACTGATGAGCTCACGAAAAAACACATTCATGTAAATGTAATGCACGTGTGAGAAACGTTTTTTATGATACATGAATCTGTTGTTGCTCGTCGTTAACGTAGCATATAATAAGAGATCATAGCTTGAAAAGTGATGCAATGTACAACTACCATGCGAAAAAATACATTAATACACAATATCATACACAAAATAGTTCTTTCTAATGATCTGTTCTTTATGTTAATGCAGTTCATTGTAAAAGACAGTAACACATCATAAGCACCAAAGATCATAACAACAACCATAATAGACAATAAAATACAGGAAAATATGCACAAGTCTATTGTGGTTTATGTGGTTTGTCATGTAGTTAATTTTACCTCAGTTTTCCCCAAAGTCTAATTCCAGAAAATATACGTGTCGTGGACTACATTTGAACACTTGAAGAATAAAAGATGGACAAACTCGTGCCCAGTGTTGTGCAGGTTACTAAGAAATCGTATCTAGTTACAGTTTCTTGTTACTTCATTTAAAAAATAACTTGATAACCTTGGTGATTACTGACACCAAAAAGTAATGCGTTACTGTTAAAAGTAACTTTTTAGTTACCAGTTTGATACACAATTCTGAAATAACACATTTGCTCAATTTACCTTTAATTATGTGTAATTATTAATAATTAATGATATTCATCTATGTCAGGGTCAAACTCAATTGCACATGGGGCCAAAACTCAAAGCACACTTTAGGTCACGAGCCGAACAGGATAAACATTTACTGAACACACTGAAACAATGTTTTTTGAACATAAATATGAATAAAAACAGACAGAAATATTATTCCAGAATAAATAAACTTAAACTTTAAATAACTTAAAATATTTTGCTCTCCATAAAAATATCTCCTGTGAAACACAAGACGTCTCACAGCTTCATCATGCAGCTCTTCAGAAACTCTCCCTCAGTAAATAACCGGCTGATGTGACTCTGATTTCTCCTCTGTTTTCACACCAGCTTCACTTTGTGATTTTGCTCTGGTGAAAAACGTTTGCTGAAATGTCAGATTCTTCTTTAACTCTTCTACTTTCTGTATCTTCTGCTCTGCATTCTTCTCCTGATGTTTTGTCTCGTAGTTCCGTCTTAGATTCAATTCCTTAATTACAGTCACATTCGCTCCACTAATAAGACACACGTGTTAACCGGCAGTGTCAGTAAACATATGCCGTAATTTCCGGACTATAAAGCGCACCGTTATATAAGATTTTACAAATTCAATTCAATTTAATTCATTTTTATTTGTATAGCACTTTTAACAATGAACATTGTCTCAAAGCAGCTTTACACAGATAATGTGGTGATTAAAAGTAAATATGTTCTTTGTAAGTAAGTTTGTCCCTGATGAGCAACTGTGGCAAGGAAAAACTCCCCGAGATGGCATAAGGAAGAAACCTTGAGAGGAACCAGACTCAAGAGGGAACCCATCCTCATCTGGGTTGCACCAAATGTCCATTTGAAGCAGATATACAAAGTTGCGGGGTGCAGTGATGACGATCAGAAGCAAACTGCACTCCCGAGTCAGTGCAGCAGACCGCCGACACCAACTACAGTCCAATCCGTCCTCAAAAGCACCCGTTCTACTCCGGAATTACATGGAACCACCCAAGGTGTCGATGAGAGACCGTCCCAAGCTGCACAGAAGTGTGAAGATCCACGGAGGGGAGAGGGGCAGGAACAGTGGTCACTGGAACCTCAGGAGCATGTTTAACTCGATCGAGAGAGAGAGAGAGAGAGAGAGAGAGAGAGAGAGAGAGAGAGAGAGAGAGAGAGAGAAGGATATGGATTATTAAGTGTCCCTATTGGTGTATGAAAGTTAATGTCACTGTGCAGTTTGGACTCCGGCAAGACTCGCTATGGCAGCATAACTACAAGGGAGAACCAGAAGGTAACACAGACATGAGGGATCTCTGGGATAAGAGACGACCCACCACACCACCGTCAACAAACCTGAGTGAACGTGTGAATGTAAGGGGACGACAGCATACAAATATACCAGTTCACCAAACACTCTATATCCATGTTCCCTCCAGATCTGAGCCTTTACCTAAGAAAAATCTACTGATAAAAGGTTTGACTAAATAAATAAGTTTTCAACCTCGACTTGAACACTGAGACTGTGTCCGAGTCCCGAACACTGGTTGGAAGGCTGTTCCATAACTGTGGGGCTTTATAAGAGAAAGATCTGCCCCCTGCTGTAGTCTTTATTATTTGAGGAACCAACAGATAGCCAGCACCTTTTGATCTAAGTAGGCGTGGAGGGTCATACTGGTACAGAGTCCGTTAAGTGCTTTATACGTCAGTAGTAATATTTTATGATCAATGCGAGATTTGATTGGGAGCAGTGTACACTGATTAAAACAGGGGTGATGTGGTCATATTTCCTAGATCTAGTGAGGACCCTTGCTGCTGCATTCTGGACTAACTGAAGCTTATTTATGCACTTACTCGCACACCCAGACAGTAAAGCGTTACAGTAGTCTAATCTAGAAGTAACAAAAGCATGAACTAGTTTTTCTGCATCCTGTAAAGACATCATATTTCTAATTTTAGCAATATTTCTAAGGTGAAAGAAGGCGATCCTGGTAATATTATTCACGTGAGACTCAAAGGAAAGACTCGGGTCAATAATCACACCAAGGTCTTTGACAGCCGTACATGCTGAAACAGAAACACCATCTAGAGATGCTACGTAATCGGAAAGTTTACTTCTAGCTGCATGTGGTCCTAGTAAAAGTACTTCCGTCTTATCTGAGTTGAGCTGACGAAAGTTATTAAGCATCCACTGTCTAATGTCCTTTACACACTTCTCAACACTGTTTAGCTGATCTCTCTCATCTGGCTTTGCTGAAATATACAGCTGTGTGTCATCAGCATAGCAATGGAAGCGAATCCCATGTTTATGAATGATTTCATCAAGAGGCAGCATATATACAGAGAAAAGCAGTGGGCCTAAGACAGATCCTTGAGGAACACCAAACTTTACCTCATAGAGTGTGGAGAACTCACCATTTACATCCACAAACTGATAGCGATCAGTCAAATAAGACCTGAGCCAAGAGAGAGCTGTTCCCTTTATTCCTACAACGTTCTCAAGTCTAGCAAGCAGTATAGTGTGATCAATGGTGTCAAAAGCTGCACTAAGGTCGAGCAAAACAAGTAAGGAGACAAAACCCTGATCAGAGGCCAATAACAGGTCATTTACCACCTTAACTAGCGCCGTCTCTGTGCTATGATGAGGTCGAAATCCTGACTGATTCATTTAAAAAATGTTATTCATAAGTAGGAGGAGATGCAGAGAAGAGATAACATCAAGGTAGATACATTCCTCTACATGTAGATGTACACACATGAAGCTTCTCTGTTCATCAGCATTCTGTTACACAGAAAGGAGTCATGATTGAGATCAAACTGCAAGATGAAGGACAGCAGGCTGAAGGACACAAAGAACCATCAGAAATGGATCAACAATATCACTGACAATGAAGCTATAAGAACAGATAAACAACCCTATAATATATTACAGTGTTTTATATGTTGAACTAAAGAATAAAAAAGAAAAGAATAGTAGATTTATAATCACATACCGCATGACATTCACCTGAATATGGTTGACACTTTTCTAAATGTATTACAAAAACAAATAAATAATTGTAGCTGTAGAAGTAGAAGATGCCCCTCCACCTTAAATTCTTGCCTCCTGCTTTCTGGAAAATGTTTTCTTTTTCTTGAATGCATATATTCCCATCCATCCATTCGAATCGGATCTGCCCGCTTTGTCCCGGACTGCCTCTGGATGGCGTTCTCTTCGACTGGAGGACACTCTGTGCAGCTGGGGATGGTTTCACAACAACGGCCTGGAGATCCATTAAATGACGGAGTAACACAGGAGCTTTGAAGACGGATTTAGACTGTAGTTAATGTCAGCAATCTGCTACACTGACTTTTATCACAGACAGACAGACAGACAGACAGACAGACAGATAGATAGATAGATAGATAGATAGATAGATAGATAGATAGATGGATAGATAGATAGATAGATAGATAGATAGATAGATAGATAGATAGATAGATAGATGGATGGATAGATCTTGCATTTAGAAGAATGTACTGTAATTACTAGTTCAACAGTAAAAGACTTGGGAGTTAAAAGCATTTTCTATCATTGTGTTGTTTACATCTTAAATAAATGAAAACAAGATATACACAAATAAATAAATAAATAAATCATATTTTATAAATATATTACATCTAAAATACATTAATAAAATACATCCTTTGTAACCTGTCTGGTTAAAAGTGCCCAAAGCTACAAAAAAGAAAAAAAAAACAAATTCAATGATATTTAAACTTAACAGAAAAAAAAAAATGTCTGTCTCTTTTTGCATTGTTTATATTTTAAAAACATTAATACCTAAAAAAGAATACACAAAGAAATAAATAATTCTGGGTGAAAAAAAACAAAAAACATAAACCAAAAACAACAGCCTGCCTGGTTGCAGCTAACATCTCATTAGCATGAAACGCCATCGCGGGAATCGAACCGCGACTTTGTCCCGCAATGAGCACTGCAATCAGATACATAACCACTAAGCTATGTGCAGGCCGGACAAGAGAAGAACTCAATCACAGCTTAAGAACTACTAGATCTCTGTACAAGTCCCGCCCCTTCTCACAGATGATTGGTTGTTGCTATAAGCAACCCCCCCCTTCCCCGCGTGTTTCGGCCAACTCATATGCATAATGGGCGTGGTCAACTACCCCATTCATCAATCAGCCCTCTCCCACACGCACACATATAGAATCACATAGATTTTTAACCAGTTGGTAAATATTTCCTGCAGCTGTTTTAAAAGTATTTTCTGCTTATTTCAATGAGTTTGGTTTGCTATTTAACCTGTTAGCCTTCCGCACAGAATTTGGGACTCAGCTGAAATTTCCAACTTGACTTTAAATGTTAACATTTCCTGATAAAAGTGGGCTTTAAATAAATGTAAATATCTGTAAAAAGAAAACACTTTGAGATTTACTGCTGTCAAAGTTGATATTGCTCAAAAAGATAATAATTTATAAAAAGTTATAGATGAAGTACCGTGAATTTATTTTCTTCATATATAAATACATGAAATCAGTAATGTAGCAATTCAGAAAAGTGGGGTTAAAAGCCACATGTGTCATGTTTATTTTTTAATTCGAATAAGGATATCATGAAAAATGTGATTCCTACAAACATTTATCTGAGACTATGTCTGGTTCGCCCCACCACACCACATCACACCACATCACCCCCCCACACAGCCCAAATTTTAGGACTCACAGCTGAAATGTCCTCCATAACTTTAAATGTTCCTGATAAAAGTGTGCTACATTCACAATTTAGATATCTTTGTCCTTCATCTGCCATATTATTTTACCGTTTATAAGTATATATATATATATATATATATAATATATATATATATATATATATATATTTGTGTAATGATTCTACTTTCTTTTTTTATTTTAATCATTAATCATTGCACATGTTTATATTTATTGTTGATGAAGACCCTCTGCCAGGAAAGAGCAACTGTACGACCTTTATTATTATAATTATTAATATTATTATTGAGAAACAAATCACCCATAAAAGCCTCAAACAGGTGGAAAGGTGATCAGGACGATCGGTACCGGAGTGAAGAGGAGAAAAGTGTTCCGCGTTTATTGTCTAATCCTTATCATTAACATAAAACTCATGTACTTGCAGAAAAAAGCTGATAAATTTGACTAAAAAAATAAAGAATAAATGAGCGATAATATTTCCAGAAATGTTGCAGTGAGCAGAAATGGACCTTCCGGCTAATGGTGTAGGAGATATCATCATTAGCCTCATGCTAGCCGGGTTTGCTAGCGCTGTTTTTGTGTTCACTAGTTTCTTAGAATATCTGACAAAAATTACCCAAAAAGACAAATACATTCTATTTTAAGTTATTACGATACTTATATTGTATTTATAGCTCACTAAATGTAGAATATTTAGACTGAGGATGAAGACTATCAAAGCTAAGATTAGTTAGCTGGCTAGTTAGCCTAGCTCAGTGGTATTTAAAGTGAGGGCCCTCTAGTGGAGATTAAAGAAATGACAAGTGGGGCGCAATGAACCGCAGTATTTATTTATTTATTTGTTCTTCATGAATGATTTTTAATATGAATAAAGTTCATACACTTAAAGCACCACAGACAAAGAATTAGGTACAAGTCACTTATTCTGCATACACACATTGTATAGTCTTTAAAAAAAGTTACACAGATATTAATGGGGCTGACCCAATCACATCTTCAAACATCCCCCCTTTTGGGCTGTGTGAGCTTGCAGCATCAGATGAAGGTCATAACTAGTTTTAGGATTCATCAGTCGGGAAGAACAGGAGCTTCACAGTCTGCTACATCGACTCAGGACTACTTTTCGCTTTTCTCATCACCACTGCACCCCGCAACATCGTATATCTGATGGACATTCGGTGCAACCCAGATGAGGCTGGGTTCCATCTTGAGTCTGGTTCCTCTCAAGGTTTCTTCATTATGCCGTCTCGGGGAGTTTTTCCTTGCCACAGTCGCCACCGGCTCACTCATCAGGGACAAACTTACTTATAAAGAACATATTCACTTTTAATCACCACATCATCTGTGTAAAGCTGCTTTGAGACAATGTTCATTGTTAAAAGCGCTATACAAATAAAAATGAATTGAACTGAATCAGTGTGGATTAGAGTTTTATTGTATTAATAAATTACACATTTTTAATAATGTTTAACATTTTAATACTTTAATAAGTTTTTTATGTGGAAATTCTCACTCTTTTCTACCTGTTATTATATGGCTTTAGTGCTTTTATGGAATAGGAGTTCATATACATATTCAAGGGTGTGCAAAAAGGAGTAGTGTTTGTGATCGTATGTAGTGGGCCGATCTGGACCAAAACACCAGGGCTGATTTTTTTTTGTCCCCGTCCAGTTCTGCCTGGATCCTTTTTCAGATAGTTTCCATATCTGTAGGCTAAAGAGAACAGCAATAAGCTTCATTCCACACACTGACTCTGTGGAAATGTAGGAGTGTGTGTACCTTTTTCTCTTTGCATGGTGGATGTGTGTGTGTTCTTCTGTAGGACGGTCCAAGTATGTACCTGCTGCATGCGGCTGGACCTGAAAAGAAGTACAGATAAATGTAATGAGGTCGAGTGTGAGTGATTTCCTGGACAGAAAAAAGTTCAGGCTTCCAAGTCTTTCTTCTTTCATCGTGAATGAATCAGTGAATGAAACTAACTGTCTTCATTCGAAATGAAACGTTTCCTGCATGTTCATGGGACACTGTACTGTAGCGGTGTGTAAGTGTGTGTCACCTCGTCTCATCTTTCTGATCTCATGCTGCTTACAGAATTACATTACGGCATTCAGGGACAGACATTAACCTGGTTTAAATCCTACCAGTCCGATCGTTACCATTTCGTAGACTTAAATAGAGCTATCCAGGCTAATGCTAGTAAATTATGGCGTGCCACAAGGTTCAGTTCTAGGACCCCTGCTTTTCACAATATACATGCTTCCGTTAGGAAATATTATTAGAAGGCATGGAATTAGCTTCCACTGTTATGCTGATGATACCCAGCTATATATCTCATCAAAACCAGGCGATACAGCTCAATTAGCTCGGATAACTGAGTGTGTTAAAGAAATAAGAGATTGGATGACCCATAACTTTCTACTATTAAAATTCTGATAAGATAGAGATTTTGCTCATTGGCCCAAAAACCAGTATGCAGAAGCTCCAGCATCTCAACCTGCATTTAGACGGATGTTCTGTAACCACTAGTTCAACGGTAAAAGACCTGGGAGTTATTTTATACAGCAACTTGTCTTTTTATAATCATATCAATCAAGTTACAAAAACAGCCTTCTTTCACCTTAGAAATATTTCTAAGCTAAGGAATATGTTATCTATAGCTGATGCAGAAAAGCTCGTCCATGCGTTCATGACCTCCAGCACAGACTATTGTAATGCATTACTAGGTGGATGTCCTGCATCATTAATAAACAAGCTTCAGTTAGTTCAGAATGCGGCAGCAAGAGTTCTTACAAGGTCA
This sequence comes from Silurus lanzhouensis, assembly GCA_039877035.1. Lineage (NCBI taxonomy): Eukaryota > Metazoa > Chordata > Actinopteri > Siluriformes > Siluridae > Silurus > Silurus lanzhouensis. The sequence continues at coordinate 56,108 of JBCEWE010000192.1, forward strand.
AGAAAATATGATCATATAACCCCAATCTTATCATCCCTACATTAGCTTCCTGTTAAATTTCGAATAGACTACAAACTACTACTTCTTACTTATAAAGCACTAAATGGTTCTGCTCCCATGTATCTCTCCAGTCTTTTAACACGCTACAATTCGTCACGCTCCTTGAGATCTCAAAACTCTGGACTTCTAATAGTTCCTAGAATATCAAAGTCCACTAAAGGTGGTAGATCATTCTTACATTTAGCTGCTAAACTCTGGAATAGTCTTCCTGACAGTGTTCGGGGCTCAGACACACTTTCCCAGTTTCAGTGTGGAGTAAAAACGAATATTTTTAGCAAAGCCTACACATAACATACGTCTCACATCATAAGCTTGTGCTCCAGAACATCTGATCACATGCACATTTTCAACTTGTGCTGTTAATATCATGAACTGCAGCTACGCTAATTCCTCTCCACTGCTTCTCTTTCTCTACCAATCCAGAGGCATCCTGAGGTTTGGCCAGCTCCAGTCACGACCCACCTCATGAAGATTATGTGTGTGTGTGTGTGTGTGTGTGTGTGTGTGTGATTAATGTTGTGTCCTTGTAGAAACTGGAATTCACTCACAGATGCTGAAGGAGCTTTAAACGAATTTTAAAATTGTGCTGGTTTCTCCTCCACAGCTGGAACTTGAGCTGCAGCTGGTTTCTCCTCCACAGCTGGAACTTGAGCTGGATGTGGGTGGACTCTGGATGTGGTGGTTCCTCTCAGTCTCGCGCTCCTTATGAGATTAAAGTGTTGATGGAGCTGTAACACAACAGAGACACTGCTCTTACACACTGCTGTTAGTCTTTATGCCGACACCAGCAAAATTACCCCCTGATGCTGACTGAAATCCCCTCATATGACCAAACCCACACTTTATATTAATAGATTACACTTTATAGCTGTTAAAAAGTTTGCCATCAGGATTCTCTTTTGCCAAATTTGCCGTCTCTTGAGATTTAAATTGGACGCATTCAAACTCTTTTGTCTCCGTCTTGTAACCGACAACCTTCAGGAGAGACGTCGTGTCCACACACAATTCATATTAAACAGATCTAATACAGGACTTTAGTAAATAAAAGTTTGGACCCCCTGGTCTAAAGGGTCTACTATATTCTACTACTACTTACACACTTACCAGCTACCTGATGTTCACTAGTAGAGAAATGTTTAATAGAGCGACTGTACGACTGCTGGAACAGTGAGTTTCCAAACTTTATGGGTTTTTATTCTCTTTGAAACACTGAGTTTATTATTTATTATTAGAGCTGCAACAACTAATCGAATCGATAATGAAATTGGTTGTTAGTGAATGCTGTTATCCTCATCATGTGAAAATAGTGTAGTTTAATGAAGTGTTATTGTGTAAACTGTTTGTTTGTAACTTCGGGACAGTCTACAACAGTAACTTATCTGTTCTCAAACGTGATTTACTGCGGCTTTACTACGTTCAAATGCTTGTTTTCAATGCTTGTTTCTTCATTAGCCTCATGCTAGCCGGGTTTGCTAGCGCTGTTTTTGTGTTTACTAGTTTCTTAGAATATTTGACACAAATTTTACCCGAAGACGAATACATTCTATTATTCTTTATTAAGATATTTATAATTTATTTATAACTCACTAAATGTAGAATAATTAACCTGAGGATGAAACCCAGTGAAGCTAAGATTAGTTAGCCGGCTAGTTAGCCTAGCTCAGTGGTTCTCAAAGTGTGGGACTCGGTGTTGCAAAGAGAATAAAACCCTTAAAGACTAGAAAGTCACCGTTGCAGGGGTCTTACAGTCGCTCCATGCCGGCAGAGGGTCTTCATCCTCCACCTGGAACACGGAGTTTCTCCCTGAGCTCATTACTGATGATGCAGAGTGATGATGAGTCGGTTATGAACGATTCCTTGATTCTGAACGAGTCTTTAATGTGACTCAGAAGAACGATTCGTCTCAAAGAGTGACTCGTTCATTTTCTACTGGACGCGCGTGAGCAAAGCATCGCAAAAGCTCCGTAGCTTATGTAGATGAACTACATGGCTCAAAAGATTCGTTAATTTTCATGAATGAGATTTAAAGAACCGAGTCACTAAAATGATCCGATCTTCCCATCACTTTTACAGCGATGACCTGTTGATCCTAGAAGCTCCGCCTCTCTGGTAGCGTCCGCGTCCCTGATTGGTGCATCAATTCTCCACTACGCACCAATCAATAGAGACCAAAAAAGAAGTCCTCGTCACGAAACCAGGGCCCGTTTCCATGGAAACCAGTACACAAACAATCTCTTTTTCTGGCGACAGGACATTTAAGACTGCTTGTGGATACTTTTCGAAATATTTCATAAAAATATACTTTATATACAAACATTTTGAAGATGCAGGACACCAACACAAACAAGTAAGTTTCTATTACTGTTTTTACTTTATTTTTACTGATTATTTTCCTGTAATATCACATTGTAATATTCCCAATGTATTATCTATACTGTAGAATTGTCTATGTCATGTGATTTGATCACATTTTGTTCATATTAGAAGAAAGAGAGCTGCATCAGACATGCCACCACCCAGTGCTGCTAAAAAGCCTCGACTTGATGCTGAACACACAAAACAATCCCTCATCAGTAGTGCATTAAAAACACTGCAGGATTTCTGTGATGATCTTTTACCTCCAAACTGCATTGATGCACTACTGAAAGGGAAATGTGAACTTCCGTCACTGACAGATGAAGAAAAATCTGTCATTTACAAGTTTTGTGTGAACGAGGTCAGTTATTATCTTCTCTTTTATTTAGTGTGCATTTAATTCTTTAGCTGTGGATTTGAGTTTTCTCATTTTAAAAGTCAATCCATAATTCACTGGTCCTGATGTTTTGAAATTGAACAGTAAATATGATTTATCATGTAAAAATGTTTACTCCAGGTTTTGGTTTATGCAAAGTCTAGTAGTTTTCCTAAACCTAATCTACAGTCAAGTCTTAACTCCCTAATATTTGTTTTAAATACATGACTTGAATACATGTTTGATTTATTTGGATGTTGGTTGATTTTTTTCCCCGTCTCATTTAGTCGTTGGCAGAGACGTTTCTGAAAGCGGTTTTGGAGAAGATCAAGGGGAGAAAGAGTCTATGGGACATGAACTCCTGCAGTCTCTCTGTAGGGTTTATGTGGGTTTGTGTCAAAAGAGAGGAGACTCTCATAAAGCACATGCCCTCGCCTACAGATTTCTCAAAGAAGGTGAGATTATATTGACATTTCATTATATATTTACAAAAAAAAAGTGATTTAAAGAAGCCACTTGTGATCTGTTTTTGGTTTTGTATTTCTTCCTATACAGTGTATTTTAAATCTGTGGTATCATTTTGTTTCCTTTACAGACTTTTCTCAAGCCCCAAAACTAATAATGGTCATGGTGACAGCATGGCCAAGTGTTTTCTCTTGTAACAGCCCTTTATGCAGAGCCATTCACATCGTGTGCAAAATGAAGGCATACGGAAAGGTTTATTATTTGCTCAGCAAGTTTCTGCACTGGGATACGGTAAGTAGCTGATTCTCATCACAACAGTCATCAGAACAGTCATTAAACATTATTTTTCAACTGGACTTTTCATGTGTTTTACTGCAATCTTAATCTACTTTTAATTTACAATGTCCACGTCATCTATGGAGCAAATTCATTATAAATTCATGTTGATTTAAATCAATAAATATTGAATTTTTTCTTAAAGAATTCAAGCTGAAAGTGTTACAGGACATCACTACTTTAGTCTTTTTTTATTAGTGTGAGTATTAGTGTGGGTTTTAAATAAATGCTGTTTTTCTGCCAGGAGCCTCCTGGAGACACCTACAGAGCCATCACCAGCACACTGAAGGCTCTTCTGAAAGACAAAAGTCTGACTTTCCAGAAGAGCAGTTGGTATGGTGATGATCTCTGTCCTGCTGCCTGGGACTACGTATTCAGCCTGGACCTTCTCTGTGCACAACTGGGCTGGATTTGGACCGTCTCCCATGTTATACGGTACTGAATGTGAAACTGTTTCAACGTGTTTCATTCTCATCTTTCTAGTTTTTTGAACATTTAATAAATTGCAAACCAGCAAATGTGAGACTCATATGAGACAGTGTTTGTCCCAAATACTGCAAATTTTCCATTCTTGTTGCATAAACTTACAATTGATGGTATTCTATTACTGCCACAAAAACACTTAACATGTCCAATGTTTTATTTATCAGAAAAAGTGTTTGGCTCATCTTGAACACTTGGCTGAAACAAACACAAACAGAGGAAACACAGTTCAGAAACGTCTCTGTAGCAGCAATATTCAGGCTACTTGGTAAGTTTCCTGTAAATCCTGTTTTAGAGCACTATCTCCATTATTTCTGGATTCTTCTGTTTTTCACTCACGTTCTTTGTCCATCTCAATCAGGGCGACTTGGCCAAAATGGCCTTAAGGAGAACGTGGCAGCATCAGTGGAGGATCTGGTGAAAAGCATAACTGAGTTCAGGGGACAAAAAGGTATCATAAAGGATCAATTAAACAAGTCCTTTATCAATCTTTATCTTTATTCTCTGATTTTTAGTTCTCTATCAACAGGAAAGTGCTTCAGCAAGTCCTAATTTTATGATGGATTTTGTGTGCAGATTTGCCGTGGGAGGTGCAGCTCGCAGTGGTTTATGCCACTCATGATCTCGCACCCAGCAACCCCAAAGTCGCTCTGAACGCTTTAGAATCGTGGAAAAAAGACCTCACAAAGCCCGTTCCTCCAGCCGTCCCCAAGTGCCTGAAGCAGATCAGCTTTATTTGTTCTCACATAAAGTCAAAAAAAATTATTTCATTAAATAATGTTTAATAGATTTTTAATTTTTTTTAATTTTTGTACATAAATAAATAAAATACATAATAGATCTGCACAGTGTTATTGATTGTCTCTTTACAGTGGCGGGTCGTGCATTTCACACCCAATCATCTGCCTTCAGTCCCAATTATCCTCTTAATAACATCAATATGATGCCACAGCTGTAGAAACCATCATCATTATTATACAGCATATAATACATGCAGTATAACAGAGCGCATACAGATTCTTGTGCATTTTCCCTGCATTACAGTTTTCCTGGTGTTTTGACATTAATCAAATTGTGTATTTGTACAGATTCTACAAAGAAAATGCAAAAGTTGAAATGGCTCATGAAAAAGCTTAACGACTTTTGGTTGATCTTTATATAATGTCCGTTATACTGAAAAAAACTTTTAAAATGAACGCTTTAATAAAACATTACCCCAAAATTATTTTAACAGCACAAATTTAATTAATGAGCAATTAATGCAGCACGCATTTCTCCATTTTTATTACAAATATAAATAAATAAATATTATAAAAAAGAGGCAAAATTAAAAACCTTTAACACAACACACATTTATACACAACATCCTTTCTTTTACTCAGATATTGTTAGATTTTTTTCATCATTGTTGGAGAGGTTTTCCATAAAATCTACGATGCCCGTGGTGTCTTTTCTGATCAGGGAAGAATCACACAGCACACAGAATGGTGCATATGTTCTTCTTCAGTTTATTGTAGATAACAGACAAGTATATTTACACACTGGAAAAAAACAGAGATAAAACTGTTCCTGATTGGGTAAGAAAACATAGTAATCAGAGATGTGTGAGCACAGACAAAGACTTTCTCTGTACCTGACATACTCACATCATAAAGATCCTATAAACACTGATCAGACAACATAGGAATGTGTTTAGAGAACCAGTGTGAGGCTCATCTTAATACTAACAGATTTTTTACAAAATGTAAAAATCTCCAGCAAATTTTTAGTGATGAAAAAAATTTTTTCATCACTAAAAATTTGTTTTATTGATGTGCTTAGTTGCAAATCAAGGACCAAAATCCTCCAATTAAAACCATCCATGAGGAAACATGGCAAAAGTTCAGATTTGTGTCCTGATAATGTACGTACAGTGGAAGCTTTTATTGTGGGTAACATGAGTTATAAATACTAAACAGGAGGAGCAAATTTTTTTTATTTATTTAAGTTGCATTACGAGCAATAACTTGCATTGTGAAAATTGAGCATCACGCTAACAACATGCAAACGACTCGCGCTCAACTACTCGACGTTTCTTTTCACTGCATGAAACAATAGGAGCTAGATATAATAGGAGCTCTGCATAGTTATAGATAAATATGCAGATATTTGTCCTTTTTCGGCGTGTTTTCCTCGTACATGCAGCATTCGCGTGAACATACTGTTTACTATAGTAGTATACTATATGTTTACTATACAGTAGTATTACTTTAAAACATTTACAAAAATATCTTCATGCTCTATGTTGAGTATGGTTTTACTAGTAATGAACATAAATTTGCATTAAGCATCCATATTTGTCTATGCCCATATTAACCCAGCCATTGGGGAGGCACAAGCCAGTGCACTCTTAGTGCTGGTCCCAAGCCCGGGATAAATGGGAAGGGTTGCGTTAGGAAGGGCATCCAGCGTAAAACATGTGCCAAAATGAATATGCGGGTCACGATTAAGAATTTCATGCTGGATCGGTCGAGGCCCGGGTTAACAACGACCGCCACAGGTATCGTTAGCCAACAGGGTACCGGTGGAAATTGGGCTGCTGTTGGCCAGAGGAGGAGAAGGAGAGGAGGAAGACGTCTACAGAGACAGCAGGAAAAGGAGCAGTGTAGGAGAGTAGAGGTTCGGGTTGGTACTTTAAATGTTGGTACTATGACGGGTAAAGGGAGAGAGATAGCTGATATGATGGAGAGGAAAAAGGTAAATATGTTATGTGTTCAGGAGATCAAGTGGAAAGGGAGTAAGGCCAGGAACATTGGAGGTGGGTTTAAACTGTTCTATTATGGTGTGGATGGAAAGAGAAATTGTGTAGGGGTGATTCTGAAGGAAGAGTACAGTAAGAGTGTAGTGGAGGTGAAGAGAGTTTCTGATAGCGTGATGATTGTGAAGCTGGAAGTTGATGATAAATGTCATCAGTGCCTATGCTCCACAAGTCGGCTGTGAGATGGAGGAGAAGGAAAAATTCTGGAGTAAATTGGATGAAGTGGTAGATGGTGTACCTAGGAAAGAACGATTGGTGATTGGTGCAGACTTTAATGGACATGTAGGTGAAGGGAACAGAGGTGATGAGGAGGTTATGGGTAGGTATGGCCTTAAAGAGAGGAATGTGAAAGGGCAGATGGTGGTAGATTTTGCTAAAAGGATGGAAATGGCAGAGGTGAACACATATTTTAAGAAGAAGGAGGATCATAGGGTGACGTATAAGAGTGAAGGAAGGTGCACACAGGTGGACTATGTTCTATGTAGGAGATGCAACTTGAAAGAGATTGGAGACTGTAAGGTGTTGGCATGGGACAGTGTAGCTAGACAGCATCGGATGGTGGTCTGTAGGATGGTTTTGGAGGCGAAGAAGAGGAGGAGGAGAGTAAGGAATGAAAGAAGAATAAGATGGTGGAAACTGAAGGAGGAAGAGTGTAGTGTGAGGTTCAGGGAAGAGGTCAGAGAGAGGCTTGGTGGTGGTGAAGAGATGCTGGATGATTGGGAAACTACTTCAGGAGTAATAAGGGAGGCAGCTAGAAAAGTATTCGGTGTGACATCTGGAAATAGAAAGGAAGACAAGGAGACGTGGTGGTGGAATGAGGAAGTGCAGGAGAGCATAAGGGGAAAGAGGTTAACAAAACAGAAGTGGGATCGACAGGGTGATGAGAAAAGAAGGCAGGAGTACAAGGAGATGCGGCAGCAGGTTAAGAGGGATGTGGCGAAAGCCAAGGAAAAGGCATATGAGGAGCTGTATGAGAGGTTGGACACTAAGGAAGAAGAAAAGGATTTATACCGATTGGCCAGGCAGAGGGACCAAACTTGGAAGGATGTGTTGCAAGTAAGAGCAATAAAGGATGGAGATGGAAATGTGTTGACTAGTGAGTAGAGTGTGTTAAGATGGTGGAAGGAGTATTTTGAGCAGCTGATGAATGAGGAAAATGAGAGAGAGGGAAGGTTGGATGATGTGGAGTTGGTGAAGCAGGAAGTGGATAGGATTAGTAAGGAGGAAGTGAGAGCAGTGTTTAAGAGGATGAAGAGTGGAAAGTCGGTTGGACCAGATGACATACCAGTAGAAGCATGGAAATGTTTAAGAGAGATGGCAGAGGAGTTTTTAACCAGATTGTTTAACAAGATTCTGGAAGGTGAGAGGATGCCTGTGGAATGGAGGAGTAGTGTGCTGGTACCGATCTTTAAGCATATGGGAGATGTGCAGACCTGCAGTAACTAAGTTGATCAGTCACAATATGAAGTTATGGGAAAGAGTAGTGGAAGCCAGGCTGAGAGAAGTTTCAACGTCTTCATATAAAAAAAACAACGTCTTAATATATCGGCCATCTGTTGCCCTGATTTCTAAACATCGGCATGTGCCAGATAAAAACCCTTACCTACACATAAAACCCCATATCTACCCATTAAAACCCATGTCTATAAATAAAAACCCATATCTACAAGTAAAATCCCATGTCTACCATAAAAAAAAAAAAAAAAAAAAAAAAAAAAAAAAAAACATATCTACAAGTAAAATCCCATGTCTACCCATAAAAACCCCATAAAAACCCATATCTCCACATAAAACCCCATGTCTACCCTGGATGGTCTTTTTGTCTTGTGTCTATGTGCAGGAAGAAAAGACCTTGGTGTAATTATTGACTCCAGTATTTCATTTGAAGGTCATGTAGATTTTAATGGAATTAATATTAATAAACTGTCTCATGCCACAGTACCTGATAGAAATTTTGGTCAATTATGATCCACCACACCTTCTTTGATCAAAAGATACAGGTTAAGTTAAGCTTTCAGTCAACATATTTGTTTAATTGTTTCTTAGGTAAAGGAGCAGATCTGGAGGAATTATGGTTAGAGTGTTTTGGGGAACTGGGATGTTTGCTCCACCTCCTAGTTCAACATGGTCCTGAGGTACCAGTGATCCTGTCTGTCTGTTTGTTCTTTCTGGAATCTTCTTGAAGCCCTAACTCTGGAAGGAATTCTTTTCAAATGGAGACAACCCACTGCTGTGGATGAGGATATTCCATATGAAAAGACTAAAGATCTATTAAGTGACTGAGGAATGTTAAACTTGGTATTGGTCTGCTACAGTGGTTTATGTCTACAGTTTAGTGGATAGGTTTGCTTTTAAGTCTGGTTCCTCTAAAGGTTCCTTCCTCATATCATCTCAGGGAGATTTTTCTTGCCACTACCTTGTGTATTATGGATAAACTTATTGGGACTAATTTCTACATTTCAAATGTATATTTGTAATCTATTTATTTCTGCTAAATCTGATTTGGTACAATGCCTGTTGCTGAAAGTGCAATAGAAATAAAATAAACTGAATTACATTGGAAAAAGAGTTAGTGTGATATTCAATGCTGCACAGAAAGGAGAGATTGTTGTGTTTGCAGATTCTCTGCATGGTAGCAGTGTAACTGTGCACAAAATTCACGGCTCGGTACGTGCCTCAGTTTTTAAGTCACGGTACAATTTTCAGTACGATTGGGGAAAGAAATGCAAAACATTAAATCGTTTTTTTAAATTTTTTTTCATTAACGCAGTTTATTATTATGAACATTTGTGAACAGCAACAGTTTACATTTTTGAAAGAAATTAAAATAAAATGCCTGCTTGGAAAAATAATATATATAATAATATTTTAGAATATTTTGTAAAAAATTAAATAAAATAAATAAAAGAGAATAAATAATAAAATAAATTGCATGATGAATTAAAGTGGCACAAATTAAATTAATTAATTAAATTAAAAATAATTAAAATTAGAAAAATAAATATTTTACATTTGTTTAACCCTATTTGGCTAATACAGGTGTGTGTGTGTGTGTGTGTGTGTGTGTGTGTGTGTGTGTGTGTGTGTGTGTGTGTGTGTGTGTGTGTGGAGGCTGATTTGGTATAGATTTCCCCTCTGCTTTAATCACATGTCCCAGATATGTGACATGTTTATGTAAAATGTAATTGGGAAAGGCTGGCCTTTAGTCCCTTATCAGCAGTGCCACTGTGTCCGATAAAAAGTGACTGCAAAGCAGATCGTTGTCATAATCTATGAGATTAGATCAGATTCTGATCAGAATCTAGATTAGATTTTGGATGGACTAGCAAGTGTACAGCATCTTTCCTTAATCCTACATTGTCCTGGTGACTTCCCAATCTGTCTCTAACAATTAGATAATTTGGACCCCAAACTGTGTGAATTTGAATAAATATGCAATATAAAATGGTGCAATGGAGTTAACTGCTGTTTTATGTGAATCACCATGAAAAAAAAGAGAAAATACACAATTTTTCTGAAGAATTTTTCTCCTGGGATCCTCCTGAATGGGAACAGAGTACGGTGTAGGACAGTTGCCTGTTGATACACAGTTGCCTGTTGATACACAAATTTGTTCCCGTGAGGGAGAGTTAGAAATAGACACAGAAGCAGCCTCCTTTGCCCAATACACATTTTTCAAGCATTGCCTCTCTATTTTAGCCTGAAATCTGTAAAAATAAAATCCCTTCCGTTCTTGTAGACACCTTCAAAATCCCTATCTGGTCCTGTGAACATCATGACTGTGCAATGTGATGTGTATGTTGTCATGAAATGTGCAGTCTGACACTGTGTGTGCAAAGGAAGTAAGTTGCACTGAGAGTTCTGTAACAGTAGATGGCAGCAGAGATCACCAGAGAGAGAGAGAGAGAGAGAGAGCGAGAGAGAGAGAGAGAGAGAGAGAGAGAGAGAGAGAGAGAGAATGAAGCCATTGGCAAGTTAAGTTTTCATTTTACTCACCGGACATTTTACATGAAATGCATGAACAATGCAACTGAACAAAAAAACATACTTTATCTGCCTGAATTATTATTTTTTCATATGAATAAATTTACTATTTCTTAGCAAATGGTTTTCTCTCATGGCACGTTTGCAACATCAGCAAGAAAAGAGCAGAAAAACCTTTGCTTCCAGGCTTCAAATTCAAATATTGGCATTGAGGATTACAAACTCGATTCCAAAAAAGTTGAGACACTGTACAAATTGTGAATAAAAAAGGAATGCAATAATTCAAAAATGTCAATATGTCAAAAATCAAATGTTGAAATGAAAGTGAGAAAGTGAGTGCATAATATCATCCAATGATTCAGAGAATCTGGAACAATCTCTGTGTGTAAGGGTTCAAGGTCGGAAAACCATACTGGATGCCCGTAAAGTTCGGGCCCTTAGACGGCACTGCATTAAAATCAAATCAAATCAAATTTTTTTGTCACATACACATACATACAGGGTACGACATGCAGTGAAATGCTTTTAACGACGGTCCGGCATGAGGGAATAAAATAGGGTAAAAAGGAGAATAAAAATATAAATATAATAACAATTACATACAGGAATGCTACTGTAATGAAAATCACAACATGGGCTCAGGAATACTTCCAGAAAACATTGTCGGTGAACACAATCCACCGTGTCATTCACCTCTATAGGTCAAAAAAGAAGCCATATCTTAACATGATCCAGTGTTTTCTCTGGGCCAAGGCTCATTTAAAATAGACTTTGGCAAAGTGGAAACTGTTTTATGGCCAGACGAATCAAAATATGAAGGTCTTTTTGGAAAACTGGGACGCCATGTCATCCGGACTAAAGAGGATAAGGACAACCCAAGTTGTTATCAGCACTCAGTTCAGAAGCCTGCATCTCTGATGGTATGGGGTTGTATGAGTGCGTGTGGCATGGGCAGCTTACACATCTGGAAAGGCACCATCGATGCTGAAAGGTATAAGTTCTAGAACAACATATGATCCCATCCAAACGTCGTCTATTTCAGGGAAGACCTTGCATTTTCCAACATGACAATGCCAGACCACATACTGCATCAATTACAACATCATGACTGCGTAGAAGAAGGATCCGGGTACTGAAATGACAGCCTGCAGTCCAGATCTTTCACCCTTGAAGACATTTGGCGCATCATAAAGAGGAAGATGCGACAAAGAAGACCTGAGACAGTTGAGCAACTAGAAGCCTGTATTAGACAAGAATGGGACAACATTCCTATTCCTAAACTTGAGCAACTTGTCTCCTCAGTCCCCAGACGTTTGCAGACTGTTATAAAAAGAAGAGGGGACGCCACACAGTGGTAAACATGGCCTTGTCCCACTTTTTTAAGATGTGTTGATGCCATGAAATTAAAAATCAACTTATTTTTACCTCAAAATTATAAATTTTTTCAGTTTAAACATTTGATTTGTCATCTATGTTGTGTTCTGAATAAAATATTGAAATGTGAAACTTCCACATCATTGCATTCTGTTTTTATTCCCAACTTTTTTGGAATTGGGTTTGTAAATGCAGTCAGTCACACAATCAGCGTGAGCATGTGACAGCGGTGTGACTGAGACGAGATGATTTACTGCAACTAGGGATGCGCGATATTGACAAAAAATATCTCGATAATTATTTATGATTTAATCTATAACGATAATTAGACGATATTTTGCTAAATGTGATGTTATGATGTTACCTAAAGGACTACCGTGGACAACTTACTAATTTTATTTTTTTAATTAATTATTTATATTTTTTTATTGTGTGATGGTCAGTGCACAATAGTGACAGTAATTAATCGTTTCCTCTAAGTTTAAATTGATTTTACTTAAAGCTATTTTCTTTCTTAAAGTGTAAAGTGAGTCAAATTCTTACATTTAATCAGCCTATTAAAATAATAAGACGTTTTGGCTGTTACCAAGCAAATGAAAGTATCAACAAAAGTGATCTTTGCAAGGTGGCATTTAGTTGTATTAACACACTGCTTAATGCAGCTTAGAGGGACATGTATTTAACCTTTATCCTGCAAATGCATAAATAATGTTTGGATATTTTGCACATAAAACGTTGAATAGTGATATTTGAGATCATTAAAAAAAATGTTGAGATTCTTTAAATGTGAAATTAAAACCGCCAGTAGGTGGCAGCAATTATCTTTTAATAAATGAATCATTGCGATTGAACCGAACAATTTAAACGTGTGATTCATTCAGGAGCAAAACATCATGTTTCTCTGAAACGCACAACAAAAACAGGGAATATAGTGTCTAAAACTTAAATCTATTTATATTAACTATTTGATTATTAAAGTGTTGCATAAAATCAATATCACATTTGTAATCATGCTGAAATTTGGAGAATAAAACGGCACTTTTCGTATGATATAATGAGATGAGAAGTATAGAGAAAATCAGAAGGAGTTGCATTGTGTTTGTGGATTTGGAGAAAGCGTAGTTGTGGTATTGTATGAGGAAGTCAGGTGTGGGAGAGAAGTATGTGAGGGTGGTTCAGGACATGTATGAGGACAGTGTGACAGCAGTGAAGTGTGCAGTAAGAACTACAGACTGGTTCAAGGTGGAGGTGGAGCTGCATCAAGGATCAAGTCTCCATGGACTATGATGTTTGCAGATGATATTGTGATTTGTGGTAAGAGTGAGGAGCAGGTTGAGAAGAACCTGGAGAGGTGGTGGTATGCCCTGGAGAGAAGGGGAATGAAAGTCAGTAGGAGTAAGACAGAGTACATGTGTGTGAATGAGAGGGAGGGCAGTGGAGTGGTGCAGTTGCAGGGAGAAGAGGTGGAGAAGGTGGAGGAGTTCAGGTACCTGGGGTCATCAGTGCAAAGTAATGGAAAGTGTGTTAGGGAAGTGAAGAAAAGAGTGCAGGCAGGGTGGAGAAGAGTGATAGCAGGAGTGATTTGTGATAGTAGGGTATCTGCGAAAGTGAAAGGGAAAGTTTATAGGTCTGTGGTGAGACCTGAGATGTTGTATAGAGACAGTGGCATTGAGTAAAAGACAGGAGGTGGAGCTGAAAGTAGCAGAGCTGAAGATGTTGAGTTTTTCGTTGGGAGTGACGACGATGGACAGGATTAGAAATAAGTTTATTAGAGGGTCAGCGCATGTAGGACGTTTTAGAGACAAGGTTAGGTAGGTGCTGAGGATGGAGCCACCAGGAATGAGGAAAAGATAAAGACCAAGAAGGAGGTTTATGGATGTGGTAAGGGAAGACATGCAGTTGGGTTGACAGAGGCAGATGTGGAGGAGAGGGGGGTTTGGAGACAGATGATCCGCTGTGGCGACTCCTAATGGAAGAAGCCGAAAGAAGATTGAGTCAAGTCAAGTCAAGTTTATTTCTATAGCGCTTTTCACAACAGACATTGTCTCAAAGCAGCTTTACAGAAATCAACAGTCAAGGTGAACGGTGTGCATTTATACCTGATGATCAAGGCCAGGAAGAACTCCCTTAGATGACATGAGGAGGAAACCTTGAGAGGAACCAGACTCAAAAGGGGAACCCATCCTCATTTGGGTGACATCAAGAGTGTGAACATAAATCTTTAAACAATACAGAACACTGGAGAGTGAGAACTAACATGAGCACTGGAGTGTAAGATTATAAGTAATGTTCTTTCTACAGTCTTCTACAGTCATTTGTGGTTATAAAATTAGGAGCTACTGAGCTCAACATTTGCAATCATCACAGATCCAGCATCAGCTTCTCCATGCCAGAGCCTTTAAACACTGCAGGAGGTCCAATGTCAAAACTCCACACATGAAGTGGGATCCAATTGGCACTGGTACGTCTCTGGGTGGTTCGGGATGTTTGCGAGTTCCGCATCTATTTCTTTAAAGGTCCATAATCTTCATGAGGTGGGACGTGACTGGAGCTGGCCAAACCTCAGGATGCCTCGGGATGGGGAGAGAAAGAGAAGCAGTGGAGAGAATTAGCGTAGCTGCAGTTCATGATATTAACAGCACAAGTAGATAATGTGCATTTGATCAGATGTTCTGGAGCACAAGCTTATGATGTGCGACGTATGTTATGTGTAGGCTTTGCTAAAAAGCTAAGTTTTTAATTTGCACTTAAACTGGGAGAGTGTGTCTGAGCCCCGAACACTGTCGGGAAGACTATTCCAGAGTTTAGGAGCTAAATATAACAATGATCTACATCAGGGGTGTCAAACTCAAATTCACAGTGGGCCTAAACTAAAAACTGGGACGAAGTCATGGGCCAAACTCAAAATTTATTTAAAAATTAACTGCAATTGTGCATGTTTTCCGTCTCTCCAGATGTGTAATGTTGAACCTTTTCATATAGAAACAAACTTTAATTTTGCATAAACATGAAATCTGGAACAACCAAAGTTTAATATTATAAACACATGAGAAATTTATTTTGAAATAAAACACACATCAGTGTATTTGTTTTTATTATGTCTCTCTCTATTTATAGCCTTTCAAATTCCTTTATTATATAAAACTTTTTTTTCACTGGCCAACAACAAAACAACCAAAAATAATAGATATTCTTCAATAATAATAAATAAATCTTTTAACTATGAACAGTCCATTCATAAAGATAACATTCATTCAAGCTCAGTTTGCTACACTCTGATTTACTCTGATTGGTTGAAGCCAGATACCTGAATCTCTTCTTAGATACAAGTGCATCAATGTCTGGGTTTAGGCTCTGAGCTGAAGAAATCCTCAAGATTGAGTGAAGGTGTTTATCAGTAAGACTCCTGAGTGGTGTTTTGTTCATCATTAATAAAGAGAACAGTTGCTCACACAGATATGTGCTGCTGAACATGGCTAGCTCTAACACACATTTGATATGATCTCGTGGGCCAAATATAATTAGATTTGGCCCGTGGGCCAGAGTTTGACACCCCTGATCTACCGCCTTTAGTGGACTTTGCTATTTTAGGAACTACTAGAAGTCCAGAGTTTTGAGATCTCAAGGAGCGTAATGGATTGTAGCGTGTTAAAAGACTGGAGAGATACATGGGAGCCAAACCATTTAGTGCTTTATAAGTAAGAAGCAGTAGTTTGTAGTCGATTCGAAATTAACAGGTAGCCAGTGTAGGGATGATTGGGGTTATATGATCATATTTCCTCGACCTTGTGAGCTTAGAAATATTTCTTAGCTCACTTAGCTCACAGTTTCTTAGCTTAGAAATATTTCTAAGGTGAAAGAAGCCTGTTTTTGTAACTTGGTTGATGTAATTTTTGAAAGACAAGTTGCTGTATAAAATAACTCCCAGGTCTTTTACTGTTGAACTAGTAGTTACAGAACATCTGACTAAATGCAGGTTGAAATGCTGGATGCTGTGTACTGGTTTCCAAATCTCAGTCTTATCAGAATTTAATAGTAGAAAGTTATGGGTCATCCAGTCTTTTAATTCATTAATACACTCAGTTATCCGAGCTAATTGAGCGTATTACCTGGTTTTGATGAGATTATTAGCTGGGTATCATCAGCATAACAATGGAAGCTAATTCCATGCCTTCTAATAATATTTCCTAAGGGAAGCATGTATATTGTGAAAAGCAGGGGTCCTACAACTGAACCTTGTGGCACGCCATAATTTACTAGCATTAACCTGGATAGCTCTCCATTTAAGTCTACAAAATGGTAACCATTGGACAGGTAGGATTTAAACCAGCTTAATGCCTGTCCCTGAATGCCGATGTAATTTTGTAAGCGATCTAGGAGGAGATCATGATCTATAGTGTCGAATGCAGCACTAAGATCTAGTAAAATTAACAGCAAGATGAAGCCTTGGTCTGAAGCTAAAAACAGGTCATTAGTGATTTTAACTAGAGCAGTTTCTGTGCAATGATGGGACCTAAAACCTGACTGAATCTCTTCAAACTCTTCAAAGATATTGTTCTCTTGTAAGTAGGAACATAACTGGGCAGCGACAATCTTTTCTTAAATCTTAGACATAAATGGGAGATTTGAAATGGTTCTGTAATTTGATAGCGTGTTTGGATGCAAATTAGGTTTCTTAATGAAGGGCTTAATAACTGCTAACTTGAGGGATTTAGGGACGTGACCTAAAGATAGTGAGGAGTTAATAATATTGAGAAGAGGCTCACCAGCTGTATGTAACACTTCCTTCAATAGATTAGTTGGAATGGGATCTAACTAACATGTTGATTTAGTTTTAGTAATAACATCATACAGCTCTTCCTGTCTATACATGTAAAACAGTGTAGTTGTGGAGTTTTAGGTGAGAACCTTTTTTAACCGGATGGGGGCAACAGTGTTTAATGTGCTAGTGAGGATAAGGTCTATGTTGTTAGTCATTTCATTAAGATTATTAGCAGTTATGGGTTAAGTGAGAAATTGAGATAAATCAGGCAGCTTATTTATGAATGTGTCCTTAGTGGTCTAAACAATAGTCCTAGCAAGTCGATAACATGGTGAAACACGGCTAATCTGCTCTACCGGTAGTGTGTACAGTATGAGGTAATAGTCTGTGATGTCATCACTCTGAGGTAAAATATCTATATTAGTGATGTCTGCTCTGTAGGATATTAAGTCTAGTGTGTGGTTAAAGCGATGATTTGTTCTGGTGATGTTTTGTTTAACATTTTATATATATACTGTAACTAGACAACAAAAGAGGATTAATAATATTTGCACAGAATTAAGGTTAAAAGGTCCTGACAAACACTGTGGAAAATAACATTTTGCTTAATTTTTCCTTTAAAAAAGTAAAAGAAAAGTTAGTGTTACATCATTATTTTTATTCAAGCATCAAAAAGATTTCTTCATTTTGTCACTTTAGTGCCCAATTGCAATCATGAAATAATTATACTTCTTTTGTAGTTCAAACTAAATGTTGCGGTTCAATTTCACCAATCAGAGCCAAGCTTTTCAAATCCACAGGTAATTGTCCAATGGCATATAAAGTATATGACATAAAGTACTTCTCATAGACCCTTTTAGTACCAACGGCATGATGACGTCAGGGCGCCAGCTGGAGGCCAATACAAACCAGCACAGGGAAGAAATTCAAACCAGCACAGAGTCGATTCACAAGGAACACTCAGAAATTGGACAACAACTGAATTGCTATATCATGTAATGCTAATGTTTTAGCGTGTAATTTAGCTAACTGCTAGCTAACGACCAAACACTAAACATAAAGAAAACTGTTGGTGTCGTCTCCTTGTCTGCAGCTGTCATAAGTGCAATTGTACAAACAGAAAGGAAACAGTGAACAGACCCATGTTATGTGTCAGGTCTGTGTACAAGTAAGTGCATGTGCTAACGTTTGCCATGTTAGTAGGCAACCTGAAGAGCACCTACGCCCACAAAACCACCTCAAGGTTTAATAAGTGAAAAAGGCAATATTGAGCAAACATCGCATTCAGATTCATTATTTTTATTGTAAATTGTAAATGAAGTTGTATTATGTTCTCTATTTCCACAACAATTTGGATGCCTCCCTTCCCATGTCAAGTCATTATGTAACCTCTTAGCTTCCATTAAATATAATTTCCATTGTTTGGACATAAATAAACCTTTTTTTCTAAATATAATGTTTGTGTTCATAAGAACAAATAAATGCATACAGGTTGTTTTGGCACGAGGGCAAATGAAGGATGGCAGAATCTTCATTTTTGGGTGGAATATAGTTTTTTAATTGGTGTTTATGTTCATTCAGCTCAGTCTGACAACTATAATGCTTTTCTTAGATTGATATATATTTATAATTTATGATGTGTACAAAAACTTAATTGTAAAAATGGGATGCTTTCAAGAGAGGAGAAGACATCTGGAAGACCAGTACACAGCAAGGAAAAAAACTATTGCGGCTGTAAATGTTTACGTTTATCTTTCATTCAGGATTGTTGTACTGTTTAACAGCAATGTTTTGCTTGCTTTTTTGCTCGCCTCCTTCCTTTTTGACTTACTTGGGGTGGGAGTAAAATGTTAATTTTGTAAATTAACATGTTGTTTTTAGGTCACAAGTACCTCAAAATCTCAACCACAACTGTAAGTATCTCAAAATGCAGCTAAAGTTGCAATGGGAGAATCAACTTAAAAGAGATCTTCAGAAGCTGCACAGAAAGAAAACAGCTCCTGTTCCCTCCACTAGATTATCTGATGACTTGGATGACACTGAAATTGACTTGTTTCAGAACAGATCAGAATATTAAGGAACAGAGCAGTAAGCAAGATTTTAATTTCATATCAAATAATGTGAAAGGTAAATTTCTCTCTGATTTATTTCAGGTTAAAAAGGCAAGTTAACTTTGGATTCTTCCACCTCTATTTTAGAGATTTTAAAATCTGACCTAATAGAGCAAGGTTAGCTGTCAATTTGTCTAAGAAGGAGATTTCTAAAGCAGCAAAATGTTCCATTCCAGGTGTCTAATTTCAGATATTTTATTCAGACTGGAAACACGTGTTTAAAGTGGTCATATGATGCCATTTGCAAGGATCATTATTATGTGTATTGGGTGTAATATATTTTAGCATGCCTTAATGTTCAAAAATCTTTATTTTACACATACTGCTCATTATTGTAGCTCTTTATGATCTGTGTTTCTCAAACACATTGATTTCTACAAAGCCCCTCTTTCCAAAAAGTGCAGTGTGCTCTGATTGTCTAGTGATCCAGTGGTTTGGGATTTGTCCGAACACAAAATTTCATCATATGACCTCTTTAAATTCAGGCAGTGGGCTTGTCAGCCTGATATTTGCTGTTTGCATATCATGTTTTGATAGACATCTGGTTTTTCTGTGTTTTTGCAGAAGAGGTAAATATTACAAATTCAGCATGACCCATAGAGTCGAAGTAGACAGTTCAATTAGAAATACCATATTTTGAAAAAAACCAGAGTGATCAACATACATTGTCTTTAATTCTTTCTGGTTTCTTAAATTTTTTAATAATATTAAGCAAATATAATGTGCAGTGCATCTGGAAAGTATTCACAGCACTTCACTTTTTCACATCTTGTTGTGTTACAGCCTTATTCCAAAAAAAGATTAAATGGAATATACATAAGTATTCACAGCCTTTGCTCAGTATTTTGTTGAAGTACTTTTAGCAACAATAATGGCCTCAAGTCTTTTTGAGTATTATGCTATAAGCTTGGTACACCTATTTTCGGGCGGGGTTTTTTTTGCCTTTCAAGCTCTTAAGTTTGGATGGGGAGCGTCAGTGCACATCAATTTTTTCAGATCTCTCAAGATGTTGAATCAGGTTCAAGTCTGGGCTCTGGCTGGGCCACTTGAGGACATTCACAGAGCTTCTAGTAGCCACTCCTTTGTTATTTTGGCTCTGTGCTTAGGGTCGTTGTTCTTTTGGAAGAAAAAACGTCATCCCAGAGGTCGAGAGCACAGGTTTTTATCAAGGATATCTCAGTACATTGCTGAAATCATCTTTCTCCTGATCCTGACCAGTCTCCCAGTTTAACATTCCCACAGCATGATGCTGCCACCACCATGCTTCACTGTAAGGAACATGACGCTTGCCGTTCAGGCTAAAGAGTTCAATCTTTGTTTATTATGGTCTGAGAGTCCTTCAGGTATGTATGTATGTATAGGAGCATTTTCTTGCTGTAATTTTTCTTGATATAAATTTGCAAGCAAATTAGATTTGTCTCCTTCACTTTTTGTCTGATCCGAAAAATTAAACAGGTCCGTTACTCAAAAACCAATATGTGATCCGAACCATGAGTTTTGTTAACTGTTGCACCACTGATGAATAAAAATATACAATTCTGTGTTTTCTTTGTTTTAGTTTGAAATGATCCCAAACTTTGGAAACTTTCTGGCGTTTTCTTTGGCCATAATTTTCTCCTCACCCCTCGCTGTTTTCTCTCTGTTCTTCCTTTTTTTCATTTTGTAGGGTCTGCTGTTACCTGTGCAGAGCGCTCCAGGGTTTAGCGGGTGGTGGGTCTGTAATAATGGTTTGTGGGAACACAGTGTTTTGTGTTTAGTTAAATGGACAATGAATCATCAATCCAAATTAATCTTTCTAATCAAATCGATAAATCGTTACAGCCTTACTGTGAATACTTTCCAGATGCACTGTAATCGGTGGTGTTGAGCCTGGTATTCTAACCTTTGATCCAGTAACACACACAGGCTGTGCTGGATAGTGACGATGAACAAGAAGATAAAGATGGAAGAACAGAATTTGAGACCAGCCTGCTGCAGGGGACGTCTCCCCAGAAAACTCATGTAGTGCTTGATGATGATGTTGTCAAAGATTTGAAAGGTAAGTTGACAAGAATTCAAATTGTAAACATGCAACATATATATTTAATGTTTCAAGCCATCTGACAACCCATAGTGATTTTTTTTTTTTTTTAGTTTTTTTGTGTTACAAAATTATTCTCTTATTTTGATTACAAAATTATTCTGCCACTTATTGTAGCTTTTGTATTGTTAATTCAAACTGTGAGTTATGTTTAATTGTAATTCTTCTTCTTCTTCTTCTTCTTCTTTCGGCTGCTCCCATTAGGGGTCGCCACAGCGGATCATCCGTCTCCATACCACCCTGTCCTCTACATCTGCCTCTTTTACACCAACTACCTGCATGTCTTCCCTCACCACATCCATGAACCTCCTCCTTGGCCTTCCTCTTTTCCTCCTACCTGGTGGCTCCATCCTCAGCATTCTTCTACCAATATAATTCATGTCCCACCTCTGCACATGTCCAAACCATCTCAATCTCGCCTCCCTCACCTTGTCACCAAAACATCCTACATGCGCTGTCCCTCTAATAAACTCATTTCTAATCTTATCCATCCTCGTCACTCCCAACGAAAACCTCAACATCTTCAGCTCTGCTACCTCCAGCTCCACCTCCTGTCTTTTACTCAATGCCACTGTCTCTAATCCATACAACATCACAGGTCTCACCACAGTCCTATAAACTTTCCCTTTCATTTTTGCAGATACCCTACTATCACAAATCACTCCTGTCACTCTACTCCACCCTGCCTGCACTCTTTTCTTCACTTCTCTAACACACTCTCCATTACTTTGCACTGTTGACCCCAGGTACCTGAACTCCTTCACCTTCTGAAGCTCTTCTCCCTGCAACCGCACCACTCCACTGCCCTCCCTCTCATTCACACACATGTATTCTGTCTTACTCCTACTGAGTTTCATTCCCCTTCTCTCCAGCGCATATCTCCACCTCTCCAGGCTCTTCTCAACCTGCTCCCTACTCTCACAACAAATCACAATATCATCCGCAAACATCATAGTCCATGGAGACTCCTGTCTGACCTCGTCCGTCAACCTGTCCATCACCACTGCAAACAGGAAAGGGCTGTTTAATTGTAATTAATGTTTTAAATTAAATTGCTGTTGTTCGTTAGTTAAAGCAGAGGTTTACATTTTTTTAGATTGTGCACTTGCCTATGCTTACATGGAGTAAGTCATTGGTCACTGCAAGCATTCCTTCCAAATGTAATTTTGACTTTCGTGATGGGAGACAAAATATTTAACTGAAGCTGATATGAGGTCTCACGTAAATGCACAGAGAAATTATTTGTTAATTCAACAAATAATAAAAAAAAAAATTAATAAATTAAAAAAAAAGACTCAACGAATCATGAGCTTCTCTTTTTACCCAAGACCTGCTTACATTACTTTTTGAAAAAGAAATTTTAGCAAGATGCACCCTCACAGGGAAATGTGGTATTCAAACCTCAAAGGACCAGTTGGACCCTCACATGGTCAATGTGCTCATAAGTATGTTTAGCTCCTGTAAAACATCCCCTTTTTTATTACTTTGATCTTCTTACATGTAAAGTAATTTAACATTTAAAATTATTGTACATTATTATACAGTAATTGTGGGCTGGGTACTTGTACTTAAGCACAGTTTATCAGCTTTGTTATACTGTGAAATGTTGTGTAGACCTCATAATGGTTCAGCAACACTTAATGTTTTTGCTATTTTTCAAAAAAATTATATATTAACTCCTATTCTATATTTACAGGAATATTTTATATTTCATGTCTAATCATGTTAGAATTAAGTATTAAATAGAGGTGCGATGTAGAACATTTCACTTTATCATCTTGAAAATTTTGAAAATTCAGAGAAATATCATTACTTCATATAGTATTTAATACAAAGTAAAAAAAAAAAAAAGTGGTAAATTTAGCTTTTGTATTTAAAAAGTTTATTTGTATTTTTTCACAGACACTGTAATAAAATAATTTACCACAGTGTGTGAGGTGCGAGCCCTCATTCGCAGAAAATGTAACAGAGGCCTGTTCAAATAAAAGTGGCCCTGCACCGGGAGGATATGGTTGATTTATGTTTGTTTTAAATAGTTCTACCACTGTTTTTGTTTTTTTGTGTTTTTGAAGAAACCTTGAGAGGAACCAGACTCAAAAGGGGAACCCATCCTCATTTGGGTGACATCAAGAGATTGATCATAAATCTTTCAACAATACAGAACACTGGAGAGTGAGAACTAACATGAGCACTGGAGTATAAGATTATAAGTAAATGTTCTTTCTACAGTCTTTGGTATAAAAGTAGGAGCTACTGAGCTCAACATTTGTGATCATCACAGATCCAGCATCAGCTTCTCCATGCCAGAGCCTTTAAACACTCCAGGAGGTCCAGTGTCAAAACTCCACACATGTAGTGGGCTCCAATTGGCACTGGTACGTCTCTAGATGGTTCGGGATGTTTGCTTTACTGTCTGGGTGTTCGAGTAAGTGCATTAATAAGCTTCAGTTAGTTCAGAATGCAGCAGCAAGGGTCCTCACGAGATCTAGGAAAAATGAGCACATCACTCCTGTTTTAACAGTCTACACTGCTCCCAATCAAATCTCGCATTGATTATAAAATACTACTACTGATGTATAAAGCACTTAACGGTCTCGCACTGCAGTATCTGAGTGAACTTCTGTACCAGTATGACCCTCCACGCCTACTTAGATCAAAAGGTGCAGGCTAAATGTTGGTTTCTCGAATAATGAAGACTACAGCAGGGGGCAGATCTTTCTCTTATAAAGCCCCACAGTTATGGAACAACCTTCCAATCAGTGTTCGGGACTCAGACACAGTCTCAGTGTTCAAGTCGAGGTTGAAAACATATTTATTTAGTCAAGCCTTTTATCAGTAGAATCTTTCTTAGGTAAAGGAGCAGATCTGGAGGGAACATGGATATAGAGTGTTTAGTGAACTGGTATATTTGTATGCTGTCGTCCCCTCACTCTCACACGTTCACTCAGGTTTGTTGACAGTGGTGTGGTGGGTCGTCTCTTATCCCAGAGATCCCTTATGTCTGTGTTACCTTCTGGCAACCCAGATGCGGATGGGTTGCCTCTTGAGTCTGGTTCCTCTCAAGGTTTCTTCATTATGCCGTCTCGGGGAGTTTTTCCTTGCCACAGTCGCCACCGGCTCACTCATCAGGGACAAACTTACTTATAAAGAACATATTCACTTTTAATCACCACATCATCTGTGTAAAGCTGCTTTGAGACAATGTTCATTGTTAAAAGTGCTATACGAATAAAAATGAATTGAATTGAAGAAAATATTTTTAACAGGTGTTTTATCCTCACCTCCTACATTTTCCTGCTCCTTCCTCCATTCAGAAACCAGCATCCAACCATCACAAACCAGCATCCAACCATCACAAACCAGCATCCAACCATCACCATAGTTGAAAGCTATTCATCATCTTGTAATAGAAAGTTGAGGTTTGTGTAGCCTGAAAGCTTAACATGACACTGTCTGATTGTTTATGGTTTGGTGTAACAGACTTTAAGAAACTTTGAGAAACTTTAAATATTTCAATAGAAAATTCTGTAAAACAGCTCATTATTGTACCCATGTGAGGCGGCTGCCTGGTCTGCATCCTGCAGGAACAGTCTGTGAGAAACTCTGACTGGATTTCAGTTTGGCTTCTTTATTTCTTCTTGCTCCTGTTTCTCTTCAATATCTCTGAAATACAACTTCAATTCCAAAAGAGTTGAGACTCTGTAAAATGCAGAGGTGTGAAGTAATGAGGTACAAATACTTCAATACTTTACTTAAGTAGATTTTTCTGTTATCAGTATTTTCACTTCACTATTTATTTTTATTTTTTTTTATTTTTGTACTTTGTACTTTTTATATTTTCAGAACAGTTTTAATCCATTTTATGACATGATCAATATTTTTTCTTCTCATTGTGCACCGTTTTCAGCACATCAACCTGTTTCTTGTTATAGTGAGGATTTTTCAACCTTCCACTGGTGTATTATTTTCTGGCTCTTTAGCAAATTTCTTTTCCTTTGCCTTCATTTTGCACACAGTTTGAACGGCTCTGCATTAAGGGCTGTGTTGGTCCTTGTTTTTCAGATTTTTCACTATTTTTTTCATATCTATTAGTATTAAGATGAGCCCCACTCTGGTTCTCTAAACACATTCCTATGTTGTCTGATCAGTGTTTATAGGATCTTTATGATGTGAGTATGTCAGGTACACAGAAAGTCTTTGTCTGTGCTCACACATCTCTGATTACTATGTTTTCTTACCCAATCAGGAACAGTTTTATCTCTGTTTTTTTCCAGTGTGTAAATATACTTGTCTGTTATCTACAATAAACTGAAGAAGAACATATGCACCATTCTGTGTGCTGTGTGATTCTTCCCTGATCAGAAAAGACACCACGGGCATCGTAGATTTTATGGAAAACCTCTCCAACAATGATGAAAAAAATCTAACAATATCTGAGTAAAAGAAAGGATGTCGTGTATAAATGTGTGTTGTGTTAAAGGTTTTTAATTTTGCCTCTTTTTTATAATATTTATTTATTTATATTTGTAATAAAAATGGAGAAATGTGTGCTGCATTAATTGCTCATTAATTAAATTTGTGCTGTTAAAATAATTTTGGGGTAATGTTTTATTAAAGCGTTCATTTTAAAAGTTTTTCAGTATAACGGACATTATATAAAGATCAACCAAAAGTTGTTAAGCTTTTTCATGAGCCATTTCAACTTTTGCATTTTCTTTGTAGAATTTGTACAAAAACACACAATTTGATTAATGTCAAAACACCAGGAAAACTGTAATGCAGGGAAAATGCACAAGAATCTGTATGCGCTCTGTTATACTGCATGTATTATATGCTGTATAATAATGATGATGGTTTCTACAGCTGTGGCATCATATTGATGTTATTAGGAGGACGATTGGGACTGAAGGCAGATGATTGGGTGTGAAATGCATGACCCGCCACTGTAAAGAGACAATCAATAACACTGTGCAGATCTATTATGTATTTTATTTATTTATGTACAAAAATTAAAAAAAATTAAAAATCTATTAAACATTATTTAATGAAATAATTTTTTTTGACTTTATGTGAGAACAAATAAAGCTGATCTGCTTCAGGCACTTGGGGACGGCTGGAGGAACGGGCTTTGTGAGGTCTTTTTTCCACGATTCTAAAGCGTTCAGAGCGACTTTGGGGTTGCTGGGTGCGAGATCATGAGTGGCATAAACCACTGCGAGCTGCACCTCCCACGGCAAATCTGCACACAAAATCCATCATAAAATTAGGACTTGCTGAAGCACTTTCCTGTTGATAGAGAACTAAAAATCAGAGAATAAAGATAAAGATTGATAAAGGACTTGTTTAATTGATCCTTTAATGATACCTTTTTGTCCCCTGAACTCAGTTATGCTTTTCACCAGATCCTCCACTGATGCTGCCACGTTCTCCTTAAGGCCATTTTGGCCAAGTCGCCCTGATTGAGATGGACAAAGAACGTGAGTGAAAAACAGAAGAATCCAGAAATAATGTGAGATAGTGCTCTAAAACAGGATTTACAGGAAACTTACCAAGTAGCCTGAATATTGCTGCTACAGAGACGTTTCTGAACTGTGTTTCCTCTGTTTGTGTTTGTTTCAGCCAAGTGTTCAAGATGAGCCAAACACTTTTTCTGATAAATAAAACATTGGACATGTTAAGTGTTTTTGTGGCAGTAATAGAATACCATCAATTGTAAGTTTATGCAACAAGAATGGAAAATTTGCAGTATTTGGGACAAACACTGTCTCATATGAGTCTCACATTTGCTGGTTTGCAATTTATTAAATGTTCAAAAAACTAGAAAGATGAGAATGAAACACGTTGAAACAGTTTCACATTCAGTACCGTATAACATGGGAGACGGTCCAAATCCAGCCCAGTTGTGCACAGAGAAGGTCCAGGCTGAATACGTAGTCCCAGGCAGCAGGACAGAGATCATCACCATACCAACTGCTCTTCTGGAAAGTCAGACTTTTGTCTTTCAGAAGAGCCTTCAGTGTGCTGGTGATGGCTCTGTAGGTGTCTCCAGGAGGCTCCTGGCAGAAAAGACATCATTTATTTAAAACCCACACTAATACTCACACTAATAAAAAAAGACTAAAGTAGTGATGTCCTGTAACACTTTCAGCTTGAATTCTTTAAGAAAAAATTCAATATTTATTGATTTAAATCAACATGAATTTATAATGAATTTGCTCCATAGATGACGTGGACATTGTAAATTAAAAGTAGATTAAGATTGCAGTAAAACACATGAAAAGTCCAGTTGAAAAATAATGTTTAATGACTGTTCTGATGACTGTTGTGATGAGAATCAGCTACTTACCGTATCCCAGTGCAGAAACTTGCTGAGCAAATAATAAACCTTTCCGTATGCCTTCATTTTGCACACGATGTGAATGGCTCTGCATAAAGGGCTGTTAGAAGAGAAAACACTTGGCCATGCTGTCACCATGACCATTATTAGTTTTGGGGCTTGAGAAAAGTCTGTAAAGGAAACAAAATGATACCACAGATTTAAAATACACTGTATAGGAAGAAATACAAAACCAAAAACAGATCACAAGTGGCTTCTTTAAATCACTTTTTTTTTGTAAATATATAATGAAATGTCAATATAATCTCACCTTCTTTGAGAAATCTGTAGGCGAGGGCATGTGCTTTATGAGAGTCTCCTCTCTTTTGACACAAACCCACATAAACCCTACAGAGAGACTGCAGGAGTTCATGTCCCATAGACTCTTTCTCCCCCTTGATCTTCTCCAAAACCGCTTTCAGAAACGTCTCTGCCAATGACTAAATGAGACGGGGAAAAAAATCAACCAACATCCAACTAAATCAAACATGTATTCAAGTCATGTATTTAAAACAAATATTAGGGAGTTAAGACTTGACTGTAGATTAGGTTTAGGAAAACTACTAGACTTTGCATAAACCAAAACCTGGAGTAAACATTTTTACATGATAAATCATATTTACTGTTCAATTTCAAAACATCAGGACCAGTGAATTATGGATTGACTTTTAAAATGAGAAAACTCAAATCCACAGCTAAAGAATTAAATGCACACTAAATAAAAGAGAAGATAATAACTGACCTCGTTCACACAAAACTTGTAAATGACAGATTTTTCTTCATCTGTCAGTGACGGAAGTTCACATTTCCCTTTCAGTAGTGCATCAATGCAGTTTGGAGGTAAAAGATCATCACAGAAATCCTGCAGTGTTTTTAATGCACTACTGATGAGGGATTGTTTTGTGTGTTCAGCATCAAGTCGAGGCTTTTTAGCAGCACTGGGTGGTGGCATGTCTGATGCAGCTCTCTTTCTTCTAATATGAACAAAATGTGATCAAATCACATGACATAGACAATTCTACAGTATAGATAATACATTGGGAATATTACAATGTGATATTACAGGAAAATAATCAGTATAAATAAAGTAAAAACAGTAATAGAAACTTACTTGTTTGTGTTGGTGTCCTGCATCTTCAAAATGTTTGTATATGAAGTATATTTTTATGAAATATTTCGAAAAGTATCCACAAGCAGTCTTAAATGTCCTGTCGCCAGAAAAAGAGATTGTTTGTGTACTGGTTTCCATGGAAACGGGCCCTGGTTTTGTGACTAGTACTTCTTTTTTGGTCTCTATTGATTGGTGCGTAGTGGAGAATTGATGCACCAATCAGGGACGCGGACGCTACCAGAGAGGCGGAGCTTCTAGGATCAACAGGTCATCGCTGTAAAAGTGATGGGAAGATCGGATCATTTTAGTGACTCGGTTCTTTAAATCTCATTCATGAAAATTAGCGAATCTTTTGAGTCATTTAGTTCATCTACATAAGGTACGGAGATTTTGCGATGCTTTGCTCACGCGCGTCCAGTAGAAAATGAACGAGTCACTCTTTGAGACGAATCGTTCTTCTGAGTCACATTAAAGACTCGTTCAGAATCAAGGAATCGTTCATAACCGACTCATCATCACTCTGCATCATCAGTAATGAGCTCCGGGAGAAACTCCGTGTTCCAGGTGGAGGATGAAGACCCTCTGCCGGCATGGAGCGACTGTAAGACCCCTGCAACGGTGACTTTCTAGTCTTTATGGGTTTTATTCTCTTTGCAACACCGAGTCCCACACTTTGAGAACCACTGAGCTAGGCTAACTAGCCGGCTAACTAATCTTAGCTTCACTGGGTTTCATCCTCAGGTTAATTATTCTACATTTAGTGAGTTATACATAAATTATAAATATCTTAATAAAGAATAATAGAATGTATTCGTCTTTGGGTAAAATTTGTGTCAAATATTCTAAGAAACTAGTAAACACAAAAACAGCGCTAGCAAACCCGGCTAGCATGAGGCTAATGAAGAAACAAGCATTGAAAACAAGCATTTGAACGTAGTAAAGCCGCAGTAAATCACGTTTGAGAACAGATAAGTTACTGTTGTAGACTGTCCCGAAGTTACAAACAAACAGTTTACACAATAACACTTCATTAAACTACACTATTTTTACATGATGAGGATAACAGCATTCACTAACAACCAATTTCATTATCGATTCGATTAGTTGTTGCAGCTCTAATAATAAATAATAAACTCAGTGTTTCAAAGAGAATAAAAACCCATAAAGTTTGGAAACTCACTGTTCCAGCAGTCGTACAGTCGCTCTATTAAACATTTCTCTACTAGTGAACATCAGGTAGCTGGTAAGTGTGTAAGTAGTAGTAGAATATAGTAGACCCTTTAGACCAGGGGGTCCAAACTTTTATTTACTAAAGTCCTGTATTAGATCTGTTTAATATGAATTGTGTGTGGACACGACGTCTCTCCTGAAGGTTGTCGGTTACAAGACGGAGACAAAAGAGTTTGAATGCGTCCAATTTAAATCTCAAGAGACGGCAAATTTGGCAAAAGAGAATCCTGATGGCAAACTTTTTAACCGCTATAAAGTGTAATCTATTAATATAAAGTGTGGGTTTGGTCATATGAGGGGATTTCAGTCAGCATCAGGGGGTAATTTTGCTGGTGTCGGCATAAAGACTAACAGCAGTGTGTAAGAGCAGTGTCTCTGTTGTGTTACAGCTCCATCAACACTTTAATCTCATAAGGAGCGCGAGACTGAGAGGAACCACCACATCCAGAGTCCACCCACATCCAGCTCAAGTTCCAGCTGTGGAGGAGAAACCAGCTGCAGCTCAAGTTCCAGCTGTGGAGGAGAAACCAGCTGCAGCTCAAGTTCCAGCTGTGGAGGAGAAACCAGCTGCAGCTCAAGTTCCAGCTGTGGAGGAGAAACCAGCTGCAGCTCAAGTTCCAGCTGTGGAGGGGAAACCAGCACAATTTTAAAATTCGTTTAAAGCTCCTTCAGCATCTGTGAGTGAATTCCAGATCTACAAGGACACAACATTAATCACACACACACACACCCATAATCTTCATGAGGTGGGTCGTGACTGGAGCTGGCCAAACCTCAGGATGCCTCGGGATTGGTAGAGAAAGAGAAGCAGTGGAGAGGAATTAGCGTAGCTGCAGTTCATGATATTAACAGCACAAGTTGAAAATGTGCATGTGATCAGATGTTCTGGAGCACAAGCTTATGATGTGAGACGTATGTTATGTGTAGGCTTTGCTAAAAATATTAGTTTTTACTCCACACTGAAACTGGGAAAGTGTGTCTGAGCCCCGAACACTGTCAGGAAGACTATTCCAGAGTTTAGCAGCTAAATGTAAGAATGATCTACCGCCTTTAGTGGACTTTGATATTCTAGGAACTACTAGAAGTCCAGAGTTTTGAGATCTCAGGGAGCGTGACGAATTGTAGCGTGTTAAAAGACTGGAGAGATACATGGGAGCAGAACCATTTAGTGCTTTATAAGTAAGAAGTAGTAGTTTGTAGTCTATTCGAAATTTAACAGGAAGCTAATGTAGGGATGATAAGATTGGGGTTATATGATCATATTTTCTTGACCTTGTAAGAACTCTTGCTGCCGCATTCTGAACTAACTGAAGCTTGTTTATTAATGATGCAGGACATTCACCTAGTAATGCATTACAATAGTCTGTGCTGGAGGTCATGAACGCATGGACGAGCTTTTCTGCATCAGCTATAGATAACATATTCCTTAGCTTAGAAATATTTCTAAGGTGAAAGAAGGCTGTTTTTGTAACTTGATTGATATGATTATTAAAAGACAAGTTGCTGTATAAAATAACTCCCAGGTCTTTTACCGTTGAACTAGTGGTTACAGAACATCCGTCTAAATGCAGGTTGAGATGCTGGAGCTTCTGCATACTGGTTTTTGGGCCAATGAGCAAAATCTCTATCTTATCAGAATTTTAATAGTAGAAAGTTATGGGTCATCCAATCTCTTATTTCTTTAACACACTCAGTTATCCGAGCTAATTGAGCTGTATCGCCTGGTTTTGATGAGATATATAGCTGGGTATCATCAGCATAACAGTGGAAGCTAATTCCATGCCTTCTAATAATATTTCCTAACGGAAGCATGTATATTGTGAAAAGCAGGGGTCCTAGAACTGAACCTTGTGGCACGCCATAATTTACTAGCATTAGCCTGGATAGCTCTATTTAAGTCTACGAAATGGTAACAATCGGACTGGTAGGATTTAAACCAGGTTAATGTCTGTCCCTGAATGCCGTAATGTAATTCTGTAAGCAGCATGAGATCAGAAAGATGAGACGAGGTGACACACACTTACACACTGCTACAGTACAGTGTCCCATGAACATGCAGGAAACGTTTCATTTCGAATGAAGACAGTAGTTTCATTCACTGATTCATTCACGATGAAAGAAGAAAGACTTGGAAGCCTGAACTTTCTTCTGTCCAGGAAATCACTCACACTCGACCTCATTACATTTATCTGTACTTCTTTTCAGGTCCAGCCGCATGCAGCAGGTACATACTTGGACCGTCCTACAGAAGAACACACACACATCCACCAAGCAAAGAGAAAAAGGTACACACACTCCTACACTTCCACAGAGTCAGTGTGTGGAATGAAGCTTATTGCTGTTCTCTTTAGCCTACAGATATGGAAACTATCTGAAAAAGGATCCAGGCAGAACTGGACGGGGACAAAAAAAATCAGCCCTGGTGTTTTGGTCCAGATCGGCCCACTACATACGATCACAAACACTACTCCTTTTTGCACACCCTTGAATATGTATATGAACTCCTATTCCATAAAAGCACTAAAGCCATATAATAACAGGTAGAAAAGAGTGAGAATTTACACATAAAAAACTTATTAAAGTATTAAAATGTTAAACATTATTAAAAATGTGTAATTTATTAATACAATAAAACTCTAATCCACACTGATTCAGTTCAATTCATTTTTATTTGTATAGCGCTTTTAACAATGAACATTGTCTCAAAGCAGCTTTACACAGATGATGTGGTGAATAAAAGTGAATATGTTCTTTATAAGTAAGTTTGTCCCTGATGAGTGAGCCGGTGGCGACTGTGGCAAGGAAAAACTCCCCGAGACGGCATAATGAAGAAACCTTGAGAGGAACCAGACTCAAGATGGAACCCTTCCTTATCTGGGTTGCACCGAATGTCCATCAGATATACGATGTTGCGGGGTGCAGTGGTGATGAGAAAAGCGAAAAGTAGTCCTGAGTCGATGTAGCAGACTGTGAAGCTCCCGTTCTTCCCGACTGATGAATCCTAAACTAGTTATGACCTTCATCTGATGCTGCAAGCTCACACAGCCCAAAAGGGGGGATGTTTGAAGATGTGATTGGGTCAGCCCCATTAATATCTGTGTAATTTTTTTAAGGACTATACAATGTGTGTATGCAGTATAAGTGACTTGTACCTAATTGTTTGTTTGTGTTGCTTTGAGTGTATGAACTTTATTCATATTAAAAATCATTCATGAAGAACAAATAAATAAATAAATACTGCGTTCATTGCGCCCCACCTGTCATATCTTTAATCTCCACTAGAGGGCCCTCACTTTAAATACCACTGAGCTAGGCTAACTAGCCAGCTAACTAATCTTAGCTTTGATAGTCTTCATCCTCAGTCTAAATATTCCACATTTAGTGAGCTATAAGTACAATATAAGTATCGTAATAACTTAAAATAGAATATATTTGTCTTTTTGGGTAATTTTTGTCAGATATTCTAAGAAACTAGTTAACACAAAAACAGCGCTAGCAAACCCGGCTAGCATGAGGCTAATGATGATATCTCCTACACCATTAGCCGGAAGGTCCATTTCTGCTCACTGCAACATTTCTGGAAATATTATCGCTCATTTATTCTTTATTTTTTTAGTCAAATTTATCAGCTTTTTTCTGCAAGTACATGAATTTTATGTTAATGATAAGGATTAGACAATAAACGCGGAACACTTTTCTCCTCTTCACTCCGGTACCGATCGTCCTGATCACCTTTCCACCTGTTTGAGGCTTTTATGGGTGATTTGTTTCTCAATAATAATATTAATAATTATAATAATAAAGGTCGTACAGTTGCTCTTTCCTGGCAGAGGGTCTTCATCAACAATAAATATAAACATGTGCAATGATTAATGATTAAAATAAAAAAGAAAGTAGAATCATTACACAAATATATATATATATATATATATAATATAATATATATATATATATATATATATATATTATATAAATACTTATAAACGGTAAAATAATTATGGCAGATGAAGGACAAAGATATCTAAATTGTGAATGTAGCACACTTTTATCAGGAACATTTAAAGTTATGGAGGACATTTCAGCTGTGAGTTCTAAAATTTGGGCTGTTGGGGGGTGATTGTGGTGTGATGTGGTGTGGTGGGGCGAACCAGACATAGTCTCAGATAAATGTTTGTAGGAATCACATTTTTCATGATATCCTTATTCGAATTAAAAAATAAAATGACACATGTGGCTTTTAACCCCACTTTTCTGAATTGCTACATTACTGATTTCATGTATTTATATATGAAGAAAATAAATTCACGGTACTTCATCTATAACTTTTTATAAATTATTATCTTTTTGAGCAAATATCAACTTTGACAGCAGTAAATCTCAAAGTGTTTTCTTTTTACAGATATTTACATTTATTTAAAGCCCACTTTATCAGGAAAATGTTAACATTTAAAGTCAAGTTGGAAATTCAGCTGAGTCCCAAATTCTGTGCGGAAGGCTAACCAGGTTAAATAGCAAACCAAAACTCATTGAAATAAGCAGAAAATACTTTTAAAACAGCTGCAGGAATATTTACCAACTGGTTAAAAATCTATGTGATTCTATATGTGTGCGTGTGGGAGAGGGCTGATTGATGAATGGGGTAGTTGACCACGCCCATTATGCATATGAGTTGGCCATAACACGCGGGGGGGGGGTGCTTATGGCGCCAACCAATCATCTGTGAGAAGGGCGGGACTTGTACAGAGATCTAGTAGTTCTTAAGCTGTGATTGAGTTCTTCTCTTGTCCGGCCTCACATAGCTTAGTGGTTATGTATCTGGTTGCAGTGCTCATTGCGGGACAAGTCGCGGTTCGATTCCCGCGATGGCGTTTTCATGCTAATGAGATGTTAGCTGCAACCAGGCAGGCTGTTGTTTTGGGTTTATGTTTTGTTTTGTTTTTTTCACCCAGAATTATTTATTTCTTTGTGTATTCTTTTTTAGGTATTAATGTTTTTAAAATATAACAATGCAAAAAGAGACAGACATTTTTTTTTCTGTTAAGTTTAAATATCATTGAATTTGTTTTTTTTTTTCTTTTTTGTAGCTTTGGGCACTTTTAACCAGACAGGTACAAATGATGTATTTTATTAATGTATTTTTAGATGTAATATATTTATAAATATGATTTATTTATTTATTTATTTATTTATTTATTTGTGTATATCTTGTTTTCATTTATTTAAGATGTAAACAACACAATGACAGAAATGCTTTTAACTCCCAAGTCTTTTACTGTTGACTAGTATTACAGTACATTCTTCTAAATGCAAGATCGATCGATCTATCTATTTCTATCTATCTATCTATCTAATCTATCTATCTATCTATCTATCTATCTATCTAATCTATCTATCTGTCTGTCTGTCTGTCTGTCTGTCTGTCTGTCTGTGATAAAAGTCAGTGTAGCAGACTGCTGACATTAACTACAGTCTAAATCCGTCTTCAAAGCTCCTGTGTTACTCCGTCATTTAATGGATCTCCAGGCCGTTGTTGTGAAACCATCCCAGCTGCACAGTGTCCTCAGTCGAAGAGAACGCCATCCAGAGGCAGTCCGGGACAAAGCGGGCAGATCCGATTCGAATGGATGGATGGGAATATATTCAAAAGAAAACATTTTCCAGAAAGCAGGAGGCAAGAATTTAAGGTGGAGGGGCATCTTCTACTTCTACAGCTACAATTATTTATTTGTTTTTGTAATACATTTAGAAAAGTGTCAACCATATTCAGGTGAATGTCATGCGGTATGTGATTATAAATCTACTATTCTTTTCTTTTTTATTCTTTAGTTCAACATATAAAACACTGTAATATATTATAGGGTTGTTTATCTGTTCTTATAGCTTCATTGTCAGTGATATTGTTGATCCATTTCTGATGGTTCTTTGTGTCCTTCAGCCTGCTGTCCTTCATCTTGCAGTTTGATCTCAATCATGACTCCTTTCTGTGTAACAGAATGCTGATGAACAGAGAAGCTTCATGTGTGTACATCTACATGTAGAGGAATGTATCTACCTTGATGTTATCTCTTCTCTGCATCTCCTCCTACTTATGAATAACATTTTTTGAAATGAATCAGTCAGGATTTCGACCTCATCATAGCACAGAGACGGCGCTAGTTAAGGTGGTAAATGACCTGTTATTGGCCTCTGATCAGGGTTTTGTCTCCTTACTTGTTTTGCTCGACCTTAGTGCAGCTTTTGACACCACTGATCACACTATACTGCTTGCTAGACTTGAGAACGTTGTAGGAATAAAGGGAACAGCTCTCTCTTGGCTCAGGTCTTATTTGACTGATCGCTATCAGTTTGTGGATGTAAATGGTGAGTTCTCCACACTCTATGAGGTAAAGTTTGGTGTTCCTCAAGGATCTGTCTTAGGCCCACTGCTTTTCTCTGTATATATGCTGCCTCTTGATGAAATCATTCATAAACATGGGATTCGCTTCCATTGCTATGCTGATGACACTGTATGTATTCAGCAAAGCCAGATGAGAGAGATCAGCTAAACAGTGAGAAGTGTGTAAAGGACATTAGACAGTGGATGCTTAATAACTTTCGTCAGCTCAACTCAGATAAGACGGAAGTACTTTTACTAGGACCACATGCAGCTAGAAGTAAACTTTCCGATTACGTAGCATCTCTAGATGGTGTTTCTGTTTCAGCATGTACGGCTGTCAAAGACCTTGGTGTGATTATTGACCGAGTCTTTCCTTTGAGTCTCACGTGAATAATATTACCAGGATCGCCTTCTTTCACCTTAGAAATATTGCTAAAATTAGAAATATGATGTCTTTACAGGATGCAGAAAAACTAGTTCATGCTTTTGTTACTTCTAGATTAGACTACTGTAACGCTTTACTGTCTGGGTGTGCGAGTAAGTGCATAAATAAGCTTCAGTTAGTCCAGAATGCAGCAGCAAGGGTCCTCACTAGATCTAGGAAATATGACCACACATCCTGTTTTAACAGTCTACACTGCTCCCAATAATCTCGCATTGATCATAAAATATTACTACTGACGTATAAAGCACTTAACGGTCTCGCACGCAGTATCTGAGTGAACTTCTGTACCAGTATGATCCTCCACGCCTACTTAGATCAAAAGGTGCTGGCTATCTGTTGGTTCCTCAAATAATAAAGACTACAGCAGGGGGCAGATCTTTCTCTTATAAAGCCCCACAGTTATGGAACAGCCTTCCAACCAGTGTTCGGGACTCGGACACAGTCTCAGTGTTCAAGTCGAGGTTGAAAACTTATTTATTTAGTCAAGCCTTTTATCAGTAGATTTTTCTTAGGTAAAGGCTCAGATCTGGAGGGAACATGGATATAGAGTGTTTGGTGAACTGGTATATTTGTATGCTGTCGTCCCCTCACATTCACACGTTCACTCAGGTTTGTTGACGGTGGTGTGGTGGGTCGTCTCTTATCCCAGAGATCCCTCATGTCTGTGTTACCTTCTGGTTCTCCCTTGTAGTTATGCTGCCATAGCGAGTCTTGCCGGAGTCCAAACTGCACAGTGACATTAACTTTCATACACCAATAGGGACACTTAATAATCCATATCCTTCTCTCTCTCTCTCTCTCTCTCTCTCTCTCTCTCTCTCTCTCTCTCTCGGTCGAGTTAAACATGCTCCTGAGGTTCCAGTGACCACTGTTCCTGCCCCTCTCCCCTCCGTGGATCTTCACACTTCTGTGCAGCTTGGGACGGTCTCTCATCGACACCTTGGGTGGTTCCATGTAATTCCGGAGTAGAACGGGTGCTTTTGAGGACGGATTGGACTGTAGTTGGTGTCGGCGGTCTGCTGCACTGACTCGGGAGTGCAGTTTGCTTCTGATCGTCATCACTGCACCCCGCAACTTTGTATATCTGCTTCAAATGGACATTTGGTGCAACCCAGATGAGGATGGGTTCCCTCTTGAGTCTGGTTCCTCTCAAGGTTTCTTCCTTATGCCATCTCGGGGAGTTTTTCCTTGCCACAGTTGCTCATCAGGGACAAACTTACTTACAAAGAACATATTTACTTTTAATCACCACATTATCTGTGT
Organism: Silurus lanzhouensis; assembly: GCA_039877035.1. Lineage (NCBI taxonomy): Eukaryota > Metazoa > Chordata > Actinopteri > Siluriformes > Siluridae > Silurus > Silurus lanzhouensis. The sequence goes on from JBCEWE010000192.1 coordinate 94,092, forward strand.
AAAGCTGCTTTGAGACAATGTTCATTGTTAAAAGTGCTATACAAATAAAAATGAATTAAATTGAATTGAATTTGTAAAATCTTATATAACGGTGCGCTTTATAGTCCGGAAATTACGGCATATGTTTACTGACACTGCCGGTTAACACGTGTGTCTTATTAGTGGAGCGAATGTGACTGTAATTAAGGAATTGAATCTAAGACGGAACTACGAGACAAAACATCAGGAGAAGAATGCAGAGCAGAAGATACAGAAAGTAGAAGAGTTAAAGAAGAATCTGACATTTCAGCAAACGTTTTTCACCAGAGCAAAATCACAAAGTGAAGCTGGTGTGAAAACAGAGGAGAAATCAGAGTCACATCAGCCGGTTATTTACTGAGGGAGAGTTTCTGAAGAGCTGCATGATGAAGCTGTGAGACGTCTTGTGTTTCACAGGAGATATTTTTATGGAGAGCAAAATATTTTAAGTTATTTAAAGTTTAAGTTTATTTATTCTGGAATAATATTTCTGTCTGTTTTTATTCATATTTATGTTCAAAAAACATTGTTTCAGTGTGTTCAGTAAATGTTTATCCTGTTCGGATCGTGACCTAAAGTGTGCTTTGAGTTTTGGCCCCATGTGCAATTGAGTTTGACCCTGACATAGATGAATATCATTAATTATTAATAATTACACATAATTAAAGGTAAATTGAGCAAATGTGTTATTTCAGAATTGTGTATCAAACTGGTAACTAAAAAGTTACTTTTAACAGTAACGCATTACTTTTTGGTGTCAGTAATCACCAAGGTTATCAAGTTATTTTTTAAATGAAGTAACGAGAAACTGTAAGTAGTTACGATTTCTTAGTAACCTGCACAACACTGGGCACGAGTTTGTCCATCTTTTATTCTTCAGGTGTTCAAATGTAGTCCACGACACGTATATTTTCTGGAATTAGACTTTGGGGAAAACTGAGGTAAAATTAACTACATGACAAACCACATAAACCACAATAGACTTGTGCATATTTTCCTGTATTTTATTGTCTATTATGGTTGTTGTTATGATCTTTGGTGCTTATGATGTGTTACTGTCTTTTACAATGAACTGCATTAACATAAAGAACAGATCATTAGAAAGAACTATTTTGTGTATGATATTGTGTATTAATGTATTTTTTCGCATGGTAGTTGTACATTGCATCACTTTTCAAGCTACGATCTCTTATTATATGCTACGTTAACGACGAGCAACAACAGATTCATGTATCATAAAAAAACGTTTCTCACACGTGCATTACGTTTACATGAATGTGTTTTTCCGTGAGCTCATCAGTGCAGTATGTTGCATCACTTCCATGCTGTCATCTATTATGATGTACAATATTAAAAACACCAGCAGCAGATTATAGATCTTTAAAAAAAGAATGTTTGTACATGCATTACGTTACTGTGTTTGTTTAATGTAATAATCAATTATATCATGATGCTGCATCACGTCTCATGTTTCTGTCTCCTAGATTTGTGGATTTGTAGTGTTTGTGTGATTTAAATGTCGTTATCTGTCATTAATAATGTTATTGTTTAGAGTGTGTAACTGTATTTATAGTACAGTAGCACATACAGTAGCCTATTAAGTAGTGCTGTGGGTTAGTGTTCGTGTTACTAGTATGTAAATGTAGTCAGTATTTCTTAGCTATAAAAACAAAACGTTTTAAATGTCCCAGACATGTTTAAAAAGTCACACAAGGCTTTAGGGGACGATGAGTGGACGTCTCGTCCGCGGCAGTAGAGGACGATGAGTGGACGTCTCGTCCGCGGCAGTAGAGGACGATGAGTGGACGTCTCGTCCTGCGGCGGTAGAGGACGATGAGTGGACGTCTCGTCTGCGGCGGTAGAGGACGATGAGTGGACGCCTCGCCTGCGGCGGTAGAGGACGATGAGTGGACGTCTCGTCTGCGGGTAGAGGACGATGGGGCTCGGCGGTAGAGGACGATGAGTGGACGCCTCGTCTGCGGCGGTAGAGGACGATGAGTGGACGTCTCGTCTGCGGCGGTAGAGGACGATGAGTGGACGCCTCGCCTGCGGCGGTAGAGGACGATGAGTGGAGTCTCGTCTGTGGCGGTTTGGCAGCACTGGGGTTTGGATCTGAAGCTGGAAACACACCTGCTCCTCATCAGAAGAAATGGTTTGATCTGCTTCATAAGGTTTGGGCTGAAAAAAATGTATAATAGAAGATGATTAAACACATTTACCATCACCTAAAGCTCTTTATTTGTACAGAGTGAGAAATGTCCAGTGCAGGTCCACGGCCGGTCGAAACTTTTCGGTGGACCACAGAAAGTTTTTGTGGATTCCACCCTCCTAAAGTGTTCATTTCAGACTTTCAGGTAAGAATCTCTTTCATGTCACGTCACTGTGGACCTGCACAACTATATTTGTGACCACACTCATGTGCTTTAAATGTCCTGTGCTGTGGGATGCAGAAATAGTTGTTGCAATATTTATTTTTATTTATAAAATCTCAGTAAAGGGATGTTTACATCCCTAATCATATAGAACAATGTTTGCTTTATCTACACCCATGTCTCATCCAGTTATTAAATAGAGGAACCACTGAGATCATTGTAAAAGTTTTTATTTATTTATTTTTTAAAGCTTTAAAACTTTAAGCACAGTTTTTATCTATGACCTGCGTAACTCATATAAAACAAAAAGAATTACAATAGATTTATATATTTTTAAATTGCCTTCGATTTTTGGCTTTATGAGACCATTTATTACTAATTTTAATGTTAGTGTTTTATATTAATAGATGTTTGTATCACTTCACTTCTGCCCTCAGACTCTCACTAGTGTACAGAGATGATTGTGGATTAAACATATTCATGTCTGAATGTTAGATTTTTTAGAATGTTTCTTTTTATTTAGATCTGTAACAAATACCAAGACTAAAAGGTAAATAAAACCTGTTTTCCACACTCTTTATTGTTCTTTTACCAGGTCGTAAGTGTTCCACCTGCTTTACTCCACTCCTACTGCTGTAGCGCCCCCTACCTCCACCCCCACCATTATACAGCCTGCACTTACATGATCACTGCTCAGTCATTATTTTCATATTTCAGTATTTACTCCACACACAATTATCTCTGGAACGTCCCCATAACCTTTTATAGTCATATTGCCTTTTATTGGATAGAAGATTATTTGTGTTTTCTTCAAAAGGGAAATCAGATCTTTACATTTTCAGCACATGTATGATTTTACATGAATGTCAGTCTGTTCTGACAAAGTCACGGTTTGGTGGATCCTTCAGCAACAATTCAGCAGCCAAACTCAATGTAAATGTACCAATGCAGATTCATGTCATTTAAAAGACCTTCATATGTCATTATTATCATCATTATTATTATGTTTAAATTCTAATATACAATATGTGTCTTTACAGGCTGGTAGTCAAAGTTCATCTCCTTCAGCCACTGATTCATCTGCATCCAGTCCTGCTGCTTCTTCCAGTTCTGCTCCTTTAACCATTTCTTCCTGGTGTTTTGAGTCACTCAGAGACTTGATATTATTTTACAGTTTATAAATATTGTTTGCTAATATTATATAGTTGTTATGATTCTACATTTATGGATTAATTATTTTTATCTATTGTTTATTATTAGGTTGTTTTTTTTTAAACCCACTTTGGAACTTGTTAATCATAAATGTTTATATTTATTGTTATATACCCCTTACTAATATATACATCATTTAGACATAGTATTTGTATCTTTGTGTGTTTGCATTATTATAATTTATCATGACATTTTTGTAGCATTTTCAGTAATTACAAATAAAATGTTTTATTGTTTATAGAACAGTGAACCCATTATTATTATTATTATTATTATTATTATTATTATTATTATTATTATTATTATCATTATTAAGTAAAATAATATATATATAACATTAATACAAACCATGTGTCCTATATAATGAAAGAGACTTTTGATAAAATAAGTGTTAAAGTTAAATAAGTACATTAAGAAAATCATGCATACATTTTAAGCACTTTATTGCAATTTCCAGCAAAAATATTACATCACACAGTGACAAGTGATTTATTTTCATTCACATTCACATGCAAAGAAAAAATGTATGACATAAGAAGAAATAAAAACTGCTGAAATTTAAGAAAGAAAAAAAAATCCAATGATATTTAAACTTTACAGAAAAAAAATGTCTGTCTCTTTTTGCATTGTTTATATTTTAAATACATTAATACCTAAAAAAGAATACACAAAGAAATAAATAATTCTGGGTGAAAAAAAACAAAACAAAACATAAACCCAAAACAACAGCCTGCCTGGTTGCAGCTAACATCTCATTAGCATGAAACGCCATCGCGGGAATCGAACCGCGACTTTGTCCCGCAATGAGCACTGCAACCAGATACATAACCACTAAGCTATGTGCAGGCCGGACAAGAGAAGAACTCAATCACAGCTTAAGAACTACTAGATCTCTGTACAAGTCCCGCCCCTTCTCACAGATGATTGGTTGGTGCTATTTGCACCCCCCCCCCCGCGTGTTATGGCCAACTCATATGCATAATGGGCGTGGTCAACTACCCCATTCATCAATCAGCCCTCTCCCACACGCACACATATAGAATCACATAGATTTTTAACCAGTTGGTAAATATTTCCTGCAGCTGTTTTAAAAGTATTTTCTGCTTATTTCAATGAGTTTGGTTTGCTATTTAACCTGTTAGCCTTCCGCACAGAATTTGTAAAGAGGAGAAAAGCGACGTGTTCCTCATTTATTGTCTAATCCTGATCATTAACATAAAATTCATGTACTTGCAGGAAAAAGCTGTTAAATTTCACTAAAAAAATTAAGAATAAAAGAGCGATAATATTTCCAGAAATGTTGCAGTGAGCAGAAATGGACCTTCCGGCTAATGATGTAGGAGACATCATCATTAGCCTCATGCTAGCCGGTTTGCTAGCGCTGTTTTTGTGTTAACTAGTTTCTTAGAATATCTGACAAAAAATTACCCAAAAAGACAAATACATTCTATGTTAAGTTATTACGATACTTATATTGTATTTATAGCTCACTAAATGTAGAATATTTAGACTGAGGATGAAGACGATTGAAGCTAAGATTAGTTAGCCGGCTAGTTAGCCTAGCTCAGTGGTATTCAAAGTGAGGGCCCTCTAGTGGAGAATAAAGATATGACAGGTGGGGCGCAATGAACCGCAGGATTTATTTATTTATTTGTTCTTCATGAATGATTTTCAATATGAATAAAGTTCATACACTCAAAGCACCACAAAAAAGCAATTAGGTACAAGTCACTTATACTGCATTGTATAGTCCTTAAAAAAAATTACACAGATATTAATGGGGCTGACCCAATCACATTTTCAAACATCCCCCCTTTTGGGCTCTGTGTGAGCTTGCAGCATCAGATGAAGGTCATAACTAGTTTTAGGATTCATCAGTCGGGAAGAACGGGAGCTTTGAGGATGGATTGGACTGTAGTTAATGTTAACAGTCTGCTACATCGACTCAGAACTACCTTTTCGCTTTTCTGATCATCATCACTGTACCCCGCAAACTGATCATCATCACTGTACCCCGCAAACTGATCATCATCACTGCACCCCGCAAACTGATCATCATCACTGCACCCCACAAACTGATCATCATCACTGCACCCCGCAACATCGTATATCTGCTATAAATGGACATTCGGTGCAACCCAGATGAGGCTGGGTTCCATCTTGAGTCTGGTTCCTCTCAAGGTTTCTTCATTATGCCGTCTCGGGGAGTTTTTCCTTGCCACAGTCGCCACCGGCTCACTCATCAGGGACAAACTTACTTATAAAGAACATATTCACTTTTAATCACCACATCATCTGTGTAAAGCTGCTTTGAGACAATGTTCATTGTTAAAAGCGCTATACAAATAAAAATGAATTGAACTGAATCAGTGTGGATTAGAGTTTTATTGTATTAATAAATTACACTTTGTTTTAAATAAGTTTTTTATGTGTAAATTCTCACTCTTTTCTACCTGTTATTATATGGCTTTAGTGCTTTTATGGAATAGGAGTTCATATACATATTCAAGGGTGTGCAAAAGGAGTAGTGTTTGTGATCGTATGTAGTGGGCCGATCTGGACCAAAACACCAGGGCTGATTTTTTTTGTCCCCGTCCAGTTCTGCCTGGATCCTTTTTCAGATAGTTTCCATATCTGTAGGCTAAAGAGAACAGCAATAAGCTTCATTCCACACACTGACTCTGTGGAAGTGTAGGAGTGTGTGTACCTTTTTCTCTTTGCATGGTGGATGTGTGTGTGTTCTTCTGTAGGACGGTCCAAGTATGTACCTGCTGCATGCGGCTGGACCTGAAAAGAAGTACAGATAAATGTAATGAGGTCGAGTGTGAGTGATTTCCTGGACAGAAGAAAGTTCAGGCTTCCAAGTCTTTCTTCTTTCATCGTGAATGAATCAGTAAATGAAACTAACTGTCTTCATTCGAAATGAAACGTTTCCTGCATGTTCATGGGACACTGTACTGTAGCGGTGTGTAAGTGTGTGTCACCTCGTCTCATCTTTCTGATCTCATGCTGGCATTAAGCTGGTTTAAATCCTACCAGTCCGATCGTTACCATTTCGTAGACTTAAATAGAGCTATCCAGGCTAATGCTAGTAAATTATGGCGTGCCACAAGGTTCAGTTCTAGGACCCCTGCTTTTCACAATACACATGCTTCCCTTAGGATATATTATTAGAAGGCATGGAATTAGCTTTCACTGTTATGCTGATGATACCCAGCTAATAATCTCATCAAAACCAGGCAATACAGCTCAATTAGCTCGGATAACTGAGTGTGTTAAAGAAATAAGGGATTGGAGGACCCATAACTTTCTACTATTAAATTCTTATAAGACGGATATTTTGCAAATCGGCCCAAAAACCAGTATGCAGAAGCTCCAGCATCTCAACCTGCATTTAGACGGATGTTCTGTAACCACTAATTCAAAGGTGAAAGACTTGGGAGTTATTTTAGACAGCAAATTGTATTTTAATAATCATATCAATCTTTTAACACGCTACAATCCGTCACGCTCCTTGAGATCTCAAAACTCTGGACTTCTAGTAGTTCCTAGAATATCAAAGTCCACTAAAGGTGGAAGATCATTTTTACATTTAGCTGCTAAACTCTGGAATAATCTTCCTGACAGTGTTCGGGGCTCAGACACACTCCCCCAGTTTCAGTGTGGAGTAAAAACGAATATTTTTAGCAAAGCCTACACATAACATACGTCTCACATCATAAGCTTGTGCTCCAGAACATCTGATCACATGCACATTTTCAACTTGTGCTGTTAATATCATGAACTGCAGCTACGCTAATTCCTCTCCACTGCTTCTCTTTCTCTACCCATCCCGAGGCATCCTGAGGTTTGGCCAGCTCCAGTCACGACCCACCTCATGAAGATTATGTGGTGTGTGTGTGTGTGTGTGTGTGTGTGTGTGTGTGTGTGGTTAATGTTGTGTCCTTGTAGATCTGGAATTCACTCACAGATACTGAAGGAGCTTTAACTGAATTTTAAAATTGTGCTGGTTTCCCCTGCACAGCTGGAACTTGAGCTGCAGCTGGTTCCTCCTCCACAGCTGGAACTTGAGCTGCAGCTGGTTTCTCCTCCACAGCTGGAACTTGAGCTGCAGCTGGTTCCTCCTCCACAGCTGGAACTTGAGCTGGATGTGGGTGGACTCTGGATGTGGTGGTTCCTCTCAGTCTCGCGCTCCTTATGAGATTAAAGTGTTGATGGAGCTGTAACACAACAGAGACACTGCTCTTACACACTGCTGTTAGTCTTTATGCAGACACCAGCAAAATTACCCCCTGATGCTGACTGAAATCCCCTCATATGACCAAACCCACACTTTATATTAATAGATTACACTTTATAGCGGTTAAAAAGTTTGCCATCAGGATTCTCTTTTGCCAAATTTGCCGCCTCTTGAGATTTAAATTGGACGCATTCAAACTCTTTTGTCTCCGTCTTGTAACCGACAACCTTCAGGAGAGACGTCGTGTCCACACACAATTCATATTAAACAGATCTAATACAGGACTTTAGTAAATAAAAGTTTGGACCCCCTGGTCTAAAGGGTCTACTATATTCTACTACTACTTACACACTTACCAGCTACCTGATGTTCACTAGTAGAGAAATGTTTAATAGAGCGACTGTACGACTGCTGGAACAGTGAGTTTCCAAACTTTATGGGTTTTTATTCTCTTTGAAACACTGAGTTTATTATTTATTATTAGAGCTGCAACAACTAATCGAATCGATAATGAAATTGGTTGTTAGTGAATGCTGTTATCCTCATCATGTGAAAATAGTGTAGTTTAATGAAGTGTTATTGTGTAAACTGTTTGTTTGTAACTTCGGGACAGTCTACAACAGTAACTTATCTGTTCTCAAACGTGATTTACTGCGGCTTTACTACGTTCAAATGCTTGTTTTCAATGCTTGTTTCTTCATTAGCCTCATGCTAGCCGGGTTTGCTAGCGCTGTTTTTGTGTTTACTAGTTTCTTAGAATATTTGACACAAATTTTACCCAAAGACGAATACATTCTATTATTCTTTATTAAGATATTTATAATTTATTTATAACTCACTAAATGTAGAATAATTAACCTGAGGATGAAACCTATTGAAGCTAAGATTAGTTAGCCGGCTAGTTAGCCTAGCTCAGTGGTTCTCAAAGTGTGGGACTCGGTGTTGCAAAGAGAATAAAACCCATAAAGACTAGAAAGTCACCGTTACAGGGGTCTTACAGTCGCTCCATGCCGGCAGAGGGTCTTCATCCTCCACCTGGAACACGGAGTTTCTCCCGGACCTCATTACTGATGATGCAGAGTGGTGATGAGTCGGTTATGAACGATTTCTTGATTCTGAACGAGTCTTTAATGTGACTCAGAAGAACGATTCGTCTTAAAGAACCGAGTCACTAAAATGTCCGATCTTCCAATCACTTTTACAGCGATGACCCGTTGATCCTAGAAGCTCCGCCTCTCTGGTAGCGTCCGCGTCCCTGATTGGTGCATTAATTCTCCACTACGCACCCAATCAATAGAGACCAAAAAAGAAGTACTCGTCACAAAACCACGCCCCGTTTCCATGGAAACCAGTACACAAACAATCTCTTTTTCTGGCAACAGGACAATCAAGACTGCTTGTGGATACTTTTTGAAATATTTCATAAAAATATACTTTATATATACAAACATTTTGAAGATGCAGGACACCAACACAAACAAGTAAGTTTCTGTTACTGTTTTTACTTTATTTATACTGATTATTTTCCTGTAATATCACATTGTAATATTCCCAATGTATTATCTATACTGTAGAATTGTCTATGTCATGTGATTTGATCACATTTTGTTTATATTAGAAGAAAGAGAGCTGCATCAGACATGCCACCACCCAGTGCTGCTAAAAAGCCTCGACTTGATGCTGAACACACAAAACAATCCCTCATCGGTAGTGCATTAAAAACACTGCAGGATTTCTGTGATGATCTTTTACCTCCAAACTGCATTGATGCACTACTGAAAGGGAAATGTGAACTTCCGTCACTGACAGATGAAGAAAAATCTGTCATTTACAAGTTTTGTGTGAACGAGGTCAGTTATTATCTTCTCTTTTATTTAGTGTGCATTTAATTCTTTAGCTGTGGATTTGAGTTTTCTCATTTTAAAAGTCAATCCATAATTCACTGGTCCTGATGTTTTGAAATTGAACAGTAAATATGATTTATCATGTAAAAATGTTTACTCCAGGTTTTGGTTTATGCAAAGTCTAGTAGTTTTCCTAAACCTAATCTACAGTCACGTCTTAACTCCCTAATATTTGTTTTAAATACATGACTTGAATACATGTTTGATTTAGTTGGATGTTGGTTGATTTTTTCCCCCCGTCTCATTTAGTCGTTGGCAGAGACGTTTCTGAAAGCGGTTTTGGAGAAGATCAAGGGGGAGAAAGAGTCTATGGGACATGAACTCCTGCAGTCTCTCTGTAGGGTTTATGTGGGTTTGTGTCAAAAGAGAGGAGACTCTCATAAAGCACATGCCCTCGCCTACAGATTTCTCAAAGAAGGTGAGATTATATTGACATTTCATTATATATTTACAAAAAAAAGTGATTTAAAGAAGCCACTTGTGATCTGTTTTTGGTTTTGTATTTCTTCCTATACAGTGTATTTTAAATCTGTGGTATCATTTTGTTTCCTTTACAGACTTTTCTCAAGCCCCAAAACTGATAATGGTCATGGTGACAGCATGGCCAAGTGTTTTCTCTTGTAACAGCCCTTTATGCAGAGCCATTCACATCGTGTGCAAAATGAAGGCATACGGAAAGGTTTATTATTTGCTCAGCAAGTTTCTGCACTGGGATACGGTAAGTAGCTGATTCTCATCACAACAGTCATCAGAACAGTCATTAAACATTATTTTTCAACTGGACTTTTCATGTGTTTTACTGCAATCTTAATCTACTTTTAATTTACAATGTCCACGTCATCTATGGAGCAAATTCATTATAAATTCATGTTGATTTAAATCAATAAATATTGAATTTTTTCTTAAAGAATTCAAGCTGAAAGTGTTACAGGACATCACTACTTTAGTCTTTTTTTATTAGTGTGAGTATTAGTGTGGGTTTTAAATAAATGATGTCTTTTCTGCCAGGAGCCTCCTGGAGACACCTACAGAGCCATCACCAGCACACTGAAGGCTCTTCTGAAAGACAAAAGTCTGACTTTCCAGAAGAGCAGTTGGTATGGTGATGATCTCTGTCCTGCTGCCTGGGACTACGTATTCAGCCTGGACCTTCTCTGTGCACAACTGGGCTGGATTTGGACCGTCTCCCATGTTATACGGTACTGAATGTGAAACTGCTTCAACGTGTTTCATTCTCATCTTTCTAGTTTTTTGAACATTTAATAAATTGCAAACCAGCAAATGTGAGACTCATATGAGACAGTGTTTGTCCCAAATACTGCAAATTTTCCATTCTTGTTGCATAAACTTACAATTGATGGTATTCTATTACTGCCACAAAAACACTTAACATGTCCAATGTTTTATTTATCAGAAAAAGTGTTTGGCTCATCTTGAACACTTGGCTGAAACAAACACAAACAGAGGAAACACAGTTCAGAAACGTCTCTGTAGCAGCAATATTCAGGCTACTTGGTAAGTTTCCTGTAAATCCTGTTTTAGAGCACTATCTCACATTATTTCTGGATTCTTCTGTTTTTCACTCACGTTCTTTGTCCATCTCAATCAGGGCGACTTGGCCAAAATGGCCTTAAGGAGAACGTGGCAGCATCAGTGGAGGATCTGGTGAAAAGCATAACTGAGTTCAGGGGACAAAAAGGTATCACTAAAGGATCAATTAAACAAGTCCTTTATCAATCTTTATCTTTATTCTCTGATTTTTAGTTCTCTATCAACAGGAAAGTGCTTCAGCAAGTCCTAATTTTATGATGGATTTTGTGTGCAGATTTGCCGTGGGAGGTGCAGCTCGCAGTGGTTTATGCCACTCATGATCTCGCACCCAGCAACCCCAAAGTCGCTCTGAACGCTTTAGAATCATGGAAAAAAGACCTCACAAAGCCCGTTCCTCCAGCCGTCCCCAAGTGCCTGAAGCAGATCAGCTTTATTTGTTCTCACATAAAGACAAAAAAAATGATCACATTAAATAATGTTTAATAGATTTTTTTATTTTTTTTGTACATAAATAAATAAAATACATAATAGATCTGCACAGTGTTATTGATTGTCTCTTTACAGTGGCGGGTCATGCATTTCACACCCAATCATCTGCCTTCAGTCCCAATCATCCTCTTAATAACATCAATATGATGCCACAGCTGTAGAAACCATCATCATTATTATACAGCATATAATACATGCAGTATAACAGAGCGCATACAGATTCTTGTGCATTTTCCCTGCATTACAGTTTTCCTGGTGTTTTGAAATTAATCAAATTGTGTGTTTTTGTACAGATTCTACAAAGAAAATGCAAAAGTATAAATTGCTCATGAAAAAGCTTAACGACTTTTGGTTGACATTTATATAATGTCCTTTATCCTGAAAAACTTTTAAAATGAACGCTTTAATAAAACATTACCCCAAAATTATTTTAACAGCACAAATTTAATTAATGAGCAATTAATGCAGCACGCATTTCTCCATTTTTATTACAAATATAAATAAATAAATATTATAAAAAAGAGGCAAAATTAAAAACCTTTAACACAACACACATTTATACACAACATCCTTTCTTTTACTCAGATATTGTTAGATTTTTTTCATCATTGTTGGAGAGGTTTTCCATAAAATCTACGATGCCCGTGGTGTCTTTTCTGATCAGGGAAGAATCACACAGCACACAGAATGGTGCATATGTTCTTCTTCAGTTTATTGTAGATAACAGACAAGTATATATACACACTGGAAAAAAACAGAGATAAAACTGTTCCTGATTGGGTAAGAAAACATAGTAATCAGAGATGTGTGAGCACAGACAAAGACTTTCTGTGTACCTGACATACTCACATCATAAAGATCCTATAAACACTGATCAGACAACATAGGAATGTGTTTAGAGAACCAGAGTGGGGCTCATCTTAATACTAACAGATATGAAAAAAATAGTGAAAAATCTGAAAAACAAGGACCAACACAGCCCTTAATGCAGAGCCGTTCAAACTGTGTGCAAAATGAAGGCAAAGGAAAAGGAATTTGCTAAAGAGCCAGAAAATAATACACCAGTGGAAGGTTGAAAAATCCTCACTATAACAAGAAACAGGTTGATGTGCTGAAAACGGTGCACAATGAGAAGAAAAAATATTGATCATGTCATAAAATAGATTAAAACTGTTCTGAAAATATAAAAAGTACAAAGTACAAAAATAAATAAAAATAAAAATAAATAGTGAAGTAAAAATACTGATAACAGAAAAATCTACTTAAGTAAAGTATGAAGTATTTGTACCTCATTACTTCACACCTCTGCATTTTACAGAGTCTCAACTCTTTTGGAATTGAAGTTGTATTTCAGAGATATTGAAGAGAAACAGGAGCAAGAAGAAATAAAGAAGCCAAACTGAAATCCAGTCAGAGTTTCTCACAGACTGTTCCTGCAGGATGCAGACCAGGCAGCCGCCTCACATGGGTACAATAATGAGCTGTTTTTCAGAATTTTCTATTGAAATATTAAAAGTTTCTCAAAGTTTCTTAAAGTCTGTTACACCAAACCATAAACAATTAGATCGTGTCATGTTAAGCTTTCAGGCTACACAAACCTCAACTTTCTATTACAAGATGATGAATAGCTTTCAACTATGGTGATGGTTGAATGCTGGTTTGTGATGGTTGAATGCTGGTTTGTGATGGTTAGATTCTGGTTTCTGAATGGAGGAAGGAGCAGGAAAAGGTAAGAGGTGAGGATAAAACACTTGTTCAAAATATTCAATTCAATTCAATTCATTTTCATTTGAATAGCGCTTTTAACAATGAACATTGTCTCAAAGCAGCTTTACACAGATAATGTGGTGATAAAAAGTGAATATGTTCTTTATAAGTAAGTTTGTCCCTGATGAGCGAGCCGGTGGTGACTGTGGCAAGGAAAAACTCCCTGAGACGGCATAAGGAAGAAACCTTGAGAAGAACCAGACTCAAGAGGGAACCCATCTTCATCTGGGTTACACCGAATGTCCATCCATAGCAGATACACAATGCTGCAGGGCACAGTGATGATGACCAGAAGCGAAAAGAAAGTCCCGAGTCGATGTAGTAGACTGTCGACACCAACAACAGTCCAATCCATCCTCAAAAGCGCCCGCTCTCACTCCAAAATTCCATGGAACCACCCAAGGTGTTGATGAGAAACCAGCCTCCAGCCGAAGAGAACACAATCCAGAGGCAGGCCTGGACGAAATGGGAAGATCCACAGAGGGTAAAGGGGCAGCAACAGTGGTCTTTGGAGCCTCAGGAGCATGTTTAACTCGACAAAGAGAGAGTGAGAGAGAGAGAAAGAAAGAAAGAGAGAGAGAGAGAGAGAGAGAGAGAGAGAGAGAGAGAAAGAGAGAGAGAAAGAGAGAGAGAGAGAGAGAGAGAGAGAGTAGAGGGGTGACAGGAAGAGAAGGATATGGATTATTAAGTGTCTTTATTGTTGTATGAATGTTAATGTCACTGTGCAGTTTGGACTCCAGCGAGACTCGCTATGGCAGCATAACTAAAAGGGAGAACCAGAAGGTAACACAGACATGAGGGATCTCTGGTATAAGAGACGACCCACCACACCACCGTCAACAAACCTGTGTGAACGTGTGAGAGTAAAGGGGACGACAGTATATCCATGATCCCTCCAGATCTGCTCCTTTACCTAAGAAAAAATCTACTGATAAAAGGTTTGACTAAATAAATAGGTTTTCAACCTCGACTTGAACACTGAGACTGTGTCTGAGTCCCGAACACTGATTGGAAGGTTGTTCCATAATTGTGGGGCTTTATAAGAGAAAGATCTGCCCCCTACTGTAGTCTTCATTATTCGAGAAACCAACATATAGCCTGCACCTTTTGATCTACGTAGGCGTGGAGGATCATACTGGTACAGAAGTTCACTCAGATACTGCAGTGCGAGACCGTTAAGTGCTTTATACATCAGTAGTAGTATTTTATAATCAATGCGAGATTTGATTGGGAGCAGTGTAGACTGTTAAAACAGGAGTGATGTGGTCGTATTTCCTAGATCTCGTGAGGACCCTTGCTGCTGCATTCTGAACTAACTGAAGCTTATTAATGCACTTACTCGAACACCCAGACAGTAAAGCAAACATCCCGAACCATCTAGAGATGTACCAGTGCCAATTGGATCCCACTACATGTGTGGAGTTTTGACATTGGACCTCCTGGAGTGTTTAAAGGCTCTGGCATGGAGAAGCTGATGCTGGATCTGTGATGATCACAAATGTTGAGCTCAGTAGCTCCTACTTTTATACCAAAGACTGTAGAAAGAATATTACTTATAATCTTATACTCCAGTGCTCATGTTAGTTCTCACTTTCCAGTGTTCTGTATTGTTGAAAGATTTATGATCAATCTCTTGATGTCACCCAAATGAGGATGGGTTTCCCTTTTGAGTCTGGTTCCTCTCAAGGTTTCTTCAAAAACACAAAAAACAAAAACAGTGGTAGAACTATTTAAAACAAACATAAATCAACCATATCCTCCCGGTGAAGGGCCACTTTTCTTTGAACAGGCCTCTGTTACATTTTCTGCGAATGAGGGCTCGCACCTCAGACACTGTGGTAAATTCTTTTTTTACAGTGTCTGTGAAAAAATACAAAGAAACGTTTTAAATACAAAAGCAAAGTTTACCACTTTTTTATACTTTGTATTAAATACAATATTAAATAATGATTTTTCTGAATTTTCAAAATTTTCAAGACAATAAAGTGAAATGTTCTACATTGCACCTCCATTTAATACTTAATTCTAACATGATTACACATAAAATATAAAATATTCCTGTAAATATAGAATAGGAGTTTATATATATATTTTTTGAAAAATAGCAAAAACATTAAGTGTTGCTGAACCATTATGAGGTCTACACAACATTTCACAGTATAACAAAGCTGATAAACTGTGCTTAAGTACAAGTACCCAGCCCACAATTACTGTATAATAATGTACAACAATTTTAAATGTTAAATTACTTTACATGTAAGAAGATCAAAGTAATAAAAAATGGGGATGTTTAAGGTTTGAGGTTTGAATACCACATTTCCCTGTGAGTGTGCATCTTGCTAAAATTTCTTTTTCAAAAAGTAATGTAAGCAGGTCTTGTAGAAAATAAAGTTATTACATGTTTAAATAAAATTGCATGATATTGTAACATAGCTGTTATTACAGCGCCATGATGACTTTTATTAATCTCCATGCTGGCCAGAAAAACTTAAATCATCGTAACTGGCCAAACAGACACACTGTAACCTACAATTGTTACAAAGGAGAGCTATTTCTACCTGTTTCTACTGTTAGTTGGTGTAACCCAGGACTCCCAAAATTATGGCCCCCACATTTGGAACAGCCCTCTGAACAATGCCAAAAACAATATTTTATTTCATTTTTTTTATATTTTACTCATATCATATCTTTATCTGATAATAAAGGTTGTACTTTAAAACTTATATTTCCCTTAGTTATAAAAGCACCGATTATCGCTGGCTTCTGGTCTGCCAAGAGACTTTAAAAATTAAAAAAATTATTATTTATATGATTATATTTATTCATTAATATATTCATATTTATTTTCTTCAGCACAGTATTTTAAATAAAGTTCAGTAGCTATTATTTTACATGGATAATTTTGGTTTGTTTTTTATCCGGGATCCAAAATTATCGGTGCTAAATCGGCTATCAGGAAGTATGATCCAACCTAGCGATCGGTATCCAAAAAACCCACTGTTGGCCGACCATTAGTTATTAAATTATTATTTGTTAAATTAGCCTTTTTAGGTTACCAGTTTCTCTGTGCATTTACGTGAGGCCTCATATCAGCTTCAGTTAAATATTTTGTCTCCCATCACGAAAGTCAAAATTACATTTGGAAGAAATGCTTGCAGTGACCAATGACTTACTCCATGTAAGCATAGGCAAGTGCACAATCTAAAAAAACGTAAACCTCTGCTTTAACTAACGAACAACAATTTAATTTAAAACATTACTTACAATTAAACATAACTCACAGGTTGGATTAACAATACAAAAGCTAGAATGAGTGGCAGAATAATTTTGTAATCAAAATAAGAGAATCATTTTGTAACAAAAAATTAACAAATAAAAAAAATCACTATGGGTTGTCCGATGGCTTGAAACATTAAATATATATGTTGCATGTTTACAATTTTAATTCTTGTTAACTTACCTTTCAAAGCTTTGACAACATCTTCAAGCACTACATGAGTTTTCTGGGGAGACGTCCCCTGCAGCAGGCTGGTCTCAAATTCTGTTCTTCCATCTTTATCTTCTTGTTCACCATCACTATCCAGCACAGCCTGTGTGTGTTACTGGATCAAAGGTTAGAATACCAGGCTCAACACCACCGATTACAGTGCATCTGGAAAGTATTCACAGTAAGGCTGTAACGATTCATCGAGTAATTTGATTACAAAGATTAATTTGGATTGATGATTCATAGTCCATTTAACGAAACACAAAACACTGTGTTCCCACGAACCATTATTAGAGACCCACCACCCGCTAAACCCTGGAGCGCTCTGCACAGGTAACAGCAGACCCTACAAAATGAAAAAATGGAAGAACAGAGAGAAAACAGCGAGGGGTGAGGAGAAAATTATGGCCAAAGAAAACGCCAGAAAGTTTCCAAAGTTTGGGATCATTTCAAACTAAAACAAAGAAAACACAGAATTGTATATTTTTATTCATCAGTGGTGCAACAGTTAACAAAACTCATGGTTCAGATCACATATTGGTTTTTGAGTAACGGACCTGTTTAATTTTTCGGATCAGACAAAAAGTGAAGGAGACAAATCTAATTTGCTTGCAAATTTATATCAAGAAAAATTACAGCAAGAAAATGCTCCTATACATACATACATACCTGAAGGACTCTCAGACCATAATAAACAAAGATTGAACTCTTTAGCCTGAACGGCAAGCGTCATGTTCCTTACAGTGAAGCATGGTGGTGGCAGCATCATGCTGTGGGAATGTTAAACTGGGAGACTGGTCAGGATCAGGAGAAAGATGATTTCAGCAATGTACTGAGATATCCTTGATAAAAACCTGTGCTCTCGACCTCTGGGATGACGTTTTTTCTTCCAAAAGAACAACGACCCTAAGCACAGAGCCAAAATAACAAAGGAGTGGCTACTAGAAGCTCTGTGAATGTCCTCAAGTGGCCCAGCCAGAGCCCAGACTTGAACCTGATTCAACATCTTGAGAGATCTGAAAAAATTGATGTGCACTGACGCTCCCCATCCAAACTTAAGAGCTTGAAAGGCAAAAAAAAACCCCGCCCGAAAATAGGTGTACCAAGCTTATAGCATAATACTCAAAAAGACTTGAGGCCATTATTGTTGCTAAAAGTACTTCAACAAAATACTGAGCAAAGGCTGTGAATACTTATGTATATTCCATTTAATCTTTTTGGAATAAGGCTGTAACACAACAAGATGTGGAAAAGTGAAGTGCTGTGAATACTTTCCAGATGCACTGCACATTATATTTGCTTAATATTATTAAAAAAATAAAGAAACCAGAAAGAATTAAAGACAATGTATGTTGATCACTCTGGTTTATTTCAAAATATGGTATTTCTAATTGAACTGTCTACTTCGACTCTATGGGTCATGCTAAATTTGTAATATTTACCTCTTCTGCAAAAACACAGAAAAACCAGATGTCTATCAAAACATGATATGCAAACAGCAAATATCAGGCTGACAAGCCCACTGCCTGAATTTAAAGAGGTCATATGATGAAATTTTGTGTTCGGACAAATCCCAAACCACTGGATCACTAGACAATCAGAGCACACTGCACTTTTTGGAAAGAGGGGCTTTGTAGAAATCAATGTGTTGAGAAACACAGATCATAAAAGCTACAATAATGAGCAGTATGTGTAAAATAAAGATTTTTGAACATTAAGGCATGCTAAAATATATTACACCCAATACACATAATAATGATCCTTGTAAATGGCATCATATGACCACTTTAAACACGTGTTTCCAGTCTGAATAAAATATCTGAAATTAGACACCTGGAATGGAACATTTTGCTGCTTTAGAAATCTCCTTCTTAGACAAATTGACAGCTAACCTTGCTCTATTAGGTCAGATTTTAAAATCTCTAAAATAGAGGTGGAAGAATCCAAAGTTAACTTGCCTTTTTAACAAGAAATAAATCAGAGAGAAATTTACCTTTCACATTATTTGATATGAAATTAAAATCTTGCTTACTGCTCTGTTCCTTAATATTCTGATTCGTCTCTGTTCTGAAACAAGTCAATTTCAGTGTCATCCAAGTCATCAGATAATGGAGTGGAGGGAACAGGAGCTGTTTCTTTCTGTGCACTTCTGAAGATCTCTTTTAAGTTGATTCTCCCATTGCAACTTTAGCTGCATTTTGAGATACTTACAGTTGTGGTTGAGATTTGAGGTACTTGTGACCTAAAACAACATGTTAATTACAAAATTAACATTTTACTCCCACCCCAAGTAAGTAAGTCAAAAAGGTAAGTCAAAAGGAAGGAGGCGAGCAAAAAGGCAAGCAAAACATTGCTGTTAAACAGTACAACAATCCTAAATGAAAGATAAACGTAAACATTTACAGCCGCAATAGTTTTTTTCCTTGCTGTGTACTGGTCTTCCAGATGTCTTCTCCTCTCTTGAAAGCATCCCATTTTTACAATTAAGTTTTTGTACACATCATAAATTATAAATATATATCAATCTAAGAAAAGCATTATAGTTGTCAGACTGAGCTGAATGAACATAAACACCAATTAAAAAACTATATTCCACCCAAAAATGAAGATTCTGCCATCCTTCATTTGCCCTCGTGCCAAAACAACCTGTATGCATTTATTTGTTCTTATGAACACAAACATTATATTTAGAAAAAAAGGTTTATTTATGTCCAAACAATGGAAATTATATTTAATGGAAGCTACGAGGTTACATAATGACTTGACATGGGAAGGGAGGCATCCAAATTGTTGTGGAAGTAGAGAACATAATACAACTTCATCTACAATTTACAATAAAAATAATGAATCTGAATGCGATGTTTGCTCAATATTGCCTTTTTCACTTATTAAACCTTGAGGTGGTTTTGTGGGCTTAGGTGCAGGAGAAAAGTACCTCACTACGTACATCACGAGCTGCTCTTCAGGTTGCCTACTAACATGGCAAACGTTAGCACATGCACTTACTTGTACACAGACCTGACACATAACATGGGTCTGTTCACTGTTTCCTTTCTGTTTGTACAATTGCACTTATGACAGCTGCAGACAAGGAGACGACACCAACAGTTTTCTTTATGTTTAGTGTTTGGTCGTTAGCTAGCAGTTAGCTAAATTACACGCTAAAACATTAGCGTTAAATTATATTGCAATTCAGTTGTTGTCCAATTTCTGAGTAGGTACGCATGCATGACAATTATTAGACAGTTTAGCAAATCATATCAACAAAAAACAAGAGTTTCTTTACTCTTACCTGATATGAATTGTGCTCTTTTGATGATCGTTTCAGTCCAGTCTGCTTGTTTCCTTGTGTTTAAGCACATGGTTTTTGTTCTTCTGGCAGTGGCAGCAGGTATGAGATAACATTTAAAATGAGATCCTGTACTCCATCACAAGATGATGTTCGTGTTCCTTGTGAATCGACTCTGTGCTGGTTTGAATTTCTTCCCTGTGCTGGTTTGTATTGGCCTCCAGCTGGCGCCCTGACGTCATCATGCCGTCGGTACTAAAAGGGTCTATGAGAAGTACTTTATGTCATATACTTTATATGCCATTGGACAATTACCTGTGGATTTGAAAAGCTTGGCTCTGATTGGTGAAATTGAACCGCAACATTTAGTTTGAACTACAAAAGAAGTATAATTATTTCATGATTGCAATTGGGCACTAAAGTGACAAAATGAAGAAATCTTTTTGATGCTTGAATAAAAATAATGATGTAACACTAACTTTTCTTTTACTTTTTTAAAGGAAAAATTAAGCAAAATGTTATTTTCCACAGTGTTTGTCAGGACCTTTTAACCTTAATTCTGTGCAAATATTATTAATCCTCTTTTGTTGTCTAGTTACAGTATATATATAAAATGTTAAACAAAATCAACCAGAACAAATCATCGCTTTAACCACACATAGACTTAATATCCTACAGAGCAGACATCACTAATATAGATATTTTAACCTCAGAGTGATGACATCACAGACCATTACCTCATACTGTACACACTACCGGTAGAGCAGATTAGCCGTGTTTCACCATGTTATCGACTTGCTAGGACTATTGTTTAGACCACTAAGGAACACATTCATAAATAAGCTGCCTGATTTATCTCAATTTCTCACTTAACCATAACTGCTAATAATCTTAATGAATGACTAACAACATAGACTTATCCTCACTAGCACATTAAACACTGTTGCCCCATCCGGTTAAAAAAGGTTCTCACCTAAAACTCCACAACTACAACTGTTTTACATGTATAGGACAGGAAGAGCTGTATGATGTTATACTAAAACTAAATCAACATGTTAGTTAGATCCCATTCCAACTAATCTATTGAAGGAAGTGTTACATACAGCTGGTGAGCCTCTTCTCAATATTATTAACTCCTCACTATCTTTAGGTCACGTCCTAAATCCCTCAAGTTAGCAGTTATTAAGCCCTTCATTAAGAAACCTAATTTGCATCCAAACACGCTATCAAATTACAGAACCATTTCAAATCTCCATTTATGTCTAAGATTTAAGAAAGATTGTCGCTGCCCAGTTATGTTCCTACTTACAAGAGAACAATATCTTTGAAGAGTTTGAAGAGATTCAGTCAGGTTTTAGGTCCCATCATTGCACAGAAACTGCTCTAGTTAAAATCACTAATGACCTGTTTTTAGCTTCAGACCAAGGCTTCATCTTGCTGTTAATTTTACTAGATCTTAGTGCTGCATTCGACACTATAGATCATGATCTCTCCTAGATCGCTTACAAAATTACATCGGCATTCAGGGACAGGCATTAAGCTGGTTTAAATCCTACCTGTCCAATGGTTACCATTTTGTAGACTTAAATGGAGAGCTATCCAGGTTAATGCTAGTAAATTATGGCGTGCCACAAGGTTCAGTTGTAGGACCCCTGCTTTTCACAATATACATGCTTCCCTTAGGAAATATTATTAGAAGGCATGGAATTAGCTTCCATTGATGATGATACCCAGCTAATAATCTCATCAAAACAGGAGATACAGCTCAATTAGCTCGGATAACTGAGTGTATTAATGAATTAAAAGACTGGATGACCCTAACTTTCTACTATTAAATTCTGATAAGACTGAGATTTGGAAACCAGTACACAGCATCCAGCATTTCAACCTGCATTTAGTCAGATGTTCTGTAACTACTAGTTCAACAGTAAAAGACCTGGGAGTTATTTTATACAGCAACTTGTCTTTCAAAAATTACATCAACCAAGTTACAAAAACAGGCTTCTTTCACCTTAGAAATATTTCTAAGCTAAGAAACTGTGAGCTAAGTGAGCTAAGAAATATTTCTAAGCTCACAAGGTCGAGGAAATATGATCATATAACCCCAATCCTACACTGGCTACCTGTTTAATTTCGAATCGACTACAAACTCTGCTTCTTACTTATAAAGCACTAAATGGTTTGGCTCCCATGTATCTCTCCAGTCTTTTAACACGCTACAATCCATCACGCTCCTTGAGATCTCAAAACTCTGGACTTCTAGTAGTTCCTAAAATAGCAAAGTCCACTAAAGGCGGTAGATCAGGGGTGTCAAACTCTGGCCCACGGGCCAAATCTAATTATATTTGGCCCACGAGATCATATCAAATGTGTGTTAGAGCTGGCCATGTTCAGCAGCACATATCTGTGTGAGCAACTGTTCTCTTTTTAATGATGAACAAAACACCACTCAGGAGTCTTACTGATAAACACCTTCACTCAATCTTGAGGATTTCTTCAGCTCAGAGCCTAAACCCAGACATTGATGCACTTGTATCTAAGAAGAGATTCAGGTATCTGGCTTCAACCAATCAGAGTAAATCAGAGTGTAGCAAACTGAGCTTGAATGAATGTTATCTTTATGAATGGACTGTTCATAGTTAAAAGATTTATTTATTATTATTGAAGAATATCTATTATTTTTGGTTGTTTTCTTGTTGGCCAGTGAAAAAAAAGTTTTATATAATAAAGGAATTTGAAAGGCTATAAATAGAGAGAGACATAATAAGAAACAAATACCACTGATGTGTGTTTTATTTCAAAATAAATTTCTCATGTGTTTATATATATTAAACTTTGGTTGTTCCAGATTTCATGTTTATGCAAAATTAAAGTTTGTTTCTATATGAAAAGATTCAACATTACACATCTGGAGAGACGGAAAACATGCACAATTGCAGTTAATTTTTAAATAAATTTTGAGTTTGGCCCATGACTTCGTCCCAATTTTTAGTTTAGGCCCACTGTGAATTTGAGTTTGACACCCTGATGTAGATCATTGTTATATTTAGCTCCTAAACTCTGGAATAGTCTTCCCGACAGTGTTCGGGGCTCAGACACACTCTCCAGTTTAAGTGCAAATTAAAACTTAGCTTTTTAGCAAAGCCTACACATAACATACGTCGCACATCATAAGCTTGTGCTCCAGAACATCTGATCAAATGCACATTATCTACTTGTGCTGTTAATATCATGAACTGCAGCTACGCTAATTCCTCTCCACTGCTTCTCTTTCTCTCCCCATCCCGAGGCATCCTGAGGTTTGGCCAGCTCCAGTCACGTCCCACCTCATGAAGATTATGGACCTTTAAAGAATAGATGCGGAACTCGCAAACATCCGAACCACCCAGAGACATACCAGCGCCAATTGGATCCCACTTCATGTGTGGAGTTTTGACATTGGACCTCCTGCAGTGTTTAAAGGCTCTGGCATGGAGAAGCTGATGCTGGATCTGTGATGATTGCAAATGTTGAGCTCAGTAGCTCCTAATTTTATAACCACAAATGACTGTAGAAGACTGTAGAAAGAACATTACTTATATCTTACACTCCAGTGCTCATGTTAGTTCTCACTCTCCAGTGTTCTGTATTGTTTAAAGATTTATGTTCACACTCTTGATGTCACCCAAATGAGGATGGGTTCCCCTTTTGAGTCTGGTTCCTCTCAAGGTTTCCTCCTCATGTCATCTAAGGGAGTTCTTCCTGGCCTTGATCATCAGGTATAAATGCACACCGTTCACCTTGACTGTTGATTTCTGTAAAGCTGCTTTGAGACAATGTCTGTTGTGAAAAGCGCTATAGAAATAAACTTGACTTGACTTGACTCAATCTTCTTTCGGCTTCTTCCATTAGGAGTCGCCACGCGGATCATCTGTCTCCAAACCCCCTCTCCTCCACATCTGCCTCTGTCAACCCAACTGCATGTCTTCCCTTACCCATCCATAAACCTCCTTCTTGGTCTTTATCTTTTTTCCATTCCTGTGGCTCCATCCTCAGCACTACCTACCTTGTCTCTAAACGTCCTACATGCGCTGACCCTCTAATAAACTTATTTCTAATCCTGTCCACGTCGTCACTCCCAACGAAAAACTCAACATCTTCAGCTCTGCTACTTTCAGCTCCACCTCCTGTCTTTTACTCAATGCCACTGTCTCTATACAACATCTCAGGTCTCACCACAGACCTATAAACTTTCCCTTTCACTTTCGCAGATACCCTACTATCACAAATCACTCCTGCTATCACTCTTCTCCACCCTGCCTGCACTCTTTTCTTCACTTCCCTAACACACTTTCCATTACTTGCACTGATGACCCCAGGTACCTGAACTCCTCCACTTCTCCACCTCTTCTCCCTGCAACTGCACCACTCCACTGCCCTCCCTCTCATTCACACACATGTACTCTGTCTTACTCCTACTGACTTTCATTCCCCTTCTCTCCAGGGCATACCACCACCTCTCCAGGTTCTTCTCAACCTGCTCCTCACTCTTACCACAAATCACAATATCATCTGCAAACATCATAGTCCATGGAGACTTGATCCTTGATGCAGCTCCACCTCCACCTTGAACCAGTCTGTAGTTCTTACTGCACCACTTCACTGCTGTCACACTGTCCTCATACATGTCCTGAACCACCCTACATACTTCTCTCCCACACCTGACTTCCTCATACCAATACCACAACTACGCTTTCTCCAAATCCACAAACACAATGCAACTCCTTCTGATTTTCTCTATACTTCTCATCTCATTATATCATACGAAAAGTGCGTTTTATTCTCCAAATTTCAGCATGATTACAAATGTGATATTGATTTTATGCAACACTTTAATAATCAAATAGTTAATATAAATAGATTTAAGTTTTAGACACTATATTCCCTGTTTTTGTTGTGCGTTTCAGAGAAACATGATGTTTTGCTCCTGAATGAATCAACGTTTAAATTGTTCGGTTCAATCGCAATGATTCATTTATTAAAAGATAATTGCTGCCACCTACTGGCGGTTTTAATTTCACATTTAAAGAATCTCAACATTTTTTTAATGATCTCAAATATCACTATTCAACGTTTTATGTGCAAATATCCAAACATTATTTATGCATTTGCAGGATAAAGGTTAAATACATGTCCTCTAAGCTGCATTAAGCAGTGTGTTAATACAACTAAATGCCACCTTGCAAAGATCACTTTTGTTGATACTTTCATTTGCTTGGTAACAGCCAAAACGTCTTATTATTTTAATAGGCTGATTAAATGTAAGAATTTGACTCACTTTACACTTTAAGAAAGAAAATAGCTTTAAGTAAAATCAATTTAAACTTAGAGGAAACGATTAATTACTGTCACTATTGTGCACTGACCATCACACAATAAAAAAATATAAATAATTAATTAAAAAATAAAATTAGTAAGTTGTCCACGGTAGTCCTTTAGGTAACATCATAACATCACATTTAGCAAAATATCGTCTAATTATCGTTATAGATTAAATCATAATAATTATCGAGATATTTTTTGTCAATATCGCGCATCCCTAGTTGCAGTAAATCATCTCGTCTCAGTCACACCGCTGTCACATGCTCACGCTGATTGTGTGACTGACTGCATTTACAAACCCGATTCCAAAAAGTTGGGAATAAAAACAGAATGCAATGATGTGGAAGTTTCACATTTCAATATTTTATTCAGAACACAACATAGATGACAAATCAAATGTTTAAACTGAAAAAAATTATAATTTTGAGGTAAAAAATAAGTTGATTTTTAATTTCATGGCATCAACACATCTCAAAAAAGTGGGACAAGGCCATGTTTACCACTGTGTGGCGTCCCCTCTTCTTTTTATAACAGTCTGCAAACGTCTGGGACTGAGGAGACAAGTTGCTCAAGTTTAGGAATAGGAATGTTGTCCCATTCTTGTCTAATACAGGCTTCTAGTTGCTCAACTGTCTCAGGTCTTCTTTGTTGCATTTTCCTCTTTATGATGCGCCAAATGTTTTCTATGGGTGAAAGATCTGGACTGCAGGCTGTCATTTCAGTACCCGGATACTTCTTCTACGCAGTCATGATGTTGTAATTGATGCAGTATGTGGTCTGGCATTGTCATGTTGGAAAATGCAAGGTCTTCTCTGAAAGAGACGACATCTGGATGGGAGCACATGTTGTTCTAGAACTTATACCTTTCAGCATCGATGGTGCCTTTCCAGATGTGTAAGCTGTAAAGATCACAGGCATCCAGTATAGTTTTCCGGCCTTGACCCCTACACACAGAGATTGTTCCAGATTCTCTGAATCATTGGATGATATTAAGCACTGTAGATGATGATAACTTTAAACTCTTTGCAATTTTTCTCTGAGAAACTCCTTTCTGATGTTGCTCCACTATTTTTCGCCACAGCATTGGGGGAATTGGTGATCCTCTGCCCATGTTGAATTCTGAGAGACACTGCCACTCTGAGAAGTTTTTTATACCCAATCATATTGCCAATTGACCCTAATAAGTTGCAAATTGGTCCTCCAGCTGTTCCTTATATGTACATTTCACTTTTCCACCCGCTTATTGCTACCTGTCTCAACTTTTTTGGAATGTGTAGCTCTCATGAAATCTAAAATGAGCCAATATTTGGCATGACATTTCAAAATGTCTCACTTTCAACATTTAATATTTTATCGAAATTCTATTGTGAATAAAATATAAGTTTATGAGATTTGTAAATTATTGCATTCCTTTTTTATTCACAATTTGTACAGTGTCCCAACTTTTTGGAATCGAGTTTGTAATCCTCAATGCCAATATTTGAATTTGAAGCCTGGAAGCAAAAGTTTTTCTGCTCTTTTTTTTTTTGCTGATGTTGCAAATGTGAGCATGTGCCATGAGAGAAAACCATTTGCTAAGAAATAGTAAATTTAATTCATATGAAAAAGAATAATTCAGGCAGATAAAGTATGTTTTTTTGTTCAGTTGCATTGTTCATGCATTTCATGTAAAACGTCCGGTGAGGAAAATGAAAACTTAACCTGCCAATGGCTTCATTGTACCAAAATTACACAATTTTCTTTTACAATGCAGTGACAGATAGATAGATAGATAGATAGATAGATAGATAGATAGATAGATAGATAGATAGATAGATAGATAGATAGATAGAACTATCTCTCTCTCTCTCTCTCTCTCTCTCTCTCTCTCTCTCTCTGGTGATCTCTGCTGCCATCTACTGTTACAGAACTCTCAGTGCAACTTACTTCCTTTGCACACACAGTGTCAGACTGCACATTTCATGACAACATACACATCACATTGCACGGTCATGATGTTCACAGGACCAGATAGGGATTTTGAAGGTGTCTACAAGAACGGAAGGGATTTTTTTCTTAGTACAGATTTCAGGCTAAAATAGAGAGGCAATGCTTGAAAAATGTGTATTGGGCAAAGGAGGCTGCGTCTGTGTCTATTTCTAACTCTCCCTCACGGGAACAATTTGTGTATCAACAGGCAACTGTCCTACACCACAGGCAACAACACAAATTGAACCTAAACTACAGCTCGCTACCAATACAGCTCCAGAAAGTAACTCATTCTCTCTCCAAATGCAGCATCATATTTAACCAATATCCAATAACAAATTCCCTGACAGTAATTCACACTGTGCACAACAAACACATTCATATTTTGTTGTTGTCTCTTGTTTTTATATAGTTTAGTTTTATGTTGTAAATACTTAACTGTGTTTAGGTGTTTGTCGGCGTCTGTGTAATCTGGTTTTTACGTTGCTCTTCCTCCAAACGTTCAGCCAACTCGAGCGCCACCCAGCGGCCGTGTTTATAGTGACAGACTTACGATGCGCAGGCGCGACTCAACCGGGAGCCGACGAGTCCACTGTGTGACGAAAAGGGGAATTATAAAATGCTGTCATCATTTGTTTTCCTGTTACTTCGGTATACATTCGTTTATCTTTTAGTATAAAAACCGTATTTAAGGGGGTTGAATGCTATGTTTATATATAGATATGTATGTGTTATTGTAAATATGTACATACCTCTTATACTTACCTCATTAATTAGTCAGGTTGGTTTAATCCACGTGGGGGCGGGGCTTGGACTATAAAGGAGAGCTTCACAGCGTCAGTTTGTTTAGTTAGGCAGTATGCCTCTGTTGTGTCACAGGTGGCTCACACCAATAGCGTCATTTGTGTGTGTATTTTTTGCTCTGTTTGTTTCATTCGTTGTCCAATCTTTATTTGTTACTTTGTATATAATTCGGGTGTTTTCTTAGCTTGGTCTGTTTCACCCATTGAGCACAGTAAGTAAGCAAGCAATCACTTTGCATTATAACACTTCAGTAAGAAATGCCATAAATCTTTGGGATCTTTACATCTCTTTTGTCTTTTTTCAGTGTGGGTTCCCCCATTATTTGCCTGACAATGTGCCTACTTGTTAGGCAGACCAAAGTTGTGGTTGAGAAGGATGTTGTCACACTGATCCTACAGAGGAGAGACTAAAGTTAATGTATGTGTACAAGAGCAGTCTAGGCAATGTTCATGTGTGATTTGAATAGGCAACGTGTCGTTTCCAACAAGGCTACATCTGTTAGTTTTACTAGATCTTAGTGCTGCATTCGACACTATAGATCGCTTACAAAATTACATTATGGCATTCAGGGACAGGCGTTAAGCTGGTTCAAATCCTACCTGTCAGATTGTTACCATTTTGTAGACTTAAATGGAGAGCTATCCAGCTCAATGCAAGTAAATTATGGTGTTCCACAAGGTTCAGTGCTAGGACCCCTGCTTTTTACAATATACATGCTTCCCTTCTGAAATATTATTAGAAGGCATAGAATTAGCTTCCACTTTTATGCTGATGATACCCAGCTATATATCTCAATACCAGGTGATACAGCTCAATTAGCTTGATTACTGTGTGTTAAAGTTTAAAGATTGCATGACTCATAAATTTGTATTATTAAATTCTGTTGACAGATTTTGCTCATCTGCCCAAAAAACATTACACTGAAGCTCCAGCATTTCAACCTGCATTTAGACAGATGTTCTGTAACTACTACTTCAACGGTAAAAGACCTGGGAGTTATTTTAGACAGCAACTTGTCTTTTCAAAATCATATCAACCATGTTACAAAAACAGCCTTCTTTTCACCTTAGAAATATTGCTAAGCTAGGAAACATGTTATCTATATCTGATGCAGAGAAGCTCATCCATGCTGACCCAGGAGCAGAAGGACCACCGTTTCTGATCATTTACTTGCGATAAAACTTTGGTGTACGACCTTGAGATGAAGCAATGCTCTTCAGTGGAAAGATAATCTTCACAATTGAAAAACACGAGGGAGGTCCGCAGCTCTATCATGCCCCAGGAGCTACTGTGCATGCAGTACAGCTTCAGAAGTACTTGTTGGGTCTCAGATAAATACAGAGCAAATGGGGAATAAAAACTTTCCGAAGACTTTATACCTTTTAGTTTACATACTTGTCCTGTTGCACGGTTGGAAATTAACAGGTACTTGGGGCAAAATTGTCACTTCAGCTTGACGGCAGCTCTATTCCCAGTGTCATGATTTAAGGGTCATTTGAAAAGTCCTATATTTTAGAGCTGATCTGTTGATGTTGCATTAGATTGGCACCAAATACACACTTTTGTTGAATGCAGTGTTTAAAGCGTTTTGATTCGTCACTGCGTGTGCTCATTGTCTGAATTCTAAATCTGCATTTGCAATTTCTCATCATAAAAGGTTTTCTCTTTTGCTGCAAAAGTGCGTTGCTCTTATTAGACAAGTCAGAATTGTTTTTCTTCAACTTTTTTTGCAGATATTAGAAACATTGTTTATAAATTTATATCTGTAAAAATCGGTAAACAAATTCATTTTTTTCTGTAGCCACTTTATGACTTGTTTATTCTACCTAGATTATAACCCTAATGATCACATTAAAATGATCACCAATTAGGGAGCGTGCTGTGCTGCAGGTAATACACTGTCAAGAGATAAATACTTCATACAAGCTATTTTAAAACTTGAACTTAAAAAAAAAAGTTGTCCTTGTCCTTTTTGAACTATGCTTGAATTCCCTACCCCACCCTCTGTGGTTAAAAACATACATACATACATACATACATACATACAGTGAGGAAAATAAGTATTTGAACACCCTGCTATTTTGCAAGTTCTCCCACTTAGTAATCATTGAGGGGTCTGAAATTGTCATCATAGGTGCATGTCCACTGTGAGAGACATAATCTAAAAAAATAATCCAGAAATCACAATATGATTTTTAACTATTTATTTGTATGATACAGCTGCAAATAAGTATTTGAGCACCTGAGAAAGTCAATGTTAATATTTGGTACAGTAGCCTTTGTTTGCAATTACAAAAGGTCAAACGTTTCCTGTAGTTTTTCACAAGGTTTGCACACACTGCAGGAGGGATTTTGGCCCACTCCTCCACACAGATCTTCTCTAGATCAGTCAGGTTTCTGGCCTGTTGCTGAGAAACACGGAGTTTGAGCTCCCTCCAAAGATTCTCTATTGGGTTTAGGTCTGGAGACTGGCTAGGCCACGGCAGAACCTTGATATGCTTCTTACAGGGCCACTACTTGGTTATCCTGGTTGTGTGCTTCGGGTCATTGTCATGTTGGAAGACCCAGCCTCGACCCATCTTCAATGCTCTAACTGAGGGAAGGAGGTTGTTCCCCAAAATCTCGCAATACATGGCCCCGGTCATCATCTCCTTGATTTTTAAACTATTTATTTGTATGATACAGCTGCAAATAAGTATTTGAACACCTGTCTATCAGCTAGAATTCTGACCCTCAAAGACCTGTTAGTCTGCCTTTAAAATGTCCACCTCCACTACATTTATTATCCTAAATTAGATGCACCTGTTTGAGGTCGTTAGCTGCATAAAGACACCTGTCCACCCCATGCAATCAGTAAGAATCCAACTACTAACATGGCCAAGACCAAAGAGCTGTCCAACGACACTAGAGACTAAATTGTACACCTCCACAAGGCTGGAAAGGGCTACGGGAAAATTGCCAAGCAGCTTGGTGAAAAAAGGTCCACTGTTGGAGCAATCATTAGAAAATGGAAGAAGCTAAACATGACTGTCAATCTCCCTTGGACTGGGGCTCCATGCAAGATCTCACCTCGTGGGGTCTCAATGACCTAAGGAAGGTGAGAAATCAGCCCAGAACTACACGGGAGGAGCTGGTCAATGACCTGAAAAGAGCTGGGACCACCGTTTCCAAGGTTACTGTTGGTAATACACTAAGACGTCATGGTTTGAAATCATGCATGGCACGGAAGATTCCCCTGCTTAAACCAGCACATGTCCTAATGGCATGTCTTAAGTTTGCCAATGACCATTTGGATGATCCAGAGGAGTCATGGGAGAAAGTCATGTGGTCAGATGAGACCAAATAGAACTTTTGGGTCATAATTCCACAAAACGTGTTTGGAGAAAGAAGAATGATTAGTACCATCTCAAGAACACCATCCCTACTGTGAAGCATGGGGGTGGTAGCATCATGCTTTGGGGGTGTTTTTCTGCACATGGGCAGGGCGACTGCACTGTATTAAGGAGATGATGACCGGGGCCATGTATTGCGAGATTTTGGGGAACAACTTCCTTCCCTCAGTTAGAGCATTGAAGATGGGTCGGGGCTGGGTCTTCCAACATGACAATGACCTGAAGCACACAGCCAGGATAACCAAGGAGTGGCTCTGTAAGAAACATATCAAGGTTCTGGCGTGGCTTAGCCAGTCTCCAGACCTAAACCCAATAGAGAATCTTTAGAGGGAGCTTAAACTCCATTTTTCTCAGGGACAGGCCAGAAACCTGACTGATCTAGAGAAGATCTGTGTGGAGGAGTGGGACAAAATC
This sequence comes from Silurus lanzhouensis, assembly GCA_039877035.1. Taxonomy (NCBI): domain Eukaryota; kingdom Metazoa; phylum Chordata; class Actinopteri; order Siluriformes; family Siluridae; genus Silurus; species Silurus lanzhouensis. The sequence goes on from JBCEWE010000192.1 coordinate 126,360, forward strand.
CCTCCCTGCAGTGTGTGCAAACCTGGTGAAAAACTACAGGAAACGTTTGACCTTTTGTAATTGCAAACAAAGACTACTGTACCAAATATTAACATTGACTTTTTCAGGTGTTCAAATACTTATTTGCAGCTGTATCATACAAATAAATAGTTAAAAATCATACATTGTGATTTCTGGATTTTTTTTTTTTTTAGATTATGTCTCTCACAGTGGACATGCACCTACGATGACAATTTCAGACCCCTCCATGATTTCTAAGTGGGAGAACTTGCAAAATAGCAGGGAGTTCAAATACTTATTTTCCTCACTGTATGTATATATGTGTATATATATATATATACACACACACACAGCCGTTTTCAGGGCCGTGCAATACTCTCTGGTATATACCTTGTTGGCTAGAGGTGCATACTACAGCAAGATAATGATTCAAAAATGATGATTTAAAACATACATCTAGGCCGTGCCAGAACTACCTTAAAACTACTTACAAGTGGAATACATTTGTGGAAATTTCTGAAGGATGTTTTATTTGCTTTACAGAAAGAGTGCCACAATTCAAATGTGGCTTGAAAAAGTGTGGCTACTCTGAGTTAAAAGTTTTGATTATATTTTTTAAAACTGTATTTTATGTCATTGTTTTTTGTTTTAGGCTTTAATATCAGAGTATATTGAGACATAAATCTGTGAAAACCAGGACCATAGTGTTCTAAAACCTTTGCCTGCTTTTCCTCAAAGTACTATTGGGCATTAATGATGGGTATAAGAGAGAGAGATAGAAAGAGAGAGAAAGGCATGTGTTAAGGTTTTGATCAACATAGTCAAAATATATTCTCATAATATGCCAAAGGGATAATTGTGGTGACAAATGTATTTTATGATTACTTATACTTTGCTTTAACACATGTAAGAAAACATACTGATCTTGGTTGAATGTAGATTTAATAATAACATAAGAGGGAAACTGTCCATATATTTTCACTTGACATTACCCCATTAGTGTTGTGCCTTTAAGGAGGAATGAACTCCTTAGAAATTTGATCTAGATGCAGCATAAATGCAGATGCTATAGAAATTGTTAAAATAATAGTCACTTTGATAAACATACAGTAGATAAGTTTCTTGTGATCAGTAAATATTTTGATTGGGCTCCTGCCATTATTGTTCAGGGGGAATTGTGACTGCTACCTCCCCATTGCCCCCACACCAAAATTCTGCTCAGCTGAGGACAGCAATAGTCTCCAAATCTAAGCAAGTACAGCTTTTACCACAGTTTAAAAAGAATCAACCAAAGGTGGCGCTATGGTAATGATTTATGTCTAAATACCATATCTAGGCTGGTAACTTGAAAGCTTGGTGAGACAAATATTGGTTGACCACTGCTAGAGACATAACAAAAATAACACTGTAGCAGAAATCAATTACATTGTAAGACATTGGCTGAGAACATCTGAGAGTATGCATTGTTGCGCTGGATCAACATGATGACACATGACATTTGGGAGCTGTCAGAAATGGCTTGGGTTTGAAGGTTCACCTTGGTGTTGTGACGACGGCATGCAGCAACAGGGAAGGGCTCCAAACGCAACTGCCAGCACCCATATTGTGGAGCGCTGCGGCGCACATGGCTGGAGGGCGGAGTAGCACAACGAGGCACGGCTGGAGCCGAATGAGAAGAGCGGCAACTCTTAACCCTCCCTGAGTCGAGTGAAGAGTATAAAAGGAGCCACGAAGGATAGCAAGTTGGAGAATGTCTGGTTCCCGACTAACGGAAAGTTTCTGTTTATTTTTCCTTGTAGGAAGCAGAGACGGCAGCTACAGCGGTAAGAGCTACAGCAGCGATCACGCCTGCAAGTACCCAGTGTCTAGAGCCCCTTACGTGCCGAGGTTCCCAAGCACCCGCCTTCCCTCGGCCTGGTTGTGGCACCGATCGGCTCGGACCAAGAACGACGCTGTTCTAAAGCGCCTCAGCCAGCCCCAATCAGCGGACTGAAAAGTATCCTATGCCACGTCTTCACTTTTCCCTTTTCCTAATCACTCCTGTACACTGTAAATAAACATCACAAAAAACATTCAAAACCACTCTCCTGGTGGGTGTGTTCCACCCGCTACGGTGTCTAAGTTGTGTAGGTGATGCCGCTGCTCTTCCATAATCCATCTATAAGCAGTGAGGGCATGAAGCCTATTATTCTCTCTTGCAGCATCGATGTTTGAGGCTAACTCTTCTGTCTTATGGAGAAGTCTCAGACAGATGAAAGAATAGGAAACAAATCCAAACCAATCGACAGGCAGACAATGCGACTTTAAACAAATCAGAAAAAAAAATGCAGAGCAAACAGGCTTGGTACTGACATTTTTAACTAGCTGAGCATCTGTGTTGTACGAAAGCACATTGCATTCACAAAGAAAAGAAATTCACAAAAATGGTTTTCTCATAATTATGACTTAGTATCTCATAATTATGGGTTAGGTTGGGGCAGTCTGTAGCAGGGGAGCGTTTTAGCGCATAACACCGGATCTGACGTTACTGCATTTTTTGCTCGGAAGCGCCTCATTGTGCAACAATCGAGATGTAGCATCTATGATATGGTTTAGCTTGTTGACTGTATATGTTAGTGTTAAGATGGTTCTCACACTGGTTCTCTAAACACATTCCTGTTATCTGTTCAGTGTCTATAGGGTCTTTACGATGTGAGTATGTGAGGTATACAGGAAGTCTTTATCTGGGCTCACACATCTCCGGTTATTATGTCTTCTCACCCAATCAGGAACAGCTTATCCCATAATGATGAGATACTAAGTTATAATTATGAGATAGTAAGTCATAATTAAGAGATCCTTTCTGTGAATTGGTTTTTTTTTTTCTTTGTGAATGCAATGCACTTCTGTAGTGTTGTGACCTAATCAGTATTTGATGTCATTCCATAACAACGTTTTATTTCTAATCAATACATTCTTAAAATAAAAAAGAACAACATGCAGAAAGATCCGGTGACTAACGAATAAAACAATCCGATAGAACAGGAGGATCAGAGCTGACTAGCTGTGGTTTCCTGAGGAAAACCTAGTGTTAATTGTAGTCATTCTTTAGAGTGCTTAGTTGGCATCACTGGATATTGTATATTAATGAGTTCTCGCATGTCCTTTTTGTTGTTAGTGACAAGAGAAATTGCACATGTATGTAAAAAATAAAGCCTGATTCTAAAATGGGTAAAATACAATGTAGGGGTGATTTTATGCTCCATCACACCAAATTTTGGAAGATAAGGACACTAGTGATTATGAATATAAGATGGCAGCATTGGATTTTGTAAGGATAAAGAGCGAGCTCCTGGGGGCCGAACCAAGGAGACAGAATTAAACTGCAAAGAAATAAAAAAGGTGAGAGAGAGAAAGCCCAGTGAAATAGTACATGTATTTAATTTTGACTCAAGAACCAGAAAACCCACAGAGACTCTAACAAAGTGTGTAGCAAAGCTTTGCCATTTGATTAAAACTATGAGAACAGTTTAGGACAATTGGGATACATTTTTGACTGGAAACAAACAGACACATGAAAATGTGTTTTAGGTTAAATTAGCCGTAGAGAACACAAGCAAAAAAGTATTGGACTTGGAAAACCTTCAGGGAAATGATGTATAGTTATATTTCTTTCTTTTTTTCGGCTTCTCCCATTAGGGGGCGCCACAGCAGATCATCCGCATGTTTGATTTGGCACATGTTTTTACGCTGGATGCCCTTCCTAACGCGACCCTCCCCATTTATCCGGGCTTGGGACCGCCACTGAGAGTGGCTGGGGTTGGTTCCCTGTCCGGGGATCGAACCCGGGCCTCAGCGGTGAGAGCGCCGCATTCTAACCAATAGACCACCAGGGGTCACTAGTTATATAAAACAAAAATTTTCAAGAAAAGATGTGGAAAAAAAAGAGAATTCTGTCTATGGTACAGATTTGATGGAAATAAACATAACACAAGTGACTACAAATTTGCCTCGTCCATAGAAAAACAAATGACATCACAGAAACCTGTCACACAAAAAACAACCAGAGGGTCAAAGTAGACGCATGCAAGCGGAAAAGGCAATTGCCCTTCCAAACTTTAAAGGTGAATAAAAAGGATGAAATGCGTAAAGAATTTGATGAAGCATTCACTTTAACACAATGTGTGTTCTGTTTTGAGAATAGTTAAACCTTTCACCCTGGACATAAATATATATGGCAAAAATGTGAATTGTGAACATTTTGACATGAGTGGACAACTAATCAAAACATGGGCTTCTGTCTAGACAAAAAAAGAAAAAGAGGTAAATGTTAATTTCTTAATGAAAATCAGGATGAGGTCCTAATATGCAGCACAGACTCAATTTTGGAAATGGACTGCCTAGAGCATGATTTTTTTTCCCAACAGTTTCTTTCTTATTTTGAACAGAGGTTTGCTGTGAGTGTCACGTGGAAGGAAAAACTTGCTAGGAGACCAGACATATTCTGCTATAACCCAGATGAACTGTCTGGCATGGTTGTACGTTGTATGTGGTGGCTAGGGTAGACAAAATGCAGCCCTGTGAGGCGTGTCAACAATTCCAGAAACTACCTGCTCAAGCTCCATCAAATGAATAGGAGTGGATTGAATCTCCAATGGAAAAACTACTGAGGGACAAGATTTTTGTTTAACTACCAGAGTACAACAGAGTAGTCACCAGCATTACATATAACTATCAAGAAAGATGAGATCCACATTTGACTTTTTTGATATTAAGTCCAAAGTTGTACAGAGACAACAAAACAAATCTAAAACATGACAAAAGCTGAAAAATTAGTGACTCCAACCAAGAAGACAATATATGTTTTTTGGAACTACAGTTATGAACCAAAACTGATTGTTGCAGTAGGAGATATTATGATTTGTTTTTTTGGGAAATGTACTGACTGTCACTGTGTACCAAATGGTACAGGAAATTCAACTTTGTTTCTAACCTTTTTATGAAAGACCTTTATTAATGATATGTAGACTAGGTTTCATGCTCACAATATCCTCTGGTATTGCAAAATAGTGAACCGTATGACTGAGCAGGAACCTAGAAGCCTAGTAAAAGCTGAACATAGCTGCCAAGGTGCTTTGGGAACCTACTGTAGGTAATAGTAATGAATAAAATGGAGAGGAAAAAACTGCTTAGAATGCATTGAATTTTATCTCTTGGTATTTTACGTGTTCTAATTTTCTTGTGATCAGTACAAAGAAAAGTTGGGACGCTGTGTCAAATGTAAATGAAAACGAAAGGCGATTTTAAATGTGATAGTTGGAACACGGTTTAGACATGGTCATGCTTACTGTGTTGCACCTTCTTCTCTATACCCAGTCATTTTACTGACCTGTTCACTTTTTAACCTGTTAGCTTAATTAGTTGCAAAATGTTACACCAGTTGTATATTTTTCAGTAACACATACTTTTCCAATCTTTTGCTGTCCTTTATTTTGCAGCCATTAAAATAAAATTGACCATGTTTTCCTTAAAATAGTAAATTTCCTCAGTTTAATGAGACAATTTACCCAGTGTCAACTTGCCTAGAGTGTCTACAGTTTCTGTGTTAGTGTACATCATGTCTACATGATTCACCCTAATCGTCTTCTTTTTAAGTCCTCATCAGGTGTAAAATCAGAGATGGCAATTTAGACTGATTTCAATTCACTGGGATGAGAATGGGTGTTTTTGTTTGTACTGTATTTATTGTACTGTAGCTGTCCACTAGAGGGCCTCATATTTGTATTAAAGCTCTAACTGTATACAGAATAAGGGGTGGGACAATATGATACAATATAAAGCATGAATTAGGCTGCACTGAAAGTCACCATTTTGACTAAGCTGAACTCAGACTATATGCAATAAACACTGCTGGTTGATATTTAATATGGTACATTGGAGGCATATTATTTGCTAATTGATTTAACCACTGAAACATAGTTTTGAGATTTGAGTCAGCGAGCTGAGATCTGATGGCTAGTGGACATGTTAATGGAAACAAATCAAATGTTCTTAAGGTTAAACAACCTTTATAAAGCAACTAAGTACAATAGTGGGTAGTTTCGTATTTGATGAAATGACCAAACTCTTTAGACTGACGATGAAATGATCAAATTGGCCAATAAATTGGGTTATGAAGTCTTATTGATGATGATAATAATAATGATAATTATAATGATAAGATACAGGAATAATAACCATTATAATTATAATTATAATACTAATAATAATAATAGCTTTTTAAAATGATTTTAATGTACTAGTAGGGCAAAGTATTACACACACACGCATATACATACAGTACATTATTACATATTTGACATATACATAATTGTGTCCCTTTCTTTTTATAGCTTGTGCTTGGGAATCCAAGTGATTTTCCTATGAACTGTCCCACTCAGAGAATACCATGAAAAGTTATGCTCGGAAAAGACCCCTTTTCTGTACCTGAAGCCTTCACTAATGTTTTCCCACAATTTCTTTTTTTCGCAAGCCAGTGA
>JBCEWE010000192.1:135377-335377 GCA_039877035.1 Silurus lanzhouensis
AAAAAAAAAAAAAAAAGCCTGTTTGGTTAAATAACATCAAATAATATTTTAATCACTTTTAAATAAAATAATATATTGATCACTTTTTAAAAATTATATTCATTCAATTGAGCAATCAATTAAATTGGCACAAGTTAAATGAATTCAATAAAATTCAATAAATGGAAAATTTGAATGAAATAGTTTCCATTTGTTAGACCATATTTGGGTAACACAAATGTGCATGCAAGTGTGCGTTTTATTATTTCATTTTCTAAAGATATGATCTATTTAACTGTTCTCCTTATTTCAGCAGACTTTATCAAATGACAATTCCTTCCGTCTTTCATTTATTCACTCACTCGATATTCGGAATTGGCAGGATTTTCTCCTTTTAAGTGAAACTTTTGAAACTGGACTTAAAACGCCAACGAATTCTTTAGCGTTTTCATGCATGCGTAAAAAACAAATCTTATTTCCGGAACAGAGTGAGTAGCTTTAACTTTAAGTCTTAGTTTGAAACTAAGATGAAACAAATTTGCAGTCCACCACTTAATACGTTATTGAGGGAACTCGGATTTGAACCGCACGTAAAAAGGATTGCATATAGTACACGTGTGAATCGAACCAAAAACCCTGTTCCACAAAAGTTTGGTGCAAATACTGTTAAACATTCCAATATATATATATATATATATATATATAGTTTAAATCAAATTATTTGAGTTAGATACAAACTTCAGGTCAGATCCTACACTGCTACTCCTGATTTAAGGTTTTTGTTTAAAACTTTGTCAATATAAATTCTTTAAGAACATTCAAGTACATTTCATTATTCTAAAGATTTAAAAAAAATTATAAATTCATCTCACTTTTAGTTGAATGACTTTCATGAACTTACAAACTGACTGCTGAAGTTTGAATAATCATGCAATGCAATGTGAGGAAAAACCTGAGGGACATTTATTCAGAAAACTTGGTAATGACCCGAATAGAGACAATGAACAAGTATAACAATGAATTAAGTATGAAATTCTTGGTTTGGCTGAAAGGGGTACTGTTGTTCAGGGAATTCAGGTATAATTCAGGTATTAAAAAAACATCGTTCAGATAGTAAATAATCATTCGGGGCCGCGGCCCGAGGGTTGGGGACCACCGCCATAGCAAACAGCGAGCATCACTTGAGTAACACATTAACAACCTTTTGCATAATTGCTCTGCATTTTATTCAGAAGAATGCAGTCTTTAAGTTTTTCCAAAAAATGTTGCAATTACCCAAGATTCTGACATCTTTCAGAAACTCTTCAGTTCATTGATGTTGGAAGGCGTTTTGTTGATTCATAGCTTTCTTAAGATCCCACCACAGAATCTCAAGTGGGGACATGAATTTGACTTGCCAATTTCAATAACTTGATTTTTTTATATTTGATGGTCTGTTCAGAATCAGGATTCTGTTGCATGACCCAGATTTGGCCCAGTTTATACTGAAGGACAGATGGCCAATTTGTTTAAAAAAAAATCCACCCTTTCATTATGTGTTTGTGATGATAATTTTTTTTTGACCAAACAATTCCAACCTGGTCCCACCAGTCTAGAGGATATTGTACTATACCATTTGTGGTTTGTGTGTATTTATTAATTTTTTCCAAACATTTGTACTAATTCATTGTATCCTTCACATGACCTATACATATGCATGAGTATTTAAGACCACTACTTCTAGTTTCAATAATTCTGTTGTAGTTATACGTGTTGATCGACTAATCTTGTGCAATTCTTTAGTATCTTCTGTCTGCTAAATCGTTTAATGAATCAGGAAAAAGAAGAGATTGTGTTTTCTTTTTCCTATAATACTCTTACGTCTACATCCATCCTTAAAATATAATTATTAGAGGAATAAACTTCTTTCAAAAGTCCTATCTATAAACCTCAATGCAGAATGATGATCTGTGCCTCCCTCCCCCTTTTTATTATGTCTTATATACTGTATAGCTTTTACCAGCAGACGTCAGTCTCCTTCTTAAATATCTTGATAGACCATGGTCTAACATTCCCTACTTATCTCCATACCCACCTTACATCCAAGTATGTACCACCCAGTTACAAGAAAATGAATGTGATCCGATAAACATTACTTGTAAAGTATTACTTGTAACATGTTGCTATTCAAATGATACTATAGTAATAGACAAATCGATTAAATCGAACCAGAAGTGTCTTTGTTATTGAAGATATGTTTTCATAAACCTTGCCCTGAGAACCAGGTCAGGTGGCATTGTAGAGCAATCATTTCCGTCCATCAATCTATATATCTATCTATCAAGAGCTTCAATCAAGAGCTTGTGTTATTAGTTTAAAAAGGATGAGTGTTTTAATATGACTTTGATCTTAAATCAAGATCTGATCCCATTTTATAATTAAGGCAGGTGATCTAAGTGATTCCAAAAAGTTCAACACATTTCGCAAATGTACGTTCCTCTTGTCTTTTTATGTTCAAAGACAGGTGTATGCTTATCTGGTGACCATGGAGATGTGCTACATATGCAGCAGTACACACAGGGCTACTGTATATTATGTTTCAGCACAGGTTCTGCAGAATTTCATCTAGAAAAAAGGCACAGAGACAGATAATATCTGCTAGTCAGACTCTTTTACCCAGTGTGAGTGACCACATTATATTCAACTTAATTCATCAATAACCCAATTGATTTCTTAATTTGAATTTGAAAATGTTTATACTCTTCATTTGGAGTAGAATATACTGATTAAAGCCAGGAAAATTTTGTCGGATGGATGGATGGATGGATGGATGGATGGATGGATGGATGGATGGATGGATAGATAGATAGATAGATAGATAGATAGATAGATAGATAGATAGATAGATAGATAGATAGATAGATAGATAGATAGATAGATAGATAGATAGAATTTTGCTGTGAATCTACCCAATATTACTAGAATCTGCGTACACACATCTGCGAATCATTTATTGTGCTCTTTTGATTTTTCGCTCAATACATTTTGAAAAATTGATGGATTTCTTTTTTTATGTACTTACAGGACATTGTCACAAGGAAAATGAAAGGATCGATCCCTCTCCAGGTTCTCCTCTATGCTACACTAATTCGGAGCTTAAAGGTTGTATCCAAGAGAGGTTCAGGTAGGACTGCATTTATTGTTTGCAAATGGAACTTGCAAACGGGGGTCCCTTCTTTTTACTAATTTGCCCAATTCCCTGAAAAAAAATCAGCATGACTGTAGCTATTAAACTATTTAATTTCACTTAGTTTGACTAGTAAACTTTTTCTTTAGATATTATGCAACTAATAATTTTATTTGGACAAAAGCTTGCATGAACAACCCAAACATTATGTCTCTACCACCAAGAGATAAAGCATAATGTATTCTACATAGTAACATTTTAATCACTAAAGAATAAGTCTGCATTTCTGATATTCAATACATGCAATCAAAAGTGTCTCAGATTTAAACTATTTTCAATAAGCGACTCTTGAATTTTGACCTCTTCATTCAGACCTGTAATAAACTCCCAGGAAGTAGAGTGATGTGTGATAAGTATTTCCTGGTAGGAGGCAATTGTAAAATATTAATTCTCATAGTGCACTATTGTACCAGAGGTGCTGGTGAAGAACTGTAGCTTTATATGTTTCATAATTGATTAACTTGCTAAAGATACCACTTTAACTCTACAATGTGTTTCTCAGTTGTTGTTTTTTCTGTTTAATTAAAGTCATATTTCTTACTCAATATCAGCCCTTGCCATGATTGTCTTAAAAATATATATTAAGATGCACATTAAGAAAAAGGGGACTGGCCAAATAGTTTTCTGAGCTCATGGATACCATGTGGTATCAGAGCTTGATGGTGACACATTCACCAAGGTGTAGACGAAAGTACGTTGAAGGACAGCTGTGGTGCGTGTGGCCTTTGCTTCAAAAATATCCAGGAAAGTAGATCAGTGTCAACAGAAAGTAACGTGAAGAATTGGATCTCAAGAAAATAAGACAACAAAAAAAAGAGAACTGAAGAAATATTAACCGAATGCAATCTTCAAACCAAACACTGGAATAAGTAAGATGTTTAGGAAGGTTTTTAGAAAAGTGTGTGTGGGGAACAAATACTGTCTCACACACACTCTCTTTTTCTCTCTGATGGTGCTTGTTTCTCCAAATTTCATACTTGATGCTGCTCAATGAAATATTTAATGCCAAATTCTGCACAATTGTGGGATCATAAGCACTTCCTTTTCTTTCCCTGGCCCTGCCTTCCATTCACAAACTGCCTCTTATCCACACCCCTGTTTCTAGATAATATATAATAACATTTTTAACTTTGCAAGCATATGATGACACTATTGAAACAAGCTGAGCTGAGTGATATGTTTAAGCAAATGAAATTCGAATCGCAGCCCCCCTCTGGCCATTTGTACCTGCCAGAGGCAGGACAGACAAGCCAGGCAATAGCTTGGGGCCCTGACTTTTGAGGGGGATTCTAAAGATTTCAAACACATAATTGTAATTATTTAGCTAGCTTTGGTAGGACTATGTTTAGAGTTGTAATGCTTTATTCACTGCCTTCATAAAAAGCAATGATGGAAATAAACGAGATGGCGATAATATACGTGTGTATGGGGGGATGTGGGTATATGTCTGTTGGTAGACATTACGAAATGCATATGTAATTTCCTAAACTTGTATAATTTTAATATCATATTCGTCACTTTTACAATTAGAATATATAGTCTTTGTCATGAAGAATATTTTGGTTTTGAATATTTTCCTGATTCTTCTTGATGGTTTGGAAACTTAAATCAATCAATCAATTCAAAAGAATCATGATAAAAAAAAAAAGTACATTTCTGACAAGATTTTGGTTTGAAAGATCGAAACATTTGGAAGCATGATGAGTAAAAAAAAAGAAAGAAATTATTTTCCCCTTCATGACATAATATTATATTGATTACCATGCCTCAACCACTGCACTTCCTAAAAATCATGGGTGCCACACCGTTATTCTTTTTAGAAAGTGTTCTTTATTTATCGAACCATAATAACAGAGGTACAGATGTAGCATTTTATGGTATTGAATCTGTTATGACGTCATGGTTGGCTTTGGAAAGGTGGCAATTCTTGCTTCGTTGTACGTTAATGGATTTTTTTTAATTTAAGTTTGCCGTCTGAAAGGATTTTCTATTGTATCAGACACTTCAGATTTGAGTGAACGTGATGAGCGGTCAGGTTTTCCTTCTGTTTTCAGTTTCTATATCGTTAAACAAGCCATAGTTCACACAATGAAAACTTCCAGACTCTTTTTTTTTTTTATGTCAAGGTGATCCTGTTTGTGACAATAAAGATCTGTTTCCTAGTGTGTGCTTTCTATACTTAAACGTTTTCTGCAGGAAAACCTTGTTGTAAACCAAAAATAATGAATGCTATTATATTATATTACAAAATCACTCAAGCCAGTGGAATCCAAGCCAGTCTAAATGAGTTTTACCCACTAGCAGGATAAAGTCACTACTGAAGTCAATCATAAATCATAAAAGTGTGGAACTTTGCAACATTTCGTTACAGCCCTGATAACGCAGAATGGAGCACTAAATGCACTAAATGCACTAAATTCCACAGTTTTTATCATTTTCCAGCATGACAGTGCTGCTGTGCACAAAGCAACCTCCAGGAAGATGTAGTTAACCTAAGTTGAAGACCTTCAGTGGTCTGCAATGGAGCGCTGACCTTAACCCTAAACACCTTTGGGATTATTTGGAACATGCACTGCACCACAGGCCTCCACACCAACATCAATATTTGGCTTCACTAACACCCTCGTGGCTGAATGAATCTATGGGAAGATGTTCCCAGTGGAGATTATAACAGCAAATTGGGACTGTATTAGAATGGGATGTTCAAAAAGCACTGAAAGACTTTCGCCCATATATACAGTGATGTAAAAAATGTCTTTATCAGTCTTGAAATTAGCTAAAAACGACCACATATTAACAACATATGACATAATACTCGTGCTATTGCTTTTTTTTTTTTTTTTTTTTTTTTTATAAAAATCAAGCCATAATTGAAAAACCATCTGTGAAAAATTAATTACTCCCTGCTTCCATAGGTATTGAGAGGCTAAATCGCAGCCAATTCCTGCTTATTAAATGCCTTGATTAATTGATCATCAGCAAGTGTGACCATGTTTATAAAAGCAAAACGTTTTAGCGGTTTGTTGGTCTGGAGCATTCAGGAGGATGTTAACACATTGCCAAGGAGGAAAGACATCAGCAATGAACCATGAGATGCAACTGTTGCTGCCCATCAAACTGGGATGGATATAAGTCTATTCCCAAACAATTTAAAGCTCCTCATAACAGTGAGGATGATTATTTACACGAAGAATATATTCGAGACAGTTGCCAATTTTTCCCCAGAAGTGGACATCACGGCAAATGAACCACACTGTGCTGTGTTGAGAGAAATTTCCAACATCTCAAGATCTACAGGTCACAGTTAATATGTAAAATATTGAAAGTTTATGATTGAAATAATGACTAAACAAATATGATTTGTTTGGAAGGGCTACAGAAAGAATGCTGGAAATATTATTCAGGTTTGCAAAGTTTTATTTGAATACAAGACAGACGAGACCTGAATGGAGATTTATGGCCATAATGTACAGCATATTTGCAAAAATCACCTCATACCAACTTTCAAGCACAGTGATGGAGAGATCATATTTGAGCCTATTTTGTGGCTATAGGATCTGGGCAACTTGCAGTCATTGAGTTGACCATGAACTTCTCTGTATATAAAAAGCCCACATACCTCAATGAACTGAAAATGAATGAACAATGATTGTTGTAAAGAAGAATGAGTCGAAGTACCTTCAAAACAATGTGGGAGATTGATAGTCATACATAAATCTATTACTTCAGTTACTGTAGGGATAAAGTGAGTAAGTTGGGATAAAGTTGTTGGCGCTAAAGGTGGGTTTTACATGATATTGAGGTATAAGGTGTACCTAGTTTTTTCACACATGGCTTCCCTATTTTGGCATTTTTATTAAAAAAATGAATAATGACAGTGTAATATGTTATGCGTAGTTTATCTGAGGTCCCAATTCTGAGACTTGCTAGGATCAGATTGGTTTTTATTATGTTCTGACACACATACCTATGGAATTCAAAAAGGTTGTTCTTTAAATTTCGTTAAAACTAAATTTTATTTCATAAAATAAATAGAATAAAGAAAAACCACCAATGAGATGATGTGCTTAAACTTTTGACTTTTATTGTATTTTAAAAACATTCTCACTTCACATCATTTCTTTACAAATACTTTATAAAAACTTAATTTATTATTAAGTTAATTTTGACAGCTGATTTTGATTTAGGCTTAGTCATAATCTTTTGACTGAAATGGCATTAAGTTTTATTTGAAAATATAACAATTTAGTTATATTTGAGTCATCTGAATTGTTTTAGTCGAGTAAATCTACATAAAATTTAGTCAACTAAAATCGAATAGGTTTCATTCAATCGCATTTCAGACACATTCAAGGGTTGTCACATAATACATCTTTATTTAAAGTATAAAAATAACTTCTCCTTGAGAAACAAGTATTCATTAGTGTCTGTATTTTATTTTCATGATGTTTTTTTTTTTTATTTTGCTTTTCTTTAATACAGTCGACCTTTTAGCTATTCCTCCATCATTAGAACAGTCCTCATCTTCAGCTACTTTGCTGTGACTTCCTCCTTGGTTTGTTGTTCTTTAGTCACTTTTGTACTTTGATTCACTGAGAAAAGATGTTGCAATTATCTGTTGGACTGCAGAAGATTTCAACTTGTTGGCTCATTTTTGCCATTCGAATCTTTTCAATCTGTGAGGATGAAAAAGGGGAAAAAAACAAGTTAATGATTATTCGTTCTCTCACACACTCCTTTCACTCAAACACATCCACATTCATTTAAATAATGTAAGCTATGCTGTGTTGTTTTAAATTTAATTGCTTTATTCCCGAGCGCGCGCACACACACACACACACACACACACACACTTGCACGCACATGGAGAGAAACTTAATAAAGCAATCTAATTTAAAACAACACAGCATACTTTATATTATTTTAATGAAGTATAGATTAATTCTTGCTACAAAAAAGTTAGCTAAATCGGGTAAGCTCTTAAATAACATTTATGAACCAAAGAGTAAAAAGAAGATTTTAGGTGATGACCCTTTCATGAATTACAGAAAGAGTGGTCTGCAAGTGGCGCTTCAAGTTTTTTCCGAAGATTTTCATTCCACACGGTTTACAAACGATAACGTTTTCCTTGAGATCGAAAGTAAAATTGATTCATATGTCTGTTTTTTTTCTCCGTGAGGTTGACATTTTGAAAGTTTTGTGCAGCACGCAGCAGGCGTATATTTGGCGGGTAGATCGGTGCAGATGTGCGCAACTGGCCTGGCTCTTTTTCCGAATCGTCACACCCTAACATTTTTGTCTAATTTTTATTAGTTGACGAAAGTGTCAATGAATTTACATCATAGTTTTTCTCAACAAGTGATTTTGATTTAGATTTCGTCTAATTTTCATCAGTGAAAAAATATCCTTGACAAAATGTATTTTTCAACTAAATTACCACTGGTACAGTGTTTTTCTATATATCAAGATATCCTACTGTAAATCTTGAAGAGTTCCCAGAGGTGTTGAGTGTTTGTTGGCTGCTTTTCCTTCACTCTTCGGTCCATCTTATACCAAACCATCTCAACTGGATTTAGATTGGGTGATTGCAGAGGCCATGTCATCTGATGCAACACTTCATCACTCACTTTTTTTGAACAAATAGCTCTTAAATTGCCTAGAGTTGTATTTTTGGTCATGATCCTGTGCAGCCAAATGGGATGGCATGTCACTGCAAAATGCTGTGGTAGTCATGCTGGTTACTTGTGTCCTCAATTTTGATTAATCACCAACTGTGTCACTTGCAAAGCACCCCCACACCACCACACCTCCTCCATGCTTCACAGTGGGAACTACAAATTTAAGAATCGTCCGTTTTTTCTTTGTATGTCTAACAAAGACATGGAGGTTAGAAACAAAAATCTCAAATTTGGAGTCATTAGACCAAAGGACATTTCATGGTCAAAGCAGGTCTTCTTGTTGTTCTTCCGAAGTAATGGTTTCTTTCTCGCAAATCCATGAAGTAGACATGCAAGCTCCTCTGAACAGTGGCTGTTGAAATATGTTTGCCACTTGAACTTTGGCTACAGCTTGGTTTCTGAGGCTGGTGATTTCAAATAAACTCATCCTCTAAGCAGGTAGCTCTTGGCCTTCCTTTTCTGGGTCGGTCCTCATGAGAGCCTGTTTTATCATAGCATTTGCGCTAAGGGATACATTTAAAGGTCTTGAGATTTTTCTGCCTGACTGACCTTCTTTTCTTTTTTTTTAAGTAATATTGGTCTGTCTTTTCTCTTTATTACCTGTGTGTGATATTGTGTATTTGTAAATAGTAGCAGTAATAGGGCTACTGAGTCTGTATTCACCCATTCCTTTGCACAAGAAAACTGGTCTGACGCACATTAAGAAGGAGAGAAAATATACTTTTGACTAAGCACACCTGTGAATTGAAAACCATTCCAGGTGACAAATGAGTGAATTTGATGAGAGCATGCCATGAGTGTGGCCAACTGTTATCAAATATATAACACTATTTTGTTTCCTACATAATTTCATGCATGTCCAATTTAGCTTGGGTGTCTTCAGTATTAATATACAATGTTAAAAATAACAATAAACCCCCACCGATATACCCCATGTCCCTCCTCTGCACATGTCCAAACCATCTCAATCTCGCCTCCCTCACCTTCTCTCCAAAACATCCTACATGCGCCGTCCCTCTAATAAACTCATTTCTAACCCTGTCCATCGTCGTCACTCCCAACAAAAACCTCAACATCTTCAGCTCTGCTACCTCCAGCTCCACCCCCCGTCTTTTACTCACTGCCACTGTCTCCAATCCATACAACATCTCAGGTCTCACCACAGTCCTATAAACTTTCCCTTTCACTCTCACAGATACTCTTCTATCACAAATCACTCCTGCTATCACTCTTCTCCACCCACTTCACCCTGCCTGCACTCTTTTCTTCACTTCTCTAACACACTCTTCATTACTTTACACTGTTGACCCCCAGGTACCTGAACTCCTCCACCTTCTCCACCTCTTCTCCCTGCAACCGCACCACTCCACTGCCCTCCCTCTCATTTACACACATGTATTCTGTCTTACTCCTAACTTAATTCAGCATACATGCTTTAAAAATATAAATCCTTATGATTTCCTATTTCCTGGTAGCTAAGAAACAAACATTTCCCATTCAACTTTAAACAACCCTAAAAAGACAAAACAGTATCATGTATTCCTATTTTGTCCACAAACAAACAAATCAATCAATATGCAAATATAATTAATTATAAAACAAATAAATTCCCAACGATAGCATTTTCCAAATGTGTTTTAACTCATATGCTTTCAGCCTTTTGAGCAGTTTTTTTCAATCAAAGCATTTAAAATGAACTGTGATCATATCAGCATGTGTGAAGCTAACATGAAACACAGTGTAAATAAACTTGTGTAAAGTAATTACATATATTTGAATTAAGATTTCACTGAGAATATTTGATCCGTTTCTGTCAACGAGCAGTTTTAAGTTTATTTTTTTATGACCTACGCTTTCATGAAGTGGTTTTGGAACACAAGCCCATCTGTACACAGGAGGTTCTGAATATTAAAAAAGAGATCTTTAATGTTTTACAGCTTTTTGTTTAACATTTTATTGCTTACACTATATGTGCTTATCGAACAGTATATAGTGAATTTTACAATATGCATTCAATTACGTTTGCAAAAGAAATATCACTATAACTCAATGCCAAATTAGCTCTTGGGACAACTGAACACCAGCTTGATTCACTTTTAGAGGCGATGGGTTTTGGAAGATCTGGAAAGCATAAGGGAGCCAATCTCTGTGCTCTCTTTTCTAGTGCTACCTGAGAAAGACTGTAATTCAGCACCATTTAAATAACTTCTATTTTCAAACAGAGAATCTGGGATTTTTATTTCTCTCAATGGCGCTTTGCACACTGCATTTAGCACTTTAATTTGATAAGTTGTTCTGTCACAGTCCAAAATCATACCTCATAAAATGATTATTTTGTTGTTTGTTAAGATCACTGGTTTTAAAATGCATAATGTGATGTCCACACTTCGGTGCCAATTTTGTGCTGCTGTGAGCATTGAGTAGCCAACAACACTGTTCTGGCAGTGTCCAGAATTGTATTGGATATGAACTTCTCTAGACAGTTACAAATATGTTAGTGGCAAAGAAGGAACCTGAAGAAAATAATAATGGACAGGAAATAATATAAAATAACTTCATTTCATGATACAGTTTTCAACAATAATTGACATCATGCTGAGTGATGATAAAGCGATTTTCCTTAATCACAGGTCTATTGTTAGAGGATCTTCATCATCTGACTTGGAGAACACATTATCATACAGGCGTTTATAGAATTCACCCTAAGCTTTAATGGGATAATCTCAAACAGAGTGACAGCTGTTAATCAAGACATTTATTTTTAATTGCACAGTTTAAAATCAGCATAAGAAAATAATCTTTTGTTTGTGTGTGTGTGTGTGTATGGATTTTACTTGAAACTTCGATACAAATCATGAGCCCCATGAGGTCATCACCTGAAATGGTGCTTCCATAATGGTTAATAATGGTTATCTTAAGAAGTTCCCAGAGGTGTTAAGTGCTTGTTGGTTGCTTTTCCTTCACTCTCTTGTCCAACTCAAACCATCCCAAACCATCTCAACTGGATTTTGATTGGGTGATTGTGAAGGCCATTTGATTTGATTCATCACTCTCCTTCAACAAATAGCTCTTACATAATCTAGATGTGTGTTTGGGGTCATTGTCTTGTTGGAAGAAAAATGAGGGTCTAACTAAGTAGACAACAGATGGATGGCATGTCAGAGCAGAAAGCTGTGGTAGCCATGCTGTGCCCTCTATTTTGACTTAACCACAACAGTCAAAACAGTGTAATTTACAAAGCACCCACACAGCATCACACCTCACAACTCCATGCTTCACAGTGGGAACCACAAATTCAGGAACTGTCACTTCACCCTCTGTATGTCTAACAAAGACACAGCAAATTTGGATTCCTCAGACTCGAAAACAGTTTTCCACTGATCCAATGACCATATCTTGTGTTTATTTTTTATTATTTTTTTTTATAAAGTAATGGTTTTTTTGCTGCGGTTTGAGTATATAGGCCTGACTCATGCACTCCTCTGAAAAATGGATGTTGAAATATGTCTACCACTTGAGCAGTATATCTGTGCTCTAAGGAGGAGAACAGAACATACAATTAATCCCTTATACAGATTACCTACAGATGTTATTAACATACAGGTGTAAACATAATCAGTTCAGTCACATGCTATTATGTACAGAGGTTTAAGGAAAACATCCATCATAGAAGGAAATTTATACTACGCTACATAGACAAACGTTTTGAGACACCTGACTTTACTTCCCCAAACTGTTACCTGAATAGAATATACCTGAATAAAGGAAATGTAATTATTTTCTGTACTTAAGTAGCTTTTTCACTTATCTGTAATTTACTGAAATATTTCCATTTAGGGACACTTTTACTTTAACTTCACTCTATTTCAGAGTCAAATTTCTTACTTTTTACTCAACTACATTTTGCGAAATCAGTTGTTCCATTTATTTGCTGAGAGAAGAGGTGACCATCTGTGGGCAACAGTATGGTTTCATGCCGAGGAAGAGCACCACAGATGCCTTATTTGCTTTGAGAATGTTGATGGAGAAGTATAAAGTGGTGCAGGACATGTATGAGGACAGTGTGACAGCAGTGAAGTGTGCAGTAGGAACGACAGACTGGTTCAAGGAAAAGGTTGGACTGCATCAAGGATCGGCCCTGAGCCCTTTCCTGTTTGCAGTGGTAAAGGACAGGTTGACGGACGAGGTCAGACAGGAGGACTATGATGTTACAGGTAGTTGGTGTGAAAGAGGCAGATGTAGAGGACAGGGTGGTATGGAGACGGATGATCCGCTGTGGCGACCCCTAATGGGAGAAGCCGAAAGAAGAAGAAGAAGAAGTTGTTCCTTTTGTTTATTAGTGGGTAAAAACGTAACTGGTCAAACACACAGCAAGCAACCAATCAGGATTGAGTGCGTGCTCTGTTTTAAACTTGGTTTGATTGGCGCTTGGTGTATCTACCGATCACCAACATACAGTTTAGCATCAGTTCAACAGCAAGCAGAACATTCAGAGAGGAATAAATGATGGAAGAAACTTCTCACTCAAACTCGCCACAACATCTGTGGACTTATTTTTGAAGTAGTGGAAAGGTTATGGGCTCATGATCATTTTAATAAATAGCAATCAGTGTTTGACTCATTAATATCATTCTATTAATAGATTGATGTGCTAAGAGTAACATTAGAATCTTTTCACTTAAACTGAATTAAGGAAAAAAATGATAATAGGAACATTGTAGCCATAAAAAAATCATTTGCTCATTATTTCATTATTTATTTTCTCCCAAGTGAAAGTTTAAAGAGAGTAATTTTACTTTTCTGAAGTATTATTTTACCGAGTGTATCCTTACTTTAACTCAAGTACATGGTTTTACACTTCATCCACCACTGCCTGAAAGTTGTACGAACACAAATATATATATAAACTGATATAAATGTATATATGAACTGAAGATATAAATCTTTTGATACATTACATTACATTGCATTTTCTCTTTACATAAACTGACTAGGAGATCAAAACCTGTTCCACCATGACAGTGACCCTGTGCACTAAGCGAGCTCTATGCAGAAATGGTTTACATGGGTTAGAGTAAAAGATCTGGAGTGGTTTGCTATAAAGCTTTGACCTCAACCCTATTGAACACCCTTGGAATGAAGTGAAATGGCGACTGCATCCCAGACCTCCTCACCCTACATCAGTAGCGTTAATAACCTTACTTACGACCTTGTGAATGATCTCCATAACCACACTTTAAAGTATAGTGTGGAGGTTATTAACAGCCATAACATAAAATAACCCACATTTTAAACTGCAAGCAACAAACACTTTGTAAATCCATATCAAAATAACTACAGCTTAACATAAAGTGCAGGCTTGAGGGATGTGCTGGACGTGCACTCACTGTATTCCCACTGGCTGCTTTCCTGCATAATCAGTGCATGGATAAAGGGGGCAGCTCATTTAATCAGACCTTGCTTATTTTTTTTTTAAAGACCTTTAGGTGACATCTCTGTCATGGACATCACCAATCAGCATGATCTCAATTATTGTTGAAAACTTTATCATCAAAGGAAGTTATTGGTCTTGTCCATTATTTTGTTCTTCAGGTTTTTTTTTGTTACTACCATATTTATAACTGTCTATAGAAGTTCCTATCCACCTTTAAGAGAAGTGAGATTTTAATCAAATACAATTTTGGACAGTGTTGCTGGCTAATTAATGCTCACAGCAGCACAAAATTGGCCACAAGTGTGAACATCCCATTATGCATTGTAAAACCAGTGATCTCAACAAACAACAAAATAATCATTTTATGAGGTGTGATTTTGGACTGTGACAGAACAACTTTAGAAAAAGCACCATTGAGAGAGATAAAATCCCAGACTCTCTGTTTAAAAAGTAGAAGTTATTCAAATGGTGCTGAATTACAGTCTTTCTCAGGTAGCGCTAGAAAAAAAAAGGACAAAGATTGGCTTCCTTATGCTTTCCTGATCTTCCACAGCCCAGCGCCTCTAAAACTCAAAGCTCGTTTATACTCAGTGATACGCACAGAGTGACATGCGGGTGTTCAGTTGTCCCACGAGCTAATTTGGCATTGCGTTCTCTGGTTTAAATGAGTTATAGTGATATTTGATAATGCAACAGTTGTAGCCTGTTTCTGAATGTTTGGCTCACCATAGCTGGGTGCTTGGCCCCCAAAAATGCTGCTTTCAGATGTAATTATTATTATCTTTTTGTTCTTCTTCTTAGTGTTCACAAAATTTTGGGCATCTCTGAACTGTAAGCCATAGGAAGACCATTAGTCCCAAACCCAAAAATACTTCTAAACATTAACTGACTATGAACATGTAAAAGTTTTGCCACTATAATAGAAGTGCTACAGAATCGACCTTACAGCAGCTACATGCTCTTTTCATCCATTTTAGTCCACTCACATTTCTGCACTCTTTGTGGTCACATCTAATCAGGATAACAAGTAGTGACTTGCTTGATGTCAACTTTCTGATGACCAGATTCCTACTGGATCTAACAGTTGTTGTAAAAAAAAGGTTGCAATTATTGACTAGGCTTAGTGTCCGCTCATTGCCCTGTTAATTCCTTGGTGTAAATATTCAAAACATTTTCTGCACAGCATTTCATCAGTTAAAACATCTTTTGATAAAAGTTCTCTGTGTGAGGAAAAAAATCGTCAAACTTTAACTGTTCATTAACTGTTCTTTTTTAGCTCGATCTAAGATCTGTTATAATATTGCATTTATTTACAATCATGCAAATAAAACTACAAGATCTGGGGCATGTGTTTGATAAGGAGGGGATTTAGGAGTATATCTGGGCCAGTGTTGGACTAACTGTAAGTGACTGTGTGCCACATTTTGACAAAATGTGACAATTAATCTGTGTCTGTCTGGTCTTTATAATAAACTTAAAGGTGCTCAGCCCAATTTGGCCTACATTCACCAGATATAAAGGAGGTATCTGTGCTGGTTTTTGCCTCATTTACAAAAATAAATCAGGCCAATTTTATTTTTCAGATTTATTAAAGATCTTGGAAAAGGTTTTGGCCAAAATAGGACCAGAGTATTTTTGTTATGCCATATAAATTTCCCAGTATGTTTTGGAAATTGATGTAAATTCTTTGGGATTTGTTTGCCAGGTACAGATTGGTCCTTGCTCTTGACAAGAGATGTTGTCAGATCGGAAGGTAGCGCCAGTAGCTTTCACACCTTTCCAGTTATCGACAATTTCTGGTTTTAGCATGTGGTAGTGGTCTCAAAAGATGACCCATTATCTATACACTTACTCATCAATGCCATTTTCCACCATAATCTTTTAATGACTGCGCTCAGAGTACACTATCAAATGCACTGGTTTCATCAAGGTCCCTTAGACACCTTAGATCGGACTGACTTGATGGATTTCATTTTATCAGCTATAGGTTCTTAGTGTTAGTCCGTTATGGCAGTACTGTCGTGAAGTTTCATTGTGAGTTTCATGTCAATAAATTGCTCCTGGGTTCTAGAGTGACCGCCGACCAGGCTCACTTCCACCGTTCACACATATAAGCTCAGAGTTCGAAGAAGATGTTATTCAGTGCAGGCTAACCCTAGGGTTTGTATAGCTTTTTCATGCATTTCAGGTGCATTTGTTTCATATATAATGCTCCCTACACCAAAGGACTAGAGGAACACTGCCAATATCTGGATTACTAAGACCCATTAGCCTTGTAATGCAAAACTATGAGAAGGATTATACATTCAAAGCTGTGCTGAATAAAAAGGGACAGTTACGAATACATTCTGTGTGGGATATTTCGTGTGAATTGGCAGTCTATAAATGGCAAAAGCAAGGTGATTATTTATGGTGCGGTAAAATGCAATGCAAAGACTCTACCCCACTGCAGTGCAATATACATGCCTAAATGAATAACACAAATCAATATGAACAATGGTTATGTAATTAATAAGAGTACACATTTAAATTCATGTGTACAGATGCAAATGATGTTACTGACCACTTCGAAATTCATTTGAAATAATAAAGAAGATGGAAAAAAAAAGTAAATTGACTGAAATAGCACTATGGGGACAGTTATTTTGTTTAGTGATATCCTTTATTTTTATTAGATTCTTAAATTCGAAGGGACTGGTCTATTTTTTTCTGTACTGCAGAGCACTAAACCCTTTCAGTTTAAATCTTCATTCAATTGATAGTAGGCACTGCCTGAGATCTTGACAAGTATCATGTAATGAACAAGTATTCAATGAGGATCCAAAATAAAATTGAAGAAGCTTTATTTTTGTTTGCCATCAAGTCTGTATAGAATCCTTGAAGTTGACAAAAAATATCAAAAATAAATAACATTGACAAGGTATTTTTTTTCTTGTGTGATTTCTTTTATGTTTACAACATTTAATGTCCTTGAGCACGTAAAATACAATTAAATTCGTATTTCCACAAATCCTGGTTTGGAAGGAAAGATCAACAAAATTAGTTTAGTGGCCTGGACACACAGTTTGCTCTCTCTCTCTCTCTCTCTCTCTCTCTCTCTCTCTCTCTCTCTCTCTCTCTCTCTCTCGCTTGTTGAATACAATTCTAATACAAATATTAATCCCCTTTTTTACTGTTATAACAACCTTCTCTCTACTGCTTTCCATTCAATGTTAGACCATGGCTGTTCAGTAGGGTTCAGGTCAGGGCTTCTGGAAAGTTCTTCTACACCAGCCTGTGAAAATATTTACAGTGTAAAAGTCAAAGGCACCTTATTTATTGAGTTATATTTAGAGTGCAATGTATTGACTTGAAGGATATGTCTAGAAATGTTATGCTTGAGCCAGGTTGAGTAATACCTCCATGGGCATTTGGGAAATATTAAAATAATAATGCCGGTTCTTTTGGGTTTTTTTTGCTATACGTATCAGAGTCAGATATACAGAGAATGTCTAAGAAAATCAGAATCTTGCCAGAGGCAAAAAAAAAGGCCACATTGATCAAATATATTCAGGAAAATCATAATCAGTGTGTAAACACTTATAGTACACATACTTTATGTCCTGATGCATCATTATTATGGTGATCAAGATCAAATTAGCATTTATCCTTCACTAGCTTGCCATCAAATTAGAGAGCTAATAAATACCACACCCTCTCAACTAGATCAAAAGCAGACCTTCTCTAGTTCTCAATCATTTTTCTCCCCTTGAGAGGAACCAGAGTCAAAAGAGAACCCCGTCCTCATTTGGGTGACATCAAGGGTGTGATTATAAATCTTAAAAACAATACAAACCACTAAAGAGTGAGAACTAACGTGAGAACCAGGAGCTACTGAGCCACTCATAAAATAACATTTGAGATCATCATACTGTAGATCCAACACCAGCTTCTCCATGCCAGAGCTAATTTTCAACCAATGTTCAACCTCTACATGAAGTGGAATCCAAATGGTTTTAGCAAGACTCTAGATGGTTCAGGATGTTTGCATCTACTTATGATGATGATGTAAGATGTTTTTGAGGTGTTGTATGATGCATTCCCAGTACACCATTGTATCTTCTATGTGAAAAATAATGGTTATGCTAGTCACTCTGGAGGAAAAGTAATTCTACTTACCTGTTTTGATGATGTGTGATGATATCTATGCTTGATGATATCAGCTCTCATTCTCCTAAGCAACCTTTTGATTGCAGTTTAGATTTAGTATTTATTTCAAGTTGACCACTGTTCCTGCCCCTCTCCTCGGATCTGCTCGCTTCGTCCCGGCCTGCCTCTGGATGGTGTTTTATTTGTTTGGTGGCCACTCTGTGCACCTGCGGATGGTTTCACATCTATGGCCTGGGGATCCACAAAATTACAGAGTAACACAGGAGCTTTGAGGATGGATTTGGACTGTAGTTAATGTCAACAGTCTGCTACACTGATTTAGGACTACAGTTTGTTTTTGATCATCATCTCTGCACACCTCAACATCGTTTATCTGTAAGAAATGGATTCGGTGCAACCAAAGGATAGGTTCCCTCTTGTTTATGGTTCCTCTCAAGGTTTCTTTTTTATGCCATCTCGGGGAGTTTTTCCTTGCCACAGTCGCCACCAGCTTGCTCATTAGGGACAAACGTACACTTTTTAGGAACATCTTATTCATTTTTATCATCACATTATCTGTGTCAAGCTGCTTTGAGACAATACCCATTGCAATACAAAGAAAAATGAATTGAATTTATTAAGCATCGCATTGCATGCAGTGTAAAACATTAATTTGTAAATTTGCAGCAAAATACTTGCATCTATGTTTCCAGTGGCTGAAATTATCTGCTGAAATGAACATTTTACTTAAGGTAACAGCACTAGTGATTACCGCCAACCATCTGTTCTATTCAACCCATTTACATTACATTACAGTGTCTCTGAGGATTGTGGGATAATTTTCCTTGTTATATCATTAAGTATTACATTATAATGATTGAATTTTAGATGATCTCAAATGAAAAATGAAATCGTCATTATATTTGCCACCTTTAAAGGGCCAGCCAGTTTCTGCAAATATATAATGGTGCATAGTCAGCAAAAATAGACAAAGTGCATGATGGTGGATGAATGGGTAGCATTACTCATTTTTAATTTTCTTGTCGAAAAATATCCATGTTTTGGATCCGCGATTTGGCGAGGCTTAATGACTTTTGGTCAACTCTCTTTGTCATCTACGTATTTGAATATATATGTTTTTGTTTTTAATATGAGTTCTCAGCTATGAATGTGTTTCAACGTAGTAAGTCAGACCACAATCATGAAAGTTAAAAACGTGGTGCTGTGGAATCTACCCTAAAAAGCTTATCAGTGCTTTGCATTTTTTTTTTTGTTTCTGTTGTAGCTTGTCCGCCCTCCATTTATCTCTTTTTGACACACTTTTTTTTCCCGCATCCCTACTTTGAGTCTGTCCTCTCGTTTTTCCTCTTGGTTGTGAAGAGTGGAGCTCTAAGCTGTCACATTGGCAGGGCTTAAGAGCATTTTCATGAGTGGGTGACTGAAAAAATCTCCAGCAGAGAAACTGGCCAAGCGTGGCTCAGTTCAGAGCCTAGCTAAGTCATTTGCTACCATTGCACTTGATCCGTAGAGCTACAGTTTTCCAACAATGAGTGTGAAACCTGAGCTGCCATGGTAGTCAATGATAATACACAAACTTTAAAAATGTTAATTACAATAAAAGCAACTGGATATATAGTTTCATTGGGCCATTTCCAAAGATTTCACTGTGCTTGATTTCAGGGGTTAAAAGCAAAGAATAAAAAAATTAACTTGAACCCATTGGCATCTTAAGATATTGGGTTTCTTTCCTCCGTCACACTTTTTACAGATTTCTTCAGTTTCTACATCTTTTGGGAGGTTTTGCTTTTCGATTTTGCCTTCAGTTATTTTCACTGACTTGGCCAGAACACTCAAATTATTTGACCCAAAGACTCTGGGGCTACTTTTAAAGTATGCTTTGGGTGCAGATGTGTACAGTGCAAATGTTTTGAGGTATTTGGCTGAATCTGAGCGGATATTATAGCTTTATACACTTCAGAATATGTCCTGCTGCTTTTGTCAGCAGTCACACAATCAATAAATACAAGTTAACCGATTCCATTGGCAGCCTTGAATTCCCAAGGCACAGGATGAGGTGATATGTATTGGATCAACATTTTTCTTTCCTTCTCTATACCCATCTCTTCAGATCATTCTGAGGCAAGTTGGTATTTGTATCCTCTGTCCATAGGATGTTTAGGATGATGTCCCTGAACTTTATGGACTTTTAATAAATTTTTTTACACTTACTCTAATCAGGTCTTCTTGTTTTGATGATTTAAATCTTGTTGTAAACATTTAAAACGTGAATGTTGACGCCTACCTCCTGGAGGTTGTTCATGAATTGGCTGTCATTCACTTATCTGCCACATCCAGATCAAGTCAATCAAGTTTACTTCTATAGCACTTTTCACAACGGACATTGTCTCAAAGCAGCTTTAAGAGTTGAGGTGAACAATGTGTATTTATCCCTGATAAGCAGCCATGGTGACTGTGGCAAGGAGAAAAAACCTTAGATTTTATGAGGAAGAAACCTTAAGAGGAACTGTCCTCATTTGGGTGATATCAAGAGTGTAATTATAATAATTATAAAGTAATGTTCTTTCTACAGTGAGTTGACATTATGGAACCAGGAGCTTCGGAGCAACTCATAAAATAGCTCAACATTTGAGATCACCATATCCAACACCAGCTTCTCCATGCCAGAGCCTTTAAACACTCAAAGAGGTCCAATGTCCAAACTTTACATGAAGTGGGATCCAAATGACACTGGTACGTCTCTAGATGGTTCGGGATGTTTGCGAGTTTGGCATCTAGATAGATAGATAGATAGATAGATAGATAGATAGATAGATAGATAGATAGATAGATAGATAGAGATAGATAGATAGATAGATAGATAGATAGATAGATAGATAGATAGATAGATAGATAGATAGATAGATAGATAGATAGATTGATTGATTGATTGATTGATTGATTTTAATGATCCCGAAGGAAATTTTAATTCTACTTCTTTAAAGGTCCAAAATCTTCATGAGGTGGGATGCGACTGGAGCTGGTGCAACCTAAGGATGCCTTGGGATGGGTGAAGAAAGAGCACAGGTTTATGATATGTGATGTGTGTTATGTGTAGAACTCGCTAAAAAGACTTAAACCGGGAAAGTGTGTCTGAGCCCCGAACCATGTCAGGAAGACTATTCCACAGTTAAGGAACTTAATGTGAGAATGCTCTACCACATTTAGTGGACTTTGTTATTCTAGGAACTACTAGAAGTCTGGAGTTTTGAGATCTCAAGGAGCATGATGGATTGTAGCGTGTTAGAAAACTGGATAGATACATGGGAGCCAAACCATTTAGGGTTATGTAGGTAAGTAGCAATAGTTTGTAGTCGATTCGAAACCTAACAGGTAGCCAGTGTATCCACATCCACACCCATCAAACCCAATTGTATTCTCTTGACACTGCCTGCCTAATAATTGTGCATTATTGTGCATCGCTTTATAGCCTCTCTTTTATTTCCCTCTATCTTTCTCTCCTTTCTCACTCACTCTCTCACACACACAGACCTTTGCTTATGGCTGATGCAAGTTCGAAAACAAATTGCATAGAGGACATTGTCTGCGTGCATAGAACACTTTGAGTACCCCAAGACAGAAATTACAGGAACTGGTTATAAAATTATAATATTATTAAACTTTAATGAGATGAGGTATGCTTGAATGCAGTGTGCTAGAATCACTAATTATGAGTTAAATCAATGCTTCAACACATTGCGCTTGCAGTTGTGTTTGCGTTCGCCTGAAACATTACTTTATTACACCCTTATGTGCATGTTAAACATTCTATTATATATTTAGTTCTCCTCTGCTGTTTTAGTAACCTCTGGAAATCTGGAAAACTTTCCATTAGGTTTTCCATTAGGAATGTTGCTACAGGGATTTGTCCATTCAGCACGTTTTACGCTGGATGTCCTTTCTAAAGCAACCATCTCCAATTTATCCGGGCTTGGGACCGGCGCTGAGAGTGGCTGGGGGTTGGTTCCCTGACCGGGGATCAAACCCGGGTCGCAGGTGAGAGCGCTGCATCTTAACCACTAGACCACCAGGGGACCTTTATTATTGCTACTAATAATTCTTTTAATAATAACAATCTCTGAATGAATATACCTAAAGTGCATGCTCCTCAAAATAGCATTTCAATTCAGTTTCGATACATTTAATCAATGCTGGCTCTTTATTTTATTTTTTTTATTTTCTGCTATTTCACCATCAGCGTGTGAGATATGATACTGCAGATTTCAAAAGCAAAAGTAGCACCTTCCAATTGTCAACGCAGAGAGATGAGGCTGAGCTGAATTATTCAGTGGCACATAAGCCAACGAAAGAAAACAAGAAAAAAAGCTTGATTCTGCAATTCTGAAAGACTGAAACTTAGTGGTTCTAAACAAGGCATAATAAGACACAGATGAGAGGATTACTGAGGTATTACTGAGTGATTTGCTGGGGCTGATGGGTAGTCTAGCTGTGCACCCCTTCGGTGCTAACTTGACAAAGCCACAATCCCCTACCCCCCAATAATGCATGGCTCCTGAAGTGAAAAATACAGTACAGAGCGTTTTCTGGACAGCAGTACGAGATGTCTCAGCTTATAGTAGCCTTTAGGCTGACAAAGTTTTAATGGAAGTGATACTCAGTGCAGCTTGCAGGAGTTGCAACACTCTCCAATGAACATTGAGGCATCCAAGGTGGGGTTGGCCCTCCATAAAGCCAGAAGTGGAAGGGATAGTGGAGACAGATTTTGGTGCAATGTCTTTCTTTGAGGTCGGGTGGGGGCAAGGTCCTTTAATGAAGAATAGGGAAGGGGAGCAACTTTCTCTGCAATACAGGATGGAGGAGAGAGTAATGACTTTAGTGAAGCAAAGGCAGAGTGACATCTTCAACAGAAAAAGGAGCAATGTCAGGAGCAATGCCAGGTGGGCAAATGATGCCCATGGCAAGAGCTGTAATGGCATACAATTTCAGGCCAGATGGATGGAAGGAAATCCTCAACCAAGCAATAAGGCAGAGCGGCACCCTCAGTGGACTCGAGAATGGGTGGTAAATGGTTTTAACCTCCTCGGTAGATCCATTCTAATGCGGACAAGGTTTCAATCGGAATGGAAATTTATTATAAACACTTTTAAAAATCTTCCCCAGAATTTGTAAATGCGAAAATAACCAAGTCTCTGTCCCAGGGAACATAATCTATTGAAACAGAATGCTGTCTGTACCAGTGCATGAAGTGTCATTTTAACTGAAAATAGAGCTTCAAAACGCCCTTGACTTAAACGCCCCATTTCCATATTTTTGTCTTTGTGACTTATGCAGTTTGGAAGCACTCGTTCCAAAAAAAATACTTGTTTACACTATGTGAACTGAAAATATGCTTCCAATTTACACATCGCCACACATTTGCAAATCTTTCCTATGAGTGTTGTTTGGATTATACCTGTCCAGTTTCGAATTATTCTTTCTTTTGCACATGAGTCATATTTCAGAAATGAAAAGAGTGGAGATAAGGGGTATTTCCTATTAAACCGGGTACATGGCTGAAACATGTACTGGTGAAGCAAATATGTTTCACTTTTATGAATGCTGGTTCTCCAATTTCTTGGAAGTGTTCAGCCCTAAATAGTTATTATTGTAAAAAATGATCCAACCTTCAGCAATACTCCATTTACTTAAATATGACTCTCAACATGAGCTAGTTATGCTGGGTAATGGCCAAAGGCATATGAACATCTACTGAACTGCTTGAAACTACTTGTTACCCTTCCGGTCCTGCCCTTAACATGTCAAAGATTATAAATGACTCAGTCACACAAGATTAATAGAATTGGCTTGTGTTGCTCAGCAGAAAAGCTTTAATGGAAAAGAAGCTTTGTGCAAATTTTGGAAAGGAAAGCAGGAAGGGCTTTTAGTTGAGTGAACTTCTTATGTGGAACTTTTTCTAATATGCTGATGTAAAAAAATGTGAATGCTGTCAAATAACACGTGACGGAAAAAAAACTGTGTTGAAATTCACAATAAGAAAACGGAGCTCATTTCTCAGATGATGTCCAGGTCACTGGTCAGTTATCTTAGAAAGTTTTTGGCTAAACATATTAATGTATTTTTCAACATAATTTTATAATTTAAACCTTGAAATGAGTAACATTACTCTTAATACCCTAGGTTTTCTATTTAAGATCTGTTGCTAAGATATAATTGCTAAGATAAAATATATATCAGTACAGAAAAAAGCCTAATATGATCACCTCCCAGATATAAGAATCCAAAATGGATCCAAAAACATAAATCATTACCTTAACATTCTTTATTTTCCCATGTAAAATGCACTTTCGAAATTAAACATTACACACAATGGCAGTACATTTTATTATTCAGATTGAAATTGCATTTCAATTGTTATAAAATATTCAAATGGATTTACAGATTAATAAGCATATAATTTTATACTGTTAAAAAGTGAATTATTATCAGGACCTTTCACGATTTTGTTAGAGTTTAGTTTTTGTATTGTACTCAAATAATAGTAATAAACTCAAATAAACCAAATGTGCTGTTAGTCCATCATTCCTATGTCTCATGTCACATTTAGGAGTAATTACATCTGCCACCTGTGTCTATCTGTATACCAAAATTCACCCAGATACTAGATTTTTCAATACAAATATCTGAAAAATGTATACCTTTCCTTAAAATTTGTATTTTTTTTTTAATTCAAAATGGTTTTACATCAAATCCTAGTATTTCCCAGAATGCAGTCTTCGGAGTGTATTTTTGTAGTTGGAATGGAGGCATACAGTATATATTGCATTTGGATTAAAGGCAGCTCAGCAGCCTCTGGTTTTTAATACAGCTGGAGATGACATGCTTGCTTGACCAAAGACCTCACACAAGTATGCAGCACCGCTGTGGTCTTCTTCATTCCTTTTACATTTTCTAATACAGACTGCTCAGTGTTTTTTCTTCACTCTGTCTTCTGGCCATTTTTACTTCTCTGTTTTTTCACATTTATTCCTTCTTTCTTTTTCCAGCCATTCCCTGTCTTTCCACCATGTTGTGTCAGGTCTGGTTCTGCTTGAATATCATGTGTAAAAAAACGCTACTGTTCCTCTCTGGGAGCCTGTGGTCCTACATCAAACAGATGTTCTGGTCTCTGATGTTTCAGACTCTAAAGTAAATCTATGCTCATGTGTATATTTTGTGTGTTTCTCTCCATGTGTTTGTGTTTCTATTCACCTCTTTGTTTCGTCAAGGAATAAAAAAGAGAGAAGCAGATTAAAATGGATCCAGTGAACATTAGCATCCACATTGACATTAGCTAGCTAATCAATAAAAAGTTCAGTTCAATGTTTGACTACAAGTCAAAAAAGTTTTACAATTTCCTATCATGCTTACCTTTCATGTTTACAGAAGCATCTGTGCACTTGCATATTTATGCAGTTATCAGACATCTAATCATTCAATCATACGGCAGCAGTGCAATGCAAAAAATCATGCAGATACAGTTCAAGAGGTTTAGTTAATGTCTACATCTTTATAAAACTATTGAGCTCCTATAACCTTGCAACCTCCTGGGATTATTTTAAAACCTTCTGGAAACACCATGGAACAACTGGAAGCCAATAACAGCCACATAGCAACACCTAATTAAACCATGGATTAGCACGGCAGTCTTTAGTATTCTATTTCTTTCAAATGAACACTTTTTTCTGTCATGACAGTTTTAATGCCAAGTGTGAATTAAATTGGAGTTTTTACTTTGAGTACGCACCTCTGACTTTGATGTGCAGCTCCACCTAAAGCAATCAATACTTGACATAGAGATGGTATATAGATATAGGCTCAGTCTACAGGCAAAAAGACAATACAGTACAAGGGATTCCATCTAAGGGGCTGCAGACAATGTGGGCCCTCAATCAAGAGTACAACAAGGATTAGGGCCTGGGCTAATATGCACAACATCCACAATCAATATGCGTTTTTTGCATCATCATTTTTATTTGTATGGCGCTTTTAACAATGAACATGGTCTCAAAGCAGCTTTACACAGATAATGTGGTGATTAAAAGTGAATAAGATGTTCCTTTTAAGTGTAGGTTATGTCCCTGATGAACTGTGGAAAGGAAAAACTCCCCGAGATGGCACAATGAAGAAACCTTGAGAGGAACCAGACTCAAAAGGGGAACCCATCCTTATCACCGAATTTCCATTCATCCACATTAAATGCACATTAATTTCCACATCTTGCACAGTCGTCCCTTTAGTTCAACTTTCTGTTTCTGTTTTTATTGTAAATTCTGTTTATTTGTATTGCAATTTTATTTTATTTGACTGTTCTGTTATCCTGCAAATACCTTTATATTCCTTTATTCTATTTTAATATTCTTTCTGATCATTTTTTTATTCTCTTTATTTGACAGACTATTTGTAATAAGCTTTCATTGCATGTCATTGTGTGTATGGTTTTTTTAAACTTACAAAATGTAATCTACAGAATAAACATTTTGTATTGATGTTACTTGGCGAATTCTCTCTTAATGAAGTCGCTTTAAAAATTGGAATTTTGTGTGTCAGGTTTCAGCATGGATCTCTTCAGGTAAAAGATTGTTGTTGTCCGATTGTTTAATAAGAGTGGTACTGTAGCCCAAGTAGCCTTCACAGAACCCTGACCTCAACCCCACTAAAAACCTTGATATGAATGACACACCAAATTGAATTTACTATGACATCATTGTCAAACTCATGCTTTCTCCAAGTAGAAAAGACTACTGAAATAGGATGCTCAATACTCAAGTGTTTGTATACCTTCTGCCACAGCTTTCATTTGACCATAGCGTTGGCCATATGTTAGCCACATTTTTAAATCAGGACATTGGACAGATTCCCTACTACTCAGTAGCTTTCATTGGTTGTAAGCATTATTTTATAGAAAGTATTGGTTTAATCTTAAAGCCATCCCTCCAGATGTGAGTTCACAGCTTGTAGCTAACTGCAGGACATTGACAATAGCTGGCATAATACAGATCATGGATTCTCTGTACTGCATCCAGGAGAATAAAGCATTCACTAAATATAAAAAAATCAGAGGTGTTCATCTGTGAGCTACAACGAACATCAGTGAACAGATACAGGCACAGATATGGGTACATTGGTGATATTTTAAAGCTTGCAAACAAATATAATACACAATCCTAACATTGTAACCAAAGAGTCAGGTGATAGGTGATGTACAAACAAATTTAACAAGAGATTTAGAACTAGAACAGTTACAGTATTTTTTAGCATTTAGCATTTAGCATCTTTTCTTACTGTGTGTGTGTGTATATATATACATATATATATATATATATATATATATATATATATATATATATATATATATATATATATATATATATATGTATATATATATATATATATATTCAGTTTGTTAGGTTTATTTTAATCAGTTGTCATTTAGTGGGTAACAGGAATGTTACCAAATAAAATTAAATAAAAAAAGATACTATAATTATATAATAAGATTTTCTCATTGGGGCTCATCTCATTCACTGGGGCTCTAAAATGCAGCAATGCTGGTGTCTAATATGGATATCGCATTTTGCATCAGTTCAGTTGCCTGTATTTACTTTATCACCAGGCTCTTTTTCTTTTTTGTATTAACTCTTTAAAGCCAGCTTCATTTGCTGCTTCATTCTGCTGAAGTTTGAGATAAACGACAGGAAGGTGGATAAAATCACTGAAGTCACTATAGCCTGTCTGCCTTTCTTTTCTTTCTATTTGCAACAACACAATCATGCAAATATCGCTTTTGATCTATTGCTATCGCTAAGCATTGTTGTCATAGTCCTATTCCAGTACAGGCCATACATCATCCGTACCAAGAAAGACAGATAGCATAAAAATGACAGTGTTGTTTGTTGCTTGTGCTCTGTAGCAGATGTTCAGGAGGTTTATAGAAGAGGCAACAAAGACAATAACCATTACAATCATATTAGAGTTTGTCTCATGGTGTGCTCTGGGCCATAAACTGCAATTAAATGCAAAATAAAATATTTATCTTCAGTACTTGCTGCAGTGGAAGTGATTCAGGATTTGTAGCACAAAGTCTCTTTAGAATGAGTCAGTGTAGTTTCTATTGGGTGAGTAGACAAGTTGGCAGAGACAGCGTGATGCTCTGGTGATGTTCTGATGAGAAACATTGGGTCTATGCATTCATTAGCATTAACATATACCACCTAACTTAACATCATACAGACTAAGAACACCCCTTCATGGCAACAGTATTCCCCAATGGAAGTGTCCCCTTTTAGCAGAATAATGTGTTCTGCCATACAGTAAAAATCCTCAGGAATGGTTTGAGGAACATGATTCCACAGTGTTGAGCAGAGCATGCCCCTGTGCAAAAAAAACAAGGTCCATGAAGACATGTTTGCCCAGACTGAAGTGGAAGAAATGGTTTGCACAGTGCAAGGGGGGTGAGGACCCTCCTCAACCCTACAGAACACCTTTGGGATTAATTGGATTGCTGACTGCACATGGCAAATTTATATTAAAGTGTATTTCCAACACAACAGCGATTTTCTTTTAAATAAAACAAAGCAGAGATAGTCATTAGTATTTAAAAGGGTTTAAAAATTAGTATTTAAAAGTATTTTTTTAGATTATTTTTCTTATCATTATTAAAATAAGTGATGCAAAGTTTCACTTTCACTCAGATTGTATGTGTTAAACTCATCAAACCTTTTTGTTTACAACTGAGGAATAGAGAAAATTCTCAAATCAGTAAGTCATAACAAGGATAAACTATTTTTTTTTTAGAAAACTGGGTGTTATATCCTTGAAACGGCATCACTGATGTCCTTCCAGTGCATTTGAAAAAAGTCTGGCCTTATACAAACAATTGGTTGTGGTTTCATAAGAAGTGAGACAAAAGAAGTTAACCTTTTTATATGCATTTGTTATTGTGTTTACTTCGGGACTGTTATTGACAGAAATGTTGTTCAAGTGAGCTTTTCTCTTCATGAGCTTTACTCACCATGGTAGTTGCCAATGTAAAAGGAGATCATAGAGATCATTTCATCATTCTCAAATCATCATATTGCTCACCCCTAATTGAAAAAAATGTTTAGAAAGTGGATAAATGAGAACAATGACTTTGGTAAACACTTATGTAGATTTTACATACCGGACTATTAAGCGCACCCTTATATAAGCCGCACTTATATATATTACAAATATTTTCATTTTGAACATAAATAAGTCGCACCTGTCTATAAGCCACATTGAAACTAATTAACTTTACACAGGCTTTAACGAAAGACAGTGTCTGTTACACGGCTTGTATCTAAACAGTAGCCTACCAAGAAAGTCATTGTTCACTGTCTTCCTCCTTCCTTTCACAACAATTTCTCTCGAGAGTTTATCTTTTGGCATCGTCGTGCGTTTAAAAATCACCATCGGTGAAGCTTTTCTCCCGATGCCGTGCAGCTCAGAACACAGGTGAAGTGCGTTTTTTCATGCCCGGTTGTTTTCAGCGTGACGAATGATTCGCATTTCCTGTAAACAGTCCGAGTGAGAGGCAGGTCAAACGTCAGAGGAACATCATCCGTATTTAGGATTCACCTGAACCCGTTCGGCAATTTCATTGGTCTAATGTTATGGGGTTTAGTTTTTTGGCTTAAAGTTTGTGAAACCTGGAAAAACCCGAAAAAATCCATATATTAGCCGCTTCGCTGTTTAAGCCGCGGGGTTCAAAGCGTGGGAAAGAAGTAGCGGCTTATAGTCCGGAAAATACGGTATTGTATTTGTCAGTATTGTAATTGTATGGCAGGAAGTGTAATTATAAAGTGGTGTTTGACACAATATGACTTTCAATTTAATATTATTACTTGTCATAAATTTTCTTAAGAAATCTTTTAAAATTCGTCTATATGAACGTCATAGAATGGAGCGACGAATATTTTTCAACTGATTCAAATGATGATATGTTGATGATACTTTATCTTCTAGCCTTGTAGGAATGGCTTTTTTTTTTTTTTTTTCATGTAATAAAATGCCTTTTTTGTAGCACCATTAACCCTCATTAAACACCAATGCTATAGAACTAATATGACATTAGTGCAGGATCCAGCTCAGTTGCACAGCTGGATAAAGATATACAGAACTCTACATAGGGGTTTACAATATGCTCTACTGACTTTCCACCAGAGTGTGAGCTGTGGGAAGCATTAATGTTCCACCGTATATGACTGGAAGACCATATGCTCTCCTTCATCATCAATGTAAAGGAGGCTAAAAGATTTCAGCTTTAACGCTACATTTTCCTTCTCTATGCAAAATTGTTTCTTTTTCCATTGTTAAAGAGAAAGTCATGTCAAATTATTGTATACCAGGTGCTTGTGTACAAGTACAAGTGTGTATTCCTTTTTCTCTTTTACAATAATTACAAAAGAGAAGTTTGTAATTGCCTTTTTTTGTGGAGTAGCACATTGAACCATGCAAACTAGCCTAGGCTTGATGTCTGCACGCACACACACAAAAAAAAAAAAAAATTAATTAATAAATAAAAGAAATTGAGAAATAGTCAAAATCTAAACAGGGGTCCAAGTTACCCAGTACTAGGAATAAACTAGGAGCAGTGGATTGAGGCAGAAATATAGTATGGATGAGACATTAGTCTATCACAAGGCACCATGCACACGCTCATTAAAATGCCCATTCATACCTAGGGGCAAATTAGAATATTTAATCTACTGTACGTGCCGAATTTTGAAGCATCCGATGTCTGTTTAGCGTATCCCTTGAAACTCCTTCCAGTTTTACCTGAGAATGCGGTGTAACCATTTTTTTGTCCAGGTTAGCCTCCTGTTTTGTTTGTTTC
Organism: Silurus lanzhouensis; assembly: GCA_039877035.1. NCBI lineage: Eukaryota > Metazoa > Chordata > Actinopteri > Siluriformes > Siluridae > Silurus > Silurus lanzhouensis. The sequence goes on from JBCEWE010000192.1 coordinate 166,736, forward strand.
CATTCCTACATTTTGATGGTGTCTGAATAACCGTTAGTGGTTTTGTCCTAATGAACAGCAGCACATGGTTCTATACTTTACCCCTAAGTGTTGCAGGAAATTGAGGCCAATTGACCTTAGGAATCTCTTCACAATTTCTGAATACATGAGCAAAAAGCCCTGCATCAGCTTCAGCATTGCAAGTGTTAAAGCTATGATTGGGAATTTTAGCCTTGGTGGTTTTAGACAGTTCGGACTCACCATGTTTGGGGAGTTCAGCTGTGCTGGAATTAGAGACTGTGGTCCCACCAGAGTCAGAAAGTGTGGCATGAGAATGTACATAAGAAAGTGATGCTTTTTAGCACGAGAGAGTGAAGCCTTATTTTAAGTAATGTACTTTTCCTCTCTTAATCGGATGTTTTGATCTGTTCTGACTGCTGAATTTGAATCACATGTACTTGGAAACTTGTGCACTATGACTAATATTATGCTCACCATGGTCTTTCGCAGTATGACCTAAAACAGTGTCGAATTCTCTTTAAAGATGTTTGAAAGTGAAGTAATATGAGGGAAGTTGAAATAATTACCTGAAGACTGAACAATTGAAAGGCTCATTGACATGTATGGATCCCAACCTAATTAGCAAGTGGAGTCTTAAAGGCTGCTTGTGGATTAGCAAACACGAGAAATATCTGCCGAAGTGACATGGCTGACTAAAATATTCCAAATTTCGCCACATGTGCAGACAAAAATCGAAAGAACCAAATAACAGTATTTGGTCTCTATGTGCATAAGGACTCCAGAAGCTTTTTTGGGGTGATTTCTGTCAAATGTGTTATTTATGGATGACACCAGGATATATATTTGACTGGAAACACACTACTCATCAAACAGATGTTCCCAGGAGGTCTAAACTTGACTTTGTATTTTGAGAATCCTGTACAGATTCCTCTCTACAATGATTCCATTAACAATACAATGGTTCTTTCACTGGATTGAAGTATTTGGCCTTACCAGTGTCAGAAATTGCTGCCTTTTCTGCTTTTTCTCCTTTAATTAATCAGATGTTTTGATCCATTATGGCATTGTGGACCTTACCAAAGCCTACAGGGATTTGGGTCTCTTCATATGTTGTTGCATTCCCAGACAAAAACACATGAAACTTTTTTGGTATCTTTTTGAAGAACTTTAGGATTTTTGGATAAATAAATGGACTAGGTTTTTTTTTTCATGTCTGCAACAGCTATATCAAATTCACCTACTGAGGACCTTCAGTATGACACTGTTGGTCTCGCCATCCATTAACATTTGACCTGTCTGATCCATATTCCACAGAGTCTGGACAGGAGATTTATGCACTTTTTCAATCTGTGAGGCAGAACAATCTGATATGATAAAAATATCTAGCCACTGAACCTACTAGGTTTTTAGGAACCTACTATGGTTTTGTGCTTTACTGACCAACAATGCAATATTTTAGATCCTTGATTTCATAATAAACTAGGGAAAATTACTACTAAAATGAAATATTAAATTTGTGGATACATGATCATCACACACGTGTTATTTCCCAAACTGTTGCCTCATAGTTGGGAGCACACAGCTGTGTGGATGCTTTTTGCTTGCTGTAGAATAATGATTTCCTTTAAATGAAGCTACAAAATCCAGTCCTCTGTGTTTCTGTGCACAAAACACCTGAACTTAAACCTATTGATCAACTATGGGATGAAATGGAATGCCAACTGCACTCCAAATCTTCTTGCTTGACATCAGTCCCTTAGCTCACTGATGCTTTTCTGCTTCAAAATCTAGTAGAAAGTCCTCCTGGAGTAGTGGAGGTTTTTATATCAACAAAGAGTAACTAAATCTGAAATGGTAAAAGCACATATGAGAGTTATGTTCAGATGTCCATAACCTTTTGGCAATTTACAATTTTCAATCTGGACCGAGATAACCATATGGTGAATATTCTATATATAGTTGGGTTTTGCCACCTGGGAATCTCCCGCATGAAATGATAATAACCCATACAAAATAAAGTACTTCTGCTCCAAGGGTATAGTATTAAGAATTGTATCGGATCAGATAGGAGACTGGCTTGCTTTTACTCGTTCCCTGAGTGAAATTTGTGTTTTGAGAGACAGCCCTTTATGATGAATAACTTATGTAACATCCCATGGCCCAGCCCTCATGGACACGGTGAGCAACTGTCTCTAACACATTTAATTAATCCAGACTTCGCTCATGCCTGTGTGGGGTAGCACAGTCTGCTCTCAGAAGCCAGGCATTCACGAATAACAACAGATGGACTGGGAAGAGATGTCATGGATTTGATTGAGATTTCAAAATAGATACATCATAAATCTTCCAATTTACTCTTCATTGATTATTTTTTGCTTGAATATGTGTTAAAGTTTTGTTTAATTAGTTACAGAGTAACTGTAACTAAAAGACCTTAATGAATGGGTATTCAGTGCCATCAAAATAAGGATGCCACTGTGTCGCCACTGGTTCACTCAATCGGGGGAAACTTATAATTATAAGAAACAAACTTAAATTGATATATCCTTACTCTATTATATCAATTTATATATTCTTTTATACAACTTTATTACTGCTTTATCTCTGAAAACAATGTCATTTGTTAAAAGTGCTATACAGATAAAAATGAATTGAATCGAATTGAATTGCAGAGTTAAATACATTTATTTTGCTATCTCGACAGATAGTCAAATGCTAAGTTCCCTTTCATGAACTTGAGCTGCGTCAACAACATTTTGGGAACGCCTCCGCCTAACCACGCTCTGAATCACGTGTGAAATCTGACTAACGGAAAGGCATGACGTCACTGGCGGGATGACGTCACAACCAGTAAGCTATAAACGCAGCATGTTCAGTCGGCTCTTAAGAGAGTCAACTGCTTGCACTGTAGCCGCATCTCCATGCGGACACCACGCTTCCGGAGAGCACTCTTTGAGAAGGGTGCTCTCACTCCTTGCGTTTCTGGCCCCACTGTCGCAGAGGCCAAGCCCCGATTTACATTGTGGGGTTTGCAGGTGGATCTGGCTGAGGGTTTGGAGACGGGACTGTCCCTTTCTCTGGCCTCACCTGCCGGATCCAGCGGTTTCTCCCAGGGTTCGGAAGCACGCTGTTTGACAATTTCTGACCCAGTGGAGAGAGCTTTCCACTCACATCAGGCACATCACAGGCTTGCTCATCAGGGATAAATGCACACCATTCACCTTGACTGTTGATTTCTGTAAAGCTTTGAGTGTTTGAGTGTTGTAAAAAGCGCTATAGAAATAAACTTGACTTGACTTGACTTGGATCAAGTCTATCCTTTGAGCCGTCAGAAGAGTAAGAGAAGGTCAGTCGCTCACTGTGAAGCAGTTTCAAAGTTTAAAGTTCAAAGACTACTGGGTCTGATGGCAACTCTGTCCAGCGTAATTATGCTTGGCCTCCTGCACGGTTCCACTTGGCCTCCTGCACATGAGTTCCCTCCAGTGGTAGCTCAAAAACAGGTTTCTCTGTGAAGGGCAACCCACTGTGGCCCACTTTACACAATCAAGGTTACACGGCGAGCTCTATGAAAGAACCGGGGTTCCTAGTTTAAGGACCAGTGTTGGGAGCTCCTTGTCATCGTGTAATGCTAACGACAGACGTCTTCCTCACAGAGTGGGGGGGCAGTCAAGAGTGGCCGCTCCGCCCAAAGTCTATGTAGTGGGCTCCATTTCGCATGGCACATTAACCCGCCTGGAGATGCTAGCTGTGTTTCTGGCTCTGAAGAACCTTCTCCCAGACATGAGAGACCGCCACTTGTTTATCCACATGGACGACACATTAGAGATCTCCTACATCAACCACTAGCCCAGTGTTCTCAGGTGTTTAATGTTTAGCAATAGATTAAATAAATAGGGAGAAGTGTAACCATGACTAACTATACATCATTCTAAAGCTCTAAGTCTCAAGCAGCGATTTCAGATCACTGTTTTTCAATGGAAAAACGTATAACGAATGTATTTGCTGAATGTGTGTATGTTGTCCAGTGAACAACATGCCGTAAAGCATTTTTGCTCCAAACAAATAATAGTGTTGTAATTTAGATGATTATTCCTTTGTTTACGTCACAGAACTTCGGCTGGTGTTTGTGTGTATATATTTCTGAATAACTTTCACATAAAAAAATGACATCTTGGTGGCAAAAAACAAATATGGCTGGTAATATATAGCGTTACAAAACGGTTGAGACAACAAAAAAAATAAATAAATAAAAATGAAACAGTAAAAGAGTATAAATTTTGGGTGGAGTCTCCTCTCTCTCTGCAGGTGTCGCCATGTTTTTTTATGCGCCGCCTCTCATTTCAAACCTTTTCTTTCCAGCCAATAGCATTATGGAAACAAAATGACTGATGGACAATGTAGCCAATAAGTGCAGGATTCTAACGATATATGGGAGGATTTTATTCTCCACGTGTGTGAAGCTTAGTTTTATTATTCTTTATAAACACGTGCGTAGTGACGAACCAGGAAGTGATGCAGCTCTCAGGTCAACATAAACAGTTGTTTATAGCTCGTGCTAACTGGACTTTGTTTACAAAAAAAAAAAAAAAAGTGGAAAATATTTTTGGGGGCGGAGTAACAACAGAGACATGGAGATCTGCATCTGTTGTTTTTATAGGAGAAATGCTTGAAAAGTAAGTTTGTGTTTGTGTGTGTGTGTGTGTGTGTGTGTGTGTGTGTGTGTGTTGTTGAGATTGGAATGGCCATGACTGTAGAACAATAGCTTGTCTGGCTACCTGGCCATCAATATGAATGCCAAATCAATATCAATATCCCCAAACATGTAGAACAAAAGCCTTTAATGGTCAGCCATTCATTAATATGCAGACTGTATGAATAGAGTATGAATGATCACCTGAGTTTAGCAGGTGTCTCTCAAACAGGGGGAGGGAGAATAGGCTCAGACAGTCTCAGATAAATGTTTGTAGGAATCTCATTTGTTATGAAAATCTTCATAAAATTTGAAATATAAACTCATGAGACATGTGGCTTTCAACCCAGTACTTTTCTGGATTGCTCCAGGACTGATTTTATGTATTTATATATGAAATAAAAATAATGTCCAATGCAGGAAATGTATATCTATGGCACTTCATCATCTATAACTTAATATATTTTTGAGCAATATCAACTTTGATGTTTGACAGTAAAGCTCAAAGTGTCTTCTTTCCAAAGATATTTCAATGTGTATGTAGCACATTTGTATCAGGAACTGTTAACAATTAAAATGAGGTTGGGCATTTCAGCTGTGAGCCCCAAAATCTGTGTCGAGGTCTAACAGGTTAAATACAAAAAAATCTCAGCCTTTCTGAGAACCTCTGGGATTATTTTGTGACATGTTGGACAGCACTCTCTACCACTATCACCAAATCATCAGCCACATTTTTGTTCTTTAACAATGCTGTTTATCCTTTCAGTACTATTCCAAACTTGAGTCAATGCCAAGGAACATTAAAGACATTGGATATATTGTGTTATTTTGGTGCAGAGGAACTGATGGGTTAGTAACAACAGAGTTACTAATAGGATCAACTTAACCTCTTAGCCGTCAGCCTTAGCCTTCAGCCCGTTGTATCCCATTGTTCTCAGGTGTTAATGTTTAACAATAGATGAAATGAAAAGGGACAAGAGTAAAAATGACAAACTAAAAATCATTCTAAAGGTCTAAGCCTTAAGCATCGATTTTAGATATGAGATTTGAGACCATCCACTAAAAAAAAAAAAAAGTCAAAGAAAGGCGAAATCTCTGGCTCAGTTTTGCCCGAAAGCTGTTCATAGCACTCAATTTACTGTGTCCCATATCCTCAGTTTCTGCACTTATGGAAAACCTGTGGAAAATTCCTTACAATGAATTGACAGAATGGTTTGTGCTCCATTCTGTTTGTGGAAATGACTGGCTTTATTTGAAATATAATCACGTTGTGTAACTTTATATGAGGTAAAAAAGAAAAAAAAACACCCTAAATAGAAGTCCAACATTTTACCCATAGAGATATAAATTTCCTAAAACATATGGTGATAAGAGGTGATAATACAGAACACGTTATTTACTGTAATTTCATATATAAGCCGCACCCACTGAATTTTACAAATATTTTTATTTTTAACATAAATAAGCCGCACCTGTCTAGAAGCCGCACTACACTATACACTAATGTACTTTTTGCACAATCTTTAACGAAAGACACGTTACACACGGTGTAACAGGTGAAATATGTTGCGCTTCTTTTAGAAGTATAGCGGTATTTTGGGAATAGCATGCCACCGCATTTTTCCACTATTACTGCATGTGTGCAAGGCCGAGGAATATGTCCTTATTATTTTCTGATGCTCATTTCTAAGTTTCTTTGACTAACCCGTAACGCTGTTGCCAAGAATAATAAAAAAGCACGAGTTTTGGAAACCTGGCTGTGTTTATATGATTTCTGTTGCAACTGGAGTTAGCGAGCTCCCCCTTTACCCAGACTCAACACGTTACAACGGCTTGTATCTAAACAGTAGCCTACCAAGAAAGTGATTATTCACCGTCTTCCTCCTTCCTTTCACAACTATTCCTCTCAGGAGTTTTTCTTTTGGCATCGTCGTGCGTTAAAAAAACCCTTTTTTTCTCCCGATGCCGTGCAGCTCAGAACACAGGTGAGGTGCGTTTTTTTTCGTTTCCGTTCGGAAATTTCATTGGTCTAATGTTATGGGGTTCCGTTTTTTGGCTTGAAGTTTGTGAAACCGGGAAAAACCCAGGAAAAATTCATAAATTAGCCGCTTCGTTGTTTAAGCCGCAGGGTTCAAAACGTGGGGAAAAAGTAGCGGCTTACAGTCCGAAAAATACGGTATGCATCACAGCGACCAACTCTGTTCTCCTACTCTCTCTCTCTCTCTCTCTCTCTCTCTCTCTCTCTCTGTTCTTAAGCTGTCTTAATCTTACTCCTTTAATTTAGTGGTTTTGTTCCTATTGCTTTTGATAGTTTCTTCTCTCATTCCAATATTAATTTCTCATTACTTTCCTCGATTCGCTATCTCTTGCTGCAACCCTCACTCTTGATCAATTCCTAATTCCAGTGATCACTTTGATCTTCTTCTCTTTTCCTTCTCTTCTTCTTGCCATCTGCCCCTGCTTTTTCATCTGCTATTTTGATGCGCATTTTACTCACTTCCTTTCGCACATCTCTAAACGAGGACATGCAACGTGTGAACTTTTCATAAGAGCAATCGCTGTTTGAGACCCCCGAGCTTCATTTTTGTTAACCTGCTTTTTTAAAGCACTTAAACAAAAAGGAGTGCATAAAAAGTAGAGGAGCTGAAATAGAGAGGTGAAAGAAAGGAAGGATGTTTCTATTAAGGAGCAGAGCTCTTATCTCTTATTGGACTATGACGCTTGGCAAGAATACTCAGGGGCACAACCATGAAAAAAAAAGCTCTCAGAGAGTAATGTGAAGAGAGTATAAAAAGAGCTGAGGTGGGGAGAAGTAGAGGAGAATGGAGAGACCGTGAGGAAAGTTACACAAGATTTACTTGAGGTGGAGAAAAAAATCCCAGCTATTTCTTTCTCGTTTACTGTCAGGAGAATGTCAAATGTTGCGTAGAGCGATGATATTGCACAGCTGATCTTTCAAAATACTGTATATTCCCTGTTACTTTTTATGTATTGTGATGGTTCTACACAATCTTGCTTGTATTTTGCTCTGTTATGTTTTTGGGAGAGTTCATATATAGTGTTAGCGTTAGCATTTATAGTGGGTTCACCCAACAGTATATAATTACTTTAACATCTACGGTCTTATTGTTCTTTTTTTTTTGACAGATATTATTCATTGGACATAATTCATATTCATTTGTAGCATGAATAAATACATTTGGTGCCAACACTTGTCCGGGAACAGCTGCCCGTCAGTGATTTTAAAAGCTTTTTGTTGGTGTTTTCTGACTAACTTTACGTGATTCCGATTTCACTGCCCCATTTTTTCTAGACTTTTCTATAGCTGTTTGCACATCCATGGCTGTTTCTGAATCTTAAATGGCTTTAGATTATGGATTTCTCTCAGTGATATACAGTATTTGAGTTATATAGCTTTATATATATCTGTAGCTATGGCATGTTCTCAATCACCAAGAGACATATGTACATTTTGCTAAATGACTGCCAGCAATGTCACAGTATTACACAGTTAAGGCCACAATGTTTGAAATAATTTTCCCTGCATACATTACCTCAGATTGCCCTTTCTGATTAGTATTGTGATTACGCTGATATCTTAAAAAAAGACATCAGATGTTCTCAGTCAATTGAATTCTCAGAAAGAAGCAAAGGAAAGAGAAAGAGCAAGAACTTCAAATTCTTCCTAAAATTGGAGGCAGATGTTCACTGAGTTTGCAGGGTACAGAGAGAAAGAAAGAGAGAGAGAGAGAAAAAGAGAGAGAGAGAGAGAGAGAGAGAGAGAGAGAGAGAGAGAGAGAGAGAGAGAGAGAGAGATTAGAAGACTGGAATATGGAAGTCCTCTATAAAATATATCTTTGGAGCAGGCAGAAAGATTAAGCACGCTTGACAGCAGGACTGCATTACCCAATATTGGGTCCAGGACAAGCTAGAGAGTCAGATAATTCATCCACTGAGGTATAAGATTGAGTCGATTTGATTTCCTGTTATTTATTGCTCCACATTGTGCTCGCACCATGCTGATTGTTAATCTTTCCTCGGCAATGTTTTATGGTAATTTACTATTTCCCCTTCCTGTCACACTGTTGTCAGCAATAGATGGACAGATACACGGATGGATGGATGGATGGATGGATGGATGGATAGCCAGGCAAGCAGACAGATATAAGGAGATTGAGAGACATTTGAATCTGAGATCACAAGCAAGTATGAGATGCATTAAACAACTGAGAACATGGCACCTTTTGGTTACCGAAAACTCTTGTTGGCAATAACTGTTTTAAGCGTATGACCCACTGACATCATCAAACCGTTTTGTTTTGTAATGCATTGTCACGCTTGTACTACAGCTTTTTTTCAATTGGTATTTGTGTTGGAGGGTTTCTCCCTGTTGTTTTCTTTTCAAGAGGGAAAATGCTGCTCAATTGGGTTAAGGTCTGGTGATTGACTTGGCCAGTCTAAAACGATCCACTTTTTCCCTCTAACGAAGTCCCTCGTTGTGTTGGCAGTATGTTTCGGGTCGTTGTTTTGCTACGCGATGAAGTTCCACCTAATTAGATTAGACGCATTTCTCGGTAAACTGGCAGACAGAACGTTTCTGTAGACTTCGGAATTCATTCTGCTGCTGAAGTCATGATGTACATCATTAATATAAATTATTGTGCGTTTTCCAGAAGCATCCATTCATGCCTAAGCCATACCATTGCATTGTAGATGTTGGTGCTGGACGACAATGACCGGTAGTAGGTACCCTATAGATGGATGGATGGATGGATGGATGGATGGATGGATGGATGGATGGATGGATGAATGTTTTGCCAATAGGAGGAATCCAGAAAACTAGAAGGAAATCCTGAAAAGACTGAGTAAGAAAAAGCAAAACTTCTCACAGACACCGTCTCGAGTCCAGAATAGAAGCAGGGTAGATTGAAGCTGTGTGGTGGCAACTCCACTCACTGCACCACACTGTACCACCCCATCATATGTAATACTGCACTAGGTTACAGTCATCTTTCATTAGTCGTCAAGAACATCACTGTGAGCCAGAGACTATTGTGGAATGTATGTTCTAAAAACAGCCAGATGCAGAGAATAAAAAATGAAGAGAAAGCACAAAAAAGATCAATTGGAAAGAGATGGAGAGATGGAGAAAGAGAGAGGGAGGTAGGGGAAGCAGTAGCATTATAAAGCACTGTACCTTTGCTACATGGCCTGTATCTAATCATCATTCATTTATGCAGATGCCTCCTACTCGTTTTTTTTCCCTTTTAATCTCTCATCATATTCATGAAAAAGGGTGTTTATTAAGAGCATCCAGGGTGGTCTTTTACAGTTGTATGTGGTGTAATATTCCTGATAAACCACTGTATTAATCTAAACTAATTTGTTATTGGCTCATACTGATTTATACTTTTATACCTCCTACTGATCTCTCTCTCTTCTTCAATCGCTTTTATTTCTCTCTCCCTGTGTGGGTATCAATATAAAATGTTTTCCTTACACATGAATTTCTTTCATGCCTCGCATACCATGCTTTGTCTTAGTCATACTTCTTTCTGTATAAAGGTGGCTAAAGCAGTATTTCTATTTCCATCCCCTATCCTTGTATGTGCCTGCTTATTTTTTTCTTTTTTACTAGGAAACAATGCTATTTTGCTACATTGGTACACATCGTCTGTCTAATGCCTGGTCCACACTATGATTCCGAGGCATTAAATGCGTCTTCATCTTTCAAAAATGATCTCCCTAAATTCTCCCGTGCTGTGGGGTGTGTGTAATCCAATCTTAACTTCTTCAATCTACTCTCTGTCTTGCCTGCCTGGATGTCAAGTCATAAATGTTAAATGCACAACACTGCATCATGCATGAACATGAATCACGGCAGCTGAACCGAACATTCGCACCATGTTTGTTTTGGTCTCCAGTAATGTTTGTTCATGAGAAAATCTGTGAGATCACAGGTTTCTGAGATATCTTCGGTCCTTACTGTGACGATACTATGAAATCTATGAATATGTAGGAATTGGGGTCACTCGCATCGCTTGGGATTGTAATACCGTAATTTCCGGACTATAAAGCGCACCCATATATAATCCGCACCCACTAAATTTTACAAATATTTTTATTTTTAACATAAATAAGCCGCACCTGTCTATAAACCTGTCTACACTAATGTACACGGTGTAACGGGTGAAATATGTTGCGCTTCCTCTAGGAGCATAGCGGTATTTTGGGAATAGCCTGCCGCCGCATTTTTCCGCTATTACTGCATGTGTGCAAGGCCGAGGAATATGTCCTTATTATTTTCTGATGCTCATTTCTAAGTTTCTTTGACTAACCCGTAACGCTGTTGCCAAGAAAAATAAAAAAGCACGAGTTTTGGAAACCTGTCTGTGCTTATATGATTTCTGTTGAAACTGGAGTTAGCGAGCTCCCCCTCTACCCAGACTCAACACGTTACAACGGCTTGTATCTAAACAGTAGCCGACCAAGAAAGTCATCGTTCACTGTCTTCCTCCTTCCTTTCACAACTATTTCTCTCGAGAGTTTTTCTTTTGGCATCGTCGTGCGTTTAAAAATCACACAATGGAAGTTTTTTCTCCCGATGCCGTGCAGCTCAGAACACAGTTGAGGTGCGTTTTTTCGTTTCCGTTCGGCAATTTCATTGGTCTAATTTTATGGGGTTCAGTTTTTTGGCTTGAAGTTTGTGAAACCGGGAAAAAAACCCAGGAAAAATCCATAAATTAGCCGCTTCGTTGTTTAAGCCGCGGGATTCAAAACATGGGAAAAAAGTAGCGGCTTATAGTCCGGAAAATACGGTAAGCTTATTTTGTGTCCTAGGCGTGAGTCTTATATTTAATGTTTAATAAGCTCAGTGCTCATGATATGTCGCACTCTCCGGTGTCTGTAATGTTTTAATGATTTATAATCACACTTTTGGTGTCACCCAAATTTCTCTTTTGTCTGGTTCCTTTCAATGTTTCTTCCTCATACCATCTAAGGGTGGTTTTTCCTTGCCACACTAATTCCAGGCTGCTCATTGAAGATAAATACGCATACATTTAAATTGAACAGAATTCTGTTCTATAATTTGTATTTTCTATAAAGCTATTTTGAGACCATGTTCATAGTGAAGTGTTATAAGAAATAAATTGAACTCAATTCAATTAATTAATAACCTGCATGCTAATTTATGATTCATTCTGTGAAGCTCAGTTCAGTACTTCTAGTTAAAAATATTAGTATTTAAAATGTCCTAATTTAATAATTTCTCTGAATTTCGTTCCCTTTTCAAGGTCTCTCTTGTTAATTATTATTTTATTGATCTCATATGCTGTGTAAAGACTCATCAGCTGTGATAATGTGTGAATGACAGAGTATCAGTTTATAGATCCAAGAGAGAGCGAGGGGTGGATTTTTAACAGCTTTAAATGTAGAAAGATTTGGAAAGAGAGATCTACAGCTTTGCTAACTTCATGCTTAAAGCTTCCCACATGCATACACAGAAAAGCCCTTCTACCTTCTCTCCTTTTGTCATACCCATGCATCCATTAAATATACATTAACATTTCGAATGATTAAAGTAATGTCCTTGTCTCTTGTGAACACAAAATCACAAATAAAAACTGTCTGCACTGCGTATTCTGGATATCATTTGCTTGTGATTTTCAGTTACAAAGATGGAAAGTGTTGCTGCAATTTTCTTTTATGTAGCATAGTTATTCGTTCTAGTTTTGATGTTTTGGAACCAAAATGTCTTTTACTCTGAGAATACCACATTTTCTCTTTTGCATATTGTATTTACACCTTGATATGAATCAAAATTGGAGCGAAGTTGTGTTTTTGCAGACGCTATTGGTGCAAATATTTTAACACATTTTACAGAAAATTCTTTTCTTGCATTATGACATACATTTTGCAAAAACACCGTCCATACATGGCATTTTCGCAAACCCCACTTCTAAGCAACTGACATTTATCTCATTTATACAACTGAGCAGTTGAGGGTTAAGGGCTTTGCTCAAGGGTCAAGCAATTGCAGCTTAGTGTTTATGGGACTTGAACTCACAACCTTCTGATCAGTAGTTCAACATCTTAACCACTGAGCAACCACTTTCCTAATGTAGCCTTAATTTTAGCTCAACAAGTCTGTCCATTGTCTTCTGACCTTTATCACTTGTTCTGATTTTTTTTTCTTCAATTCCTTTTTACACATTCTGTCCTAATACAATGGAAAGGTTACGGCAGGGTTTAGGGCCTTTCACAAGTCTCCTGGGAGATCAGAAATTGGGAGAATTTCTAAAATATTTACCAACCAACAACCATTGCCGTAGTCAGTCATTGAATTCAATCAATTCAATTCATTTAAAAAAATTTTTTTTATTTGTATAGTGCTTTTAACAATGGGAATTTACACAGATAAGCATCTTGACACAGATAAAGTATACATTTGTATAAAAGAATGTGCCTATATGTTTGTTCCTTTCACTAGTAAGTGTATCCCTAATCAGCGAACCACTGGTAAATGTGGTAAGGAAAATCTATCTAAGTTGGCATGAGGAAGAAACCTTTAGAGGAACTAGAATCAAGAAGGAACCCATTTTCATCTGGTTGACCATTCATTCCAGTTTCATCATTGTTGAGGTGTGCAGTCATTCAACCTGAGGTCCTGAGCTCTTGTATTAGACTGTTGATATTAATTACAGTCTAAATCTATCTTCAAAGATTTTGCTCAGTAACTTCATGGATCTTTAGGCTGTTGAGGTGGAACCATGCCCAGGTGCACATCCTACCACCATTTATTATGTGAACTGGCATGTATATGTATGATTTCATGTTCTGCACTGCTGCCTGATTACAGGTCAATATTGGCTAATGAGTTCTAAATACAAAACATGAGTTCATGGTTCAAACACTTTCAGTCTACACTGAGATTTTTGTAGATATATTTACATATTTACAACTCCAGGGTCCCTGGCAGAGGTGGGAAGTAGCGAAGTTCAAATACTTCATTACTGTACTTAAGTAGATTTTCCCGGTGTCAGTACTTTACTTCACTCATTGCATTTTGACACAAATATCAGTAATTTCTACTTCTTACATTTTTAAACCAGACTTATTCCTTAAGTTTTAATCAATTTTATGAAATAAGAGGGAGTCAGTGATGTAACCATGACTGAGAACAGAGACGTTTCCTGATCACCTGATCATCATCATCTTTTCTCTGCGCGTGTCGTCTATATGGTGGATGTTCAGCCTGGATACATTCATTAGATAACAAAATGATTTTGTATTAATATATTAATATGATGTGAAATCCAGTTTCCAGCGTGACACTAAAACAGGTAGTAGTAGAGACTACTTTTTACTTAAGTACATATTAGAGCCAAAACTTCTTTACTTTAACTCGAGTGAAAGTGTAGAACTTCAACTTTGACCAGAGTCTTTTAAAAGTATCTGTGCTTCTACTTGAGTGAAAGATGTGTGTACTTTTGCTACCTCTGGTCCCTGGTTCCAGTTCCAGTTATTGCATATGTATAGATTCATGCGCTCTTGCCATGTCTGTGTGTGTTCACTCAGAGCGCTCCAGTTTCCTATAATGTTTCGTCCCCCAACCTCCTGACAGAGATGCCAGATCTTGATGTGCTTCAACTGTGACCCCTATTACTGTGGACCTGCCAGATTTTGATCCTCTTCCCTTGCTGTGTTTCTCCTGCTCCTTTCATTTTCTGTAGCTGTGGATTCTATAGCTGTGGAATCTCTCATGGTTACACTAAAAGCCCGAAAAAAGAAAAAAAACCAGATTGTGCCTGGGGGTCACCATTCTGGATGGAACACAAAGTTTCTAATAAATAAACCCATAAAAACGTACATACTGTACATATTATACCGTATGCATACATTAGTGGCATCTGACTGTACATCATGTTGTGTGCTGCTAGTAGTCACACAAGTGTGTCCTTTAGTGTGAATGGGTGGGTGTGTGTGTGTTATTGAGCAGGCAGATAGTATTCTATCCACTCTACTCTGTAATTGAATTGGTGCTCTAATCAGTGGCCAGGAGGTTGCTGGTTTTCAGCAGCTGACACTAATGTCCTCTAACAGTCAGGCTCTTTCATGTTCCAATTCACTGAGTCCCCTCACTGGCTTTAGCAAAGCCTTCAATTTCAGAGTGAGAGAGAGAGAAAGAGAGAGAGAATTTTTAAAAATTCATTTGGACCACAAGGTTGCCTAGTAGAAAACAGATGTGTGTGTGTATGTATATGTATATTCCAATAAAACTTTTCTCTTCCTGTAAGCTGTCAGAGCTAATTTATCATAATTATCATTCATATTGATCCGGCTAATTTCAGCAGGAAAAATGCTGCAGTGACAGGAGTATGCTCCAATTAACATTATGTGCTAATAAATAAAATGCCACCAAGTTTATTTAGAATGCCATGTCAGTTTGCTTGTTATGACATTGATCTGTAATTATAATCAGATATTCGTCTTCTTCTTCTTCTTCTGGCTTCTTCTGGCTATGCCAGCCTATAGAACTTTAAATTTTTTTTACATTTGGCACACTGATCATGTGCCAGGAATCTACAAAATGCGTGAGCAATGGAGCGACATTAGCTTCTGAAAAAAGAGAAGCTAAATGTCGCAGGGATGCAGGGAGTATGGCCTGTTGACGCAGCGTCTCGTTCCCTCAGGGATCTAGAGACGTTCCCCTTTCAGGAACTCGAGCTGCATCACAACGCTTTGGGAACGAGTGTCCAATTATGCCATACTGACCAGTCCCTGCCTAGCGTGTCTGTGCACAACCAGAACACAGGACAGAGGAGCCGGGAGTGGCTCTGATGTTGAGGTATTGGAACCTGACAAAGGTCAATAGGGTGGACCAGCCTGCAGCGTTGCAGATGTCCTGGAGAGAAACTCCAGCGGACCAGGCCTGGACACAGTCGATTTTGCTTCTCCTGTTCGGGGGCTAGGAAAGGAGGAGGGAAGAATGCCTGCAGTACGACAGTTCGTGAGGGAGCCATAGGCACTTTAGGTACATAACCAGGTTTAGGGTAGAGAAAAGCACTGGCCATGCTAGGGGCAAACTCCAGGGCCACGCAAAGAGCCTGTAGGTCCCCGACCCTCTTCAAGGAGGATATTGCCAGAAGAAAAGGCCTTTATAGACAGGTACCCAAGGCCCAAAGGTTTGAAGAGGGGTTTAGATAGAGCCAGCAACACAATGGCCATGTCCCACACAGGCTCTCTGGGTCGCATCCTGGGCTTCAGCCTCCGGGTGCCGCGTAGGAAACTTGTCACGAGAGGGTGTTTTTCCAGCGACTGCCCCTCGGGCGGGGTACAAAAAGCCACGATAGCGGACACGTAAACCTTCAGGGTTGACGGTGCCAACCCTGTGGCAAACTGTTCCTGCAAGAACTCCAGAACTGCAAGCAAACAACACATAAATCATGTGTCTCCCCCCTTAATAAAACGGGGGCAAGGAGGGACACACATGTGAAACACATCAAAGCGCTTACCTGAACAAACAGAATCTAATGTCGCTCCATTGCTCACGCATTTTGAAGCTTCCTGGTTTACGACGTCGCCCACCGATGACGTCACGACTTGCCGTTTAGCCGGATTTATGCATCAGTTGTTTCCTCCTACAGTTAGAGGATTCCAACACTGTTCATTGGTCAAATCATACACATTATGTAACACATAATTACACATTTATATACATTTTTCTACAATAGATACATACATTTTATACAGAATACCTGTATAGCATAAGGCTTTATAAATCGTCCCGACACACTTATAAACCTCTCCTCTGCTCATACTACCTATATTTCGCAAAAAACCCGCGATACAGCAAAAATCCAAAAAACAAAATTAGATATGATCTATGTAAAAACCCGCGTTACAGTGAGACTGTAAAAGCTGAACTGCGATGTGGTGAGGGATTACTCTATTATTATTATTATTATTATTATTATTATTACTATTATTATTATACAATAACATTTGTCAATGGATGCTACAGTTTTTTATACAGCATTCAGTAATCAGCCATAACATTAAAACCACCAATCCTTATAATGTATCAGTCTCCCTTGTTCATCAAGATGTTAGCAGCGGATTTTAATGTCTTGTCAGTTGTAATGTGGGACCTTCATGGATTTGTGGACATCTCCCAGATGCTCAACTAGATTGAGGCCTGGGGAAATTGGTGGTCAAATCAACACCATTAGCACTGTTTCATTTTTAAACCTTTCATGAACAATTTTTTGAAGTCGGGCAGAACACGTGATTCTAGTGAAAGAGACCACTGTCGTTAAGGAATACTATTGCCATTAAATGGATCTGCAACAATGTTTAGGTAGGTGGTCTGGGTCAAAATAACACTTATTTGTATTGCCAGGACCAATGGTTTTTCAGCAAAACATTGTCCAGAGCATCACACAGCCTTAGCCGTGTTCGCCTTCTTTACCTAGTACATTTTCTGGTGCCATCTCTTCCTGATTTAGCAGACTAGGCCACCATGTCCAGTCCAGTTTAATGCTTTTGGCAGTAAACAGGGCTCTGCATTGGCACTCTGGCCAGTCATAGTCCTTATGCACTATGTAGTTTGAGACCGTTCTTTGATAAACAGAATTGAATTTGACCAATTTGTGCTAGAGTAGCTCTTGTGTGGAACTGGACCAGACCAGCCTTCTCAATCCTGAGTCTTATACATCCTTAGAATGTGTCACAGGAGATGGAAATCTCGCGAATCATATAAAGGATGTATTTAAAATGAACAAATTGTTCACGAGTGACCCACCAATACTTGCTGAATGCTGAGGTAATAAAATGTTCGACATCCTTTTTCCTCTAAGTTTATTTAAATAACAGTAATTCAAAGCCAGATTGCCATCCACATCTGCATTATTAACCTTATTAGAGATATTATTATTATTATCTTAGAAGAAATAGCTATTTGACAGATTTTTTTTAGTCAGTCACACAGCATCCTTATGACAGTTCAGTATACATTTCTGCACATTTATACAGAACACATACTGAACTGTTGCTTTGCCAGATGCTGTGGCTAGAAATACTTTCAAATGTCTAATGCCACATTGTGTGAATTTGGAGCAACATAAATGATATCACTGATATATTGATATGAAGGTCATTATTCCATGAAAACTTATTCCATATAAAACGTATAACACCCGTTGTGATGACACGACCAGAAATTCCTATACGTACTCCTGTATATCATGCTTATCTAAATTGATCAAGTAAAGTAGGTTGTACCATTTCCTGAACTTTATGCATTAACATTTATTGTTTTTGGCAGATTCATTCTTAAAACTTAGCAGCTAGGCTCAGAAGCCCAGGAGTGGCAGCTTGGTGTGGTTGAGATTTGAACTCACAACCTTCATAAAGTCCAATGCCTTAAACACTAAGCCACCACCTGCCCTTATGCTTGGTCTCAAGCTTTTCAGGACTTAAAAAAGTAAAATAATAAGAAAGAAAAGGAAAGGAAAAGGGGCACAGTTGAGTTATCTACTCTGCCAGAAACCTTGTTTAGAGTTTAGTGGACAAGTGCAGCCCAAGAAAATTACATAGCCAGACTTTTCAGTTTTTCATTCACAGCAGGCAAGAAGGTTCATTTGGCGATTGATATAGAACATTCATGGCCTACTCTGTCGTTGAATATGGGGTTGAACTAGGCCTTTTAATTTGATGTTTTACAGTAATTCAACTTGAGAAAAATATAGCCCGATACAAAACAAACTGTTGAGGAACTAGCACAGTATGCAGTCACCTTGTATTTGAACACTGTATGTGTAGAGAGTACTCTACAATTCTAGCTGAAGAATTATTGCCATTATTTAAGAGCACAAACACATTGGTTCTTTACAAGACATGTTATTTGCATAAATTCACCCCCTCACAGGGATTCGAATACCTGCTTATTTTTCATTGCACATGTTAAGCTTGTCTTTCTTTTGAGTTTAGTAATTTTATATACTGCTTTCTTGCCTGAGATAATTGGGTCTCTTTCTAAGTATAAGTTTGGAAACACTGTGCAACATAACAGAGCTACAAACAAATGGATTTATGATTTGTATATGGTTCTAGAAGAAAGTTCTCTGTAAGGTTTATTGCCTACTGCATAAGCACCAGTTGTTCACTGTCTCTGGTTTTCTGCAAAGTGGCTAATCAAGTTACATATGGTGGATGTACACACTTGTGGGCGCTACTGTCTTAGGCAGTGGGCACGCTTCTTTACTCCAATCTCTAACAGATATAGTGGTCAGGACCCTGGAAGAAGATTAAGCATTCCTTCAGTTTGGGTGTGAGTGAAAACTACAACTATACCTATACTCTACACCTGCTATAAAGCTCTGACCTGAACTCTATTGAACAAGTTTGGGATAAATTGGAACGCTGACTGCACCCCAGGTCTTATTACCCTACATCAGTGACTGACTAATAGCCAGAACACAAATCTCAACAACCACACTCTAAATATCTAGTGCAGCATCTTCCCAGAAGAGTGGAGGATATTATAACAGCAAATTAATACCAAATGAGATGTTCAAGCAGCAAATTACAATCTTATGAATCCTATGGTGTCCTTTTGGAATCCTTTTGCCCATATAATGTGAATAGAGAGAACAACTAATATGTCTGATTCTTACCATCAGTGTATCTATAGCACACAGAGGAATAAAAAAAAAAAATGGATCAGCTGTGAGTATGCTTTAAATCTGCGTGTAAAGTCAAGCCACTAATGAGGTGAGGAAATGGACGAGCCACCAAACTTAACATGAGGAGTTTCATCCTTTTGGACAGGTTCCTCAGGTTCCTCATGATAGAGAACGATCAGTTACAATCTAACCTTAGTTTTATGTAAATGAAGAAACAGGTCAGCAGCCAAACTGGTGTTTACCACTTTGGGCACCACCACAGCAGACACATATTGCACTTGTGAATCTGGCGAAGCAAAAAACATGCCTTCTTTAAACATTTTGTTACATATAATTAATTAGAGCGTATGTCATTGGGTCTTTTTCAGGGCTTTTTTTTTCCAGAAATATTGCAGTTTGTAAGTAATAAGTAACATAACAATAGGCATTTAGAATTTTCTCTAGTCTCTTCACATAGATTTGATTTAGTCACTAATTTCACAAGAGATTTTCATCATGGTATGCCTTGTAGAAAGCACTGTAATACCCAAGCTGTCCCCCAAGTACAGTGCAGACCAAAAGTTTGGACACACCTTCTCATTCAAAGAGTTTTCTTTATTTTCATGACTATGAAAATTGTAGATTCACACTGAAGGCATCAAAACTATGAATGAACACGCGGAATTATACATGGAATTATATACATAACAAAAAAGTGTGAAACAACTGAAAAATGTCATATTCTAGGTTCTTCAAAGTAGCCACCTTTTGCTTTGATTATTGCTTTGCACACTCTTGGCATTCTCTTGATGAGCTTCAAGAGGTAGTCACCTGAAATGGTCTTCCAACAGTCTTGAAGGAGTTCCCCGAGAGATGCTTGGCACTTGTTGGCCCTTTTGCCTTCACTCTGCGGTCCAGCTCACCCCTAAACCATCTCGATTGGGTTCAGGTCCGGTGACTGTGGAGGCCAGGTCATCTGGCGCAGCACCCCATCACTCTCCTTCTTGGTCAAATAGCCCTTGATGCCTTCAGTGTGACTCTACAGAACTCTTTGAATGAGAAGGTGTGTCCAAACTTTTGGTCTGTACTGTATATGACTATTAGTGGTTCCTATTCTAAAAGGTATGCGCTTGTGCTAAATGTTGTGACAATTGGTCTATTGAAATTATGATTTCAAACGTGGCTTGATGTGTTACAAATGCAGCTACTAAACAGGAAGCTGTTGAAGTAAAAAGTTGACTAAAGGACATTTGTTTATAGAATGTCTGAAAATTTGCATACATTAATAAATTGAGTAGACATTTATTAATTATTCATTATGCTTTTTATTTCTATTGAAACATTTTCTACATATTTCCTAAACTTTTCTTTCGAAATTGCATTCGAAATTTCTTGAACAAAGAGACGAATGACCAAAAACCTTTGTGTAAAGATATAATGATTAATCAAACAATGTTTTAATTTTTATTGTTGCTTTGACATACCGAACACAGCATTTTTATTTATAAGATTTATATAGACTAGTCATAAGAAACATTTGAACACATTGCTTTGGCCTGAGTTCTGCTTAGATGACAGCCAGGGGAATCACAATTTACTTTCAGAACATAAATCACTGATATTTAATTATATAAAAATAGATCTGAGTACACATTTACCATCAGCATCCTTCTCCTGAAAGGCACCAGCCCCCACTGGATTAGAGACTTTCTCACCAGGATCAAGAGTGTAAAATGGTTGCAATGTAGAGACAAGAAACATTGGGCAATAATGAGCATTTGGCTATAAATACAATAGACACATAGGAATGGAAGTTTAAAATATAATTTAAGTTTTCTCTATATAATTTACATCACAGGGTATTTTATTAATGTCTATAAAAATATTCATCACTTTAATGTGAATGCTCTAGAAAAAAAAAATGTATTTTTGTTCAACATTTCATCTAAAAACTCCAACAACGCCGAATGATCAGCAGCAATACTTTACAACGAATAGCATTAGATAAGATGATCTGTCATCTTACTGGACTTTGACTCTGTTTCTGCTCCTGGGCAGAATTTGATGCTTAGAAATAATCAAATAAAATGTATGCACTTACGGCTGCGATATATTAGAGATCCATAGCTCATTGTACCACTTCTTCATTAGGCTCCGTTTGCTGTTGCTCCACTAAGAGACTATATAACATACATTATCTATGTATACAGGTTGGTGCAGCTGTGGCTACAGAGAAAGGAGAATCGTTGAATTGTGTTCATTTGGGTGTTTTGCTTTTTGGCAGTCATTCTCACTGCATGAGATTTTCTGTCTGTGATGCAACACTCTGTTATACTTCATTTATGTATAATATTGATGGTATTACGAGGTGATTCTGGTAGGACACTAGAAGACCTAGGTGTAAAATCTTTTACATCTAATATCTAAGAACTGTATGCATACATACAATGGGGTTCTGGTGTTTTTCAAAAAGCACCTGAAAATGATGTCAATACACAAGATGCTTCTTCGTTTATAGAAACAGTAGTCAGCAAAACTGGGTACACTGTGACATAAGGGGCATGTGAAAAAAAACCCTTATAAACACAAATCAAATGAATCCTACAGTACTAAAGACATCTATAGTTTAAGATGTATCAATAATAAATGATTGTCATTATGAGCGTCTTTTGACACATTCAACTCCAGTTAATGAAACGTCTAGAATTAACTATTTAGTGATTTGCAAAAGCAAATTAATTAATCATGGCGCCAACCACGGTGGCTCTAAAGCTATTCCGAATGAGTAACTACTATATCTCTCCACCTTGAGGCCAATTTCACACATGTTCTGATCGAAATATAGCACTGAATTCACACCACTGTGGGTGTTTTATAGGGTATTAACAATAGTGTGAGCATGGTGTCCTGAAGATTGTCAGCGTCACCAGACCCAGAAGGTCAATTCTGCATACATACAGGAAATTTAATTGAAGGTTAGAAAAGGTATTTTATGTTGTGGATGTCCTGACTTTATAGTGGACTGTAGAGACGCAGATTTATTCATTGACGGAGACTCACTTTTTTGTATGTCGCTCTGGACAAGGGCATCTGCTAAATGCTACAAATGTAAATGTCTCATATGAAGAAGTTAAATACACAGAGAGACAGATACAAGAGCTAGATTCAAGTATAGACGTCAGACAATACTGAACATTTATAGGGTCCTGATAAAATATACCCAAGAGCATCTTTTTACAATTCTGTAAATATAATGGAGTGAAAGCATGAGAGAGAAATGTAGACTAAAGCTTTTAAATCACTGTGATATATACTATGGAATAGAGAGCAAAAGGGGACTGGCAGCAGTGTTTATTTGGAATGGGAAAATAACAATATTTTTCCATGCATTTGCATATAAATGATGGCTGCCACACCAGCGAACGCAGAAAGAGGACGAGGGAGGGGAGGAAGATGGAGTATGTTAATGATAAGTTAAGATTGGGCACAGAAATAAGAACAAGAATCTAAGGATATTTTTTGCACTTTCCTAATGAGCAAGGGCAAGGAATGTGGCAATGTGGCAAGGAAAGAAAAACTTCCTGAGATGGCATGAGGAAGAAACCTTGAGAGGAACCAGATTCAAGAGGGAACCCATCCTCATCTGGGTGGCACCGAATGTGCATTTATTACAGATAAATGATGTTGAGGTGTGCAATGATGGTGATCAGATGCAACCTGCAGTCCTGAGTCATTGTAGCAGACTGCTGACATTAAGTACAGTACAAAATCCATCCTCAAAGCTCTTGTGTTACTTCGTAATTTCATGGATCCCCAGGCCTCCAATCGAAGAAAACATCATCCAGAGGCAGACTGGGAACTGAGGAGAGGGGCATTAACAGTGGTCACTAAAACCTTCCTCAGGAGCATGTTTAACTCAACAGAGAGGGAGAGAGAGAGAATGAAGAGAGGTGACAGGAAGAGAAAGATATGGATTAGTAAAAATCCTTACTGTTATATGAAAGTAAAGGACACTGTGCAGTTGGGGACTCTGGCAAGACTAAAAAGGAGGACCAGAAGGTAACACAGACATGAGGGATCTCTGAGATAAGAGGCGCCTCGCCTCGCCATGCCACCGTCAACAAACCTGTGTGAACGTGTGAGAGTGAGGGGACGACAGCATACAAATATCCCAGTTCACCAAACACACTATATCCATGCTCCCTCCAGATCTGCGCCTTTACCTAATTAAAATGTACTGATAAAAAGTTTGACTAAATAAATATATTTTCATCCTTGACTTGAACACTGAGACTGTCTAAGTCCCGAACACTGATTGGAAGGTTGTTCCATAACTGTGGGGCTTTATAAGAGAAAGATCTTTCCCCTGCTGTAGTCTTCATTATTTGAGGTACCAACAAATAACCTGCACCCTTTTGATCTAAGTAGGCGTGGAGGATCATTTTAGTACAGTTATTCACTCAGATACTGCGCACGAGACCTTTAAGTGCTTTATATGTCAGTATTAGTATTTTATAATCAATGCAAAATTAAATTGGGAGCCAGTGTATATTTTCTAGATTTAGTGAGGACTCGTGCTGCTGCATTCTGAACTAACTGAAGCTTATTTATGCACTTACTCGAACACCCAGGCAGTAAAGCGTTACAGTAGTCTAATCTAGATGTAACAAAAGCATGAACTAGTTTTTCTGCATCTTGTAACAACATCATATTTCGAATTTTAGCAATATTTCTAAGGTTAAAAAAAAAGGCAATCCTAGTAATATTATTCACGTGAGCCTCAAAGGAAAGACTAGGGTCAATAATCACACCAAGGTCTTTAACTGCTGTACACACTGAGACAGAAACACCATCCAAAGATGCTATGTAATCAGAAAGTTTACTTCTAGCTGCATGTGGTCCTAGTAAAAGAACTTCCATCTTATCTGAGTTGAGCAGAAGGAAGTTATCAAGTATATACTGTCTAATGTCCTTTACACACTCCTCAACATTTTTAAGCTGATCTCTCTCATCTGACTTTGCTAAAACATACAACTGTGTATCATCAGCATAGCAATGGAAGCTAATACCATGTTTACATTAAATTTCACCCAGAGGCAGCATATATAAAGAGAAAAGCAAAGGGCCTAAGACAGATCCTTGTAGAACATTAGACTTTACCTCAGAGAGTGTAAAGAACTCACTATTTACATCAACAAACTGATAGCGATCAGTCAGATAAGACCCTAGCCAAGAGAGAGTTGTTCCCTTTATTCCAACAACATTCTTTTGTCTAGCAAGAAGGATATTATGATGAATGGTGACTGCTTTAGAGTAACACAAGTAAACACAAGTAGGTAGACACAACAATGACAGAGTGCAATAACAGGTCATTTACCACTTGAACTAGTTAGGTGCTATGATGAGGCCAAAATCCTGACTGATATTTCAAAAATATTATTCCTAAGTAGGTGTGAGCAGAACTGCTATGCTACAATCATTTCTGGAATCTTGGAAATCAAGCAGAGGTTTGATATTGGCCTATAGTTGGACAGCTAACAAGGGTCAAGGTCAGGTTTCTTAATTAGAAGGTTGATAGCTGCCAGTTTATTTAGGTACATAACCAGTGCTGATATAAGAGTTGATTATTTTTAGAACAGGTTCAATTACTTCTGGAATGATGAATGAACTGATTGTATGCAAGGGATTGAGAACACAAGTTGATGATTTTGATGAGGAAATAAATTAAACTAAGTCATTCTCTTGAACAGGAGTAAAACTTTGTAATTAATAGTGTGTTATAATGATAGTGCTGTCTGCGGGGTTATTTATTTTGAGTGGTCTGTTTTAAGGTGCACGTATGATCATTATACCACAGTGCAAATTTTTTCTTCCTAATCATTTTGGTTTTAAGGGGAGCTCCATCATCTAGAGTGTAACGGAACGTTGATTATAGGCATTCAGTGGCCCAGTCGAGCTCTGCGGGGTCAGATGGTGGTCTAAATAATGTCGATAATTCTGGAAGATTTTTGATAAAACTCGCACATGAATGAATGCACACTTAACACGGTAGCGTGGCGAGATACTTATGCTATGACTGGGGCAGAGAAAGAGATAACGTTCTGAAATAGCTTCACTGTGGAAGTGAAGTTTGTCCACCAAAATGAGTGGGTCCTATAACATTCTGATAAATTTTTTATTGAATCTAAAATGAACTGCTCTTCTTAAGGAGTCTTCCTGATTATCAACATGAATATTTAAGTTACCAACAATTAACACTTTGTCTAAAGAAGAAGCAAGATCTGTGATTAAATCTGGAAATGTTACAAGAAAGTAGGGTGGGTGTAGGGCCATAAGGGTCTATAAATAATAATTAATGGAATGAACTGCTAATAATAGTCAATTGACTGACTGAATTTTCACTTAATATTTTATAGCAGAGGTGCTTGCTGTTCATTCAGTTTTATTTAATTTAATGTTAATTAAGTTACTTAAACAGACTTTCTGAGGATTTCTACATTTTGGTTTCTCTTGGGAGACAGACACAGTCTCAATTTGGTGAACCCTAAGTGACGACTCTGTGCAGCTAGCAGACGGTCGGTTTAGCCCATTTGTCTGCTCGCTGGCCTTGGCTCTGGATACTTACTCGTTAACTGGTGCTGCTCTGAGACTATGATCTGTACTACAAGAAATGAGAGCAGCACCTTCCCGATTGAGATGGATACCACCCCGCCCTAACAGGCCAGCCTTGCCCTCAAGATTGCTCCAATTATCTACAAAACACACTATGTCCTTATTCAGAGTGAGCTACAATTATCTCATTCATACAAATGAGCATAGATATAGAACGTAGCTGGTGGCCTATATGGGCTGCAGCATTTATTCACCCTGATTGAAAAGATGAGAGTAGAAAAGTGTGCGGCAGCATCCATAGCAAGTCGCAATCCTTTCAAAGTGGCTTTTGTTAAAGTATGTTTGGAGCCTTCAGTAGCTTTTTTCAGAGCTTCTGTATAAGGTTTTGGTTTTAGTGGAGCTATTAATTAGTTATGTAAATGTATTTTAGTTTTTGTTTGGGTGTTTGGTGCTTTCTTCTTGTGATATTTGTGGACAACACTTGAAGTGCTTTTGAGCAGATTGTCTAAAAGCCAAGTTTGTTGTTGCAAATCTGTTGTAGGTGATGAAAAATGAGAATGTCTAAGAAATTGAGAACTGGTTGATGCAAGGTGTTGTATCCTCAGTATAGCCTGTGGTGTTTTTTTATTTTCTGGTCATGTTTATTGTTATCATGTATACTTATAATACTCACTCAATGCACCTTATTTTGAGCCTTGGCTTTTACTACTTTCTTGTTTCCTGCTACACCTGCTCCACACCACCCACTGTTGCTTTTCACTATCCTAGTGCTCCCAATGTAGTTCATCACTTCACTACTCCTTGACTTTAACAAATTGATTTTTTCTTTTGCATCATTCCAGTCTTTGCCAATGTTTTTTCTAGAACTCCCAGTGCACCTCCTATTTCCACTGCTCTCTCAGTTTGATTAATGAATACTCTCAATTGCATCATTTCAGTCTCAGAGTGTCATTTCTGTATATTTTAGAACAGATTGCATAAGAGCTGACTGGACAGTCATGCTCCTGCTGTGGAAGGTGAACAAGTGCTTTTCCATCTTTTGCATTTAGATTATGATAAGTAGTGGGGGTTTTTTTGGAGCTTGTATATTTGGTGTTTGTTGAGAGATAGGAGAGCTTAAAAGTGTGTTGAAACATCCTAATAAACCAAGGGCAACGCATACAAATTCTTTTGTATGTCCATGTATACCTTAGTTTTTGTTGTTTCTGCAATGAATGTAGACTGCTTTAATTAACTGCTGCCTCCCGCCTTAAACCTTGCTGAGATCCTCCTTCTCCGGATTATGGCAAAGAACACTGTTGAAACATTGAATTGAAACCTGTTTGAGCAGATTGCCTAAAACAGTACAGCTACAGCATTTCAGTTGTGAATTGTGAACAAGCTCTTGATCAAGTGGTGCGGCCACGAACTTGAACACTGTGGGCAGCAACTCCTTACCGTTACAGGGGAAAAGAGAGAGTTTAAAAATGTTTTAAAGCCTAGCAGTCCATTTGTGTTCAATATATGCTAATATCTCTCTAGGTCCCCTGGTGGTCTAGTGGTTAGGATGCGGCGCTCTCACCGCTGCGGCCCAGGTTCGATCCCCGGTCAGGGAACCAACCCCAGCCGTTGGGGTTCCACAAGCCTTAGTGCCGGTCCCAAGCCCGGATAAATGGGGAGGGTTGCGTTAGGAAGGGCATCCAGCGTAAAAACATGTGCCAAATCAAACATGCTGATGGTCCGATGTGGCGACCCCTAATGGGAGAAGCCGAAAGAACGTTTTTTTATATGCTAATATCTCTCTCTAGTTCCGAACCTGCATTTTTGATTGGGGGGATTGGCAGTCATTGAAATCATTCTATTAATAGATTGGTGCGCTAAGAATAACATTAGAGTATCACATAAACTGAGTTGATTAAGCAAACAGTCTTGTGATAAAAATTATAATAGGAACATTATAGCCATAATAAATCATAGTACTTTGGATACTTAAGTACATTTGAAGGCAAATACTTTTGTGCTTTTACACAAGTACAAGTTTAAAGGAACACATTTACTTTTACTAGGGTAATATTTGACCTACTATATCTCTACTTTTATTTAAGTACATGCTTTGTGTACTTTGTCCAACACTTGATGTTGGTATAAATACAGACCGAGATCCTACCCACTTATGGGACCTTATGGGATCATTTGTTTAGAACCACCCTTAAAGGAGCAGGGGTCACTTAGGAGCTGGTGGTGAGGCCAGCAACTCGAGCATTGGTGGTGCCAAATCCTTACCATCACAGAGAAGATGCGGAAGTTTAAAAGTGTGCTGAAGCAGGTTGTTCAGAGATGTGAATTCTTACATCACTTACAGCCCTTTGTACATCCCTGTCCGGCCCGCGTGAGGCCAATCCTGAATTATATGGATGCACCGAAAATTCGGCCCCCGAAAATTTTCAGCCGAAATACCTAAATCACCGAAAAACAACACAGCCGAAACACAATTGTAATGACGCAATTAAAAAGCGCAGCCAGCACACGGTTATCTGGATAAGAGCCAACATGTCTGTGGTGTGGACTTATTTCAATATCTCAGATAAAGACCCACGGATAGCGATTTGCAAAACACGCAATGCTGAAATTCCAAGAGGGGGTGTATCTGCAAAGAGTTTCTCCAAGTCGGGTTTAATTTATAACCTGAAATCCAAATATCCCGATTGCCATTCCAAATATGCGGCGCAGAGGCGGCGCAGAGAAGAAAAGTCAATCCGAGCATGCGTTTGTAGCGGAGGCGAGAAAGTTTTCCAGTGATGGTGCCAAGGCAAAAGGCATAAGACAAAAAATTCTGGAATTCATTGCCTTAGATCAGTGGTGGATCTTTGAAACATTCCCTATAGATCCCAAAAAATAATTATTATGCCCAGTGTTTCCTTACAAAGATTATGGCAAAGAACACTGTTAAAGCATCCCTTCACCCTTTTAACCATATTGCCTAAGAGCAGACTAGACAGTTTCAACCCTTCTGTTGTGGATAGTGAACAAGCACTTGATAAAGGGGTGGGGCCAAGATCATTGCTGGTGGTAAATACTTATCATCACATAGCCTTTCAATCAAAACCTTTCAATCTGTTTGTGTTGGTGTTTAAAGTATACTGTTGTCTTTCTCTGGTCAGCTTAGCCGGTGTTCTGGTCTTGTTTGCTGGTTTATTTTGCTATAGCTAGTTTCTAGCTCTGTCATTTTCTTTACATTTCCTATGTGCTTTAACACCCTTTTTTTTTTTTACTTTTTGCCGTTGTGTGTGTTCTTCTCACTGTTTCTGCAACTTGTTATGCTGGAGAAGTATGTGGGTATGAATAAAGACCTAAATCCTACACACTTGAGACCTTTTCACTTGTTCAGAACCACCCTTAAAGGGGTTTAAAAGTGTGCCAAGTCTTTCTGCTTGTGCTGGTCCATGTTTTACATTTAGAGCACAGTAAGAGCTCTATTTGTTTGTGGGTCTGTGTCTTTGGTCTTTGTTGCTGCTTTGTGCTGTTGTAGTTTGTTCACAGAAATCCCTTTTTTGTTCAATCCTCCGTGTTTTATTATCCCACTAAACCATGACCAACACAAATTCTTTCTTTTGCACCAATCTAGCATTGTGATGTTTCTTTCTCTGTTTCTGCAACACATTATGATGGAGGTAAATGTGAATATGAAACAGACCCAGACCTCTTCCCAGATTTTCATTTGCTGACAACCACCCTTAAAGGAGCAGAGGTCACTTATGAGCTGGTGCTTGGCTTCTGCACCACTATTGTTGGCATTAAACTGAGCATGGCGATAGCCAGTCCTCTCCTCAAACCCTGCTAGGATGCCCACTTAATCTTTCACAAAATAATGGCAGAGAACGCTTGTAAAGCATGACCAAGGAACAGGGCAAAGAAATAGAGTATTGCTGCTTGATGAGCTTCAAGCTGCTGAATTCTCAGTGAATCCTGTGGCTTTTATTTTTCCATCCTTTGCTATCGACCTTCCAAATACCCAACCCTTGCATTAAGTTGTATTTGTTTAAACTTTCTCACCTTCTCTGTGATGGTAAAGATTTGCCAGCAACGCTCAAGTTCCTGACCTCACTACTTAATCAAGTGCTTGTACACTATTCACAGTCTAAAAAAGTTAATCTATACGGGTGCTCGTGAAATCTTTTGGGTGGAAAAGCGCAATGAAGGGTCTGGAAACAAAACCCAGAACATAGGCTCATAACCAAAAAGAAAAATCTATATATTATAACAACAAAGCCCCTGGTGGTCTACTGGTTAGGATGCGGCGCTCTCACCGCTGCGGCCCGGGTTTGATCCCCAGTCAGGGAACCAAACCCAGCCACTCTTAGTGCCGGTCCCAAGCCCGGATAAATGGGGAGGGTTGCATTAGGAAGGGCCAAATGTGCCAAATCAAACATGCGGATGATCCGCTGTGCCGACCCCTAATGGAAGAAGCCGAAAGAAAGTTTTATAAAAAAAACAAAGCATGGATCAGGACAAGCATGTTGCCAGGCCTTGGCACACTTTTAAACTCTCTGTCTGAAAAAGTCTTTAAGGGTTGTTCATAATTTCACTTGGGTGGTAAAGAAAGATTGGCATTGGAAGATCTAGAAAATGGCCACAGAACCGCAACAAACTAGTAACAAAGCCAAGACCATAAGGTTATAACCAGAAAGAAAAATCAGTAGATTCTAAGGACAAAGCATGATTTAGTACACACAGGTTGCCAGACTTTGGCACACTTTAAAACTCTACCATGATATCTTTGATGTTAGGGATTTGCTACAAGCAATGTTCTTTTTCTTGGCCCTACCCCTTGATCGTATTCTTGTTCTCTATTCACAACAGAAGGCCTGAAGCTACACTGTCCAGTCTGCTCTCAGGCAAACTGCTTGAAGAGATACATGAATGCTTCTTTAATGTTCTTTTCCTTACAAAACAAGGGATAATAGAAATTTAAGCATGTTTAAGGCAAACTCAGTTTAATACTAACTGTCATGGTGTAATAGAAATAGTAATAGTAATGGTTTCCTCTAACTTTACCATTAGCCACAAACTCAAGAGTTTTATTTATAATAAGTTTGTAATTTATTTATCGCTAGAGACTCAAAGCACTTTTGTACGTCGCTCTGCATAAGGGCGTCTGCCAAATGCTGCAAATGTAAATGTAAATGTAAACAACAACAAGACCACAAATAAAGGAAAGCTTAGTGAAAGAAACCACTGATGAACAAACCAAACAAATGACCATTGTTTAATAGGATGCTTTTTGAACTCTTAAACCAACAACCAGCGACCCACTAGTTCTTAACTCCACCCCTTAATCAAGTGCTTGTTCGCTATTTACAACTTGTTGTTCATGATTTTTCTTGGGTGATAGAGCACATTGGAAAATCTAGAAAATGACAAAGACATGGACCAGCTAGAGAAGTGCAACTGCCAACAAAGATCAGGACAAAAATCCATACCCAAAAACAAAAATCAGCATATTCTAATGACAAAGCATGACTCGGTGCAAGCGGGTTGCCAGACTTTGGCATACTTTTAAACTTAATCATGTTTTCTGTGATCACCTTGGGAAAGAGATACTGGGCATCCCAGCAGGGTTTTATCAAAAGAATTGGCGATGGCCATGCTCATATAATACGAAACATAATGCTGCAACAACAATGCAGAAGTTGTCATGTGTTAGTCATAGTTTACTGGTATGCTTCAGCACACTTTGAAACTCTCTTCTATCTTCTCTGTGATGGTAAGAATTTGCAAACAGCGCTGCTTTGGTTTTCGGCCCCATTTTTCGGTCAAGTGCTTGTTTACCATCCACACCAAAAAAGCTGAAGGGCTGGAGGAATGTGTGGGTATGGATATGGACCCAGATCCCACATCTTTCTAGAACACAGTAAGAGCTGTATCTGTTTGTGGGCCTGTGTCTTTGTTGCTGGTTTGTCATTTTGTATAATCTTTACATGTTTCATCTCTCTAAACCACGGCCAACACAAATTCTTTCGTTCGCACCAATCCAGCATTGAGATCTTTTCTCTGTGTCTGCAACACATTATTCTGGAGTTGAATGTGAATATGAATACAGAACCAGATATTACCTACATATAGCACCTGTTTATTTATTTAAAACCACCCTTAAAGGAGCAGAGATCCCTTGGGTGTCTGCACACAACTGCTGGCCATAGCTACTCCTCTTCTCAAACCCTGTTGAGATGCTCAATGCCTCGTTTTCAGAATGTTGGCAGCAAACCTGCAGTGAGGGTGGATATTTACCATCACAGAGAATATGAGAGAGTTTAAAAGTGTCATGAAGCCTACCACTGTACCATGGCTAATGTATACAAGTTCTTTCACCAGCTCCTTTGTGGTGTCTTTACTGCTATTCTAAGCGTTCACTAAATGTGGTTGTAGCCATTTCTCTCCTAAAATTCTGTTCGGATACCCAGTGTCTCCTTAATGAGTTTAAATGCTGTTGATTAGTGGAGATTAAAGGAACAGAGGTCACTTAAGAGCTGGTACTTGGGCTTGGCACTACTACTGTTAGTATTGAACTGAGTATAGCCATAGTCACTCCTCTTCCCAAACTCTGCTGAGATGCCCAGTACCTCCTTCCTGAGCTATTAGTTGTAAGCTTGTTCTCTGGTCTTGGTGCTGCCTTATAGTTCTGCCATTTTCTAAGAAATACAATGCAACACTGTTGAAGCATTTCTGCACTCCGGTGACCATATTGCCTAAAAGCAGACTGGCCAGTACAGCTTCAAGCCTTCTGTTGTGAGCAGGGTGGCACCAAGAACTAGATCATTGCTGGTGACTTTCTTTGTGTTCATGTTAGTGTTTAAAGGAGAATGTGGGTTTGAATGCCTTTGACCAATGGGTGGGGCCAAGGGCTCATGTAATCCTCAACTCATGGGGAAGACAAGACCATATAAAACAGCAGTGTAGCACCAGTCTTTGTTTTCTTGAGCATTTTGAAGGCTTCAATTTGTTATTTTATACCGAATCATAGTAGTGACAGGTGTTGCTTTATTCTTATGCTTAGTACTATTTTTTCCTGCTCATGTTCTTTGATTTGTTCTTTCTTCTCTCACTTTAACAAATAAACTTTTAAAATAGTGATTTTCCAATTTGCATGTATTCTTCCCACCATTGCTGCAAGATTTGGGAGTACCATTTTGATAACAGATTCCTACTTATTATGTTAGACTTCATCATAAGATTCAGTTTTAAAACAAAAACATTGACTATGATATTTGTATGTAACATATGATTAGTCTACAAAAACTCAACAATTTATTTCACTGGTCAAGCATGCACATAGGTACCAAATGTTTTTTCTTGCTCTTGGCATTTTTTCCCCTTCTGTGCTGTTTCAGCATTTTCATCAGGTGACAAAACTGGCAAGCACAAATTAAATAGAGCCCGTCTGCACAAAGAACACTTCCATTGTGCACCTATGTATCTGTGTGCATTAGTAATAAGCTGACACTGCATTCGTGTGAATGAGTATCTCTTTGTAATAGGTGTGACTCCAGCAGGAACATCCTCCTATACACTGAATAGCAATTTCAGGAGGGGTACATTTTTCCTGGATGTCTGCCTGAAATTATTTAAAGTGAGGTGAACAGTGAAATCCATTGTGAGCATGCGTATGTCAAGCCATGTACACCATGAAAGCAAAACGTTGAAACGTGCCCTCGAACGCCCAACAGTGGATCTCCCGGTTCAGTTATAAACGTTTAACGAGTTTTAAAAGAACACTACATTCTCTCACATTAAGTAAAAGGTATAAAATGTGTACCAGTCAGCTGACAAGCATTTCTTGCCTAAAAGGTTCGTTTTTTGTACCTTTTTATCAGCATGTATTTATTGCTAAGCTAAAGTGCAATAGAAGGACGTCATAATGTTGCGTGTCTCCGGGCTAAGATCTTTCTGTTCACTGAGCCATCAAGTCTATATTTTGCTGGCGGAGCACAACTATCTGTGATGTCTCATATGCTCTCTTACACCTGCTAACCTTAAAGGGGCATTGGGTAGAATTATGTAATGTTATGGGATGGAATACTTTGCTCACACATCCTTTTGCGATAGACTGTGGCCAGTAGAAAATATTTGCATCAGTTAGGGCACTTGCTAATGCTCCATCTGCTAACTAACAATTCTCATAGCATGTATAATTTTTTAAACTTTGGCTGTAGTTCCCAGCATTCCATCTTTTGGTAAAAACAAACAAACCCCATTTACATTTATGGCATATTGTAGATCCAAAATGACATCTAAACGGTTGGGAGTTAGCCTGGCTCAATGGTCCAACAGTGGCAGCTTGGTGGTGCTGTGATTTGAACTAACAACTCACACAGAAGAACCTTTATCACTGCTACTACTTCCTAAAGAAACCTTTGATACTACACAATTGTATGCTATTTGTAGAAGAGTAGAAAAGTGGACATGCAGGTTAATTATCTATACACGAATTATTAATATAATTATGTATTTAATAAACTTAAATAACTGTTCTGGGTCACTGGTTAGAGTTGCAGAAAAGGTTAAAAGAGAAATGCTGAATTCAATTCAGTTTTATTTGCATAATGCATTTCACAATTGACAGTTTCACAAGTCACTTTACAGAAATAAGCACATTAATAATACAAATTGTACTTATAATTTAAAGTCCATCTATAAGTAAAATACACATATTCAGACTATATACACGTGTATCGATATATTATTACCTACTGCACCTTACTGTACCTTAATCTCTCTCACCCCTGTACATATGGATCCATACCCTCAGTTACATATTGCTATTTATTGTAAATAGGCCATATATGCACTTCTGTTTAGATGCTAAAGACATTTCATTGGCTCTGTACATGTATTTTGCACAATGACAATAGAGTCTAATCTAATCTAATCTAATCATTAGTCACTCAGTGGTTAAGGCTCTGGGTTACTGATCAAAAGGTTCAAGCCCTGGTATCGCCAAACTGCAACTCTTGAGCCCTTAACCCTCTGTATCATGTTTGTGCTGTAATGTTCATCTGGCAAGTACGTATATAGCACCTTTATACAAGTGACCAAAACTATGCTAAAATGACTAACACAAACATTTATAGGGACTGACATTAAAGTGAAACTGCTGGTTCTGTTTTAAAATATCAAAGTGCTGTGTAGCATTGGATATGTTTGATTCAGGAGCATAATGAAGCAACAATGGCACTTGAAATTAAACAAAAAAAACATGAAGTGTGGATTTGAGAAGATTTATATTCATTTGGACTGAAAGCGACACACAGACAAATGTCTATGTGGACAAGGTCTTCTTCTTCTTCTTCTTTCGGCTGCTCCTATTAGGGGTCGCCACAGCAGATCATCTGTCTCCATTCTACTTTGTCCTCTACTTCTGCCTCTTTCAAACCAACTACCTGCATGTCTTCCCTCACCACATTCATAAACATTTTCCTTGGCCTTCCTCTTTTCCTCCTTTCTGGCCGCTCCATCCTTAGCATTTTTCTATCAATATATCCAAAACATCCTACATGCCATGTCCTTCTAATTATCTCATTTCCAATTCTGTATATCGTTATCACTCCCAATGAAAATCTCAGCATCTTCAGCTCTGCTACCTCCAGCTCCACCTCCTGTCTTTTAGTCAATTTTAGTCTCTAAACCGTACATCACTCTTTTCTTCACTTCTCTAACACACTCTCTAATACTTTGCACTGCTGACCCAGGTACCTGAACTCCTCCACCTTCTCCACCTCTTCTCCCTGCAACTGCACCACTCCACTGCCCTCCCTCTCATTCACACACATGTATTCTGTCTTACTCCTACTGACTTTCATTCCCATTCTCTCCAGGGTGTACCTCCACCTCTCCAGGCTCTTCTCAACCTGCTCCCTACTCTCACCACAAATCACAATATTATCCACAAACATCATAGTCCAGGGAGACTCCAGACTGACCATCACCACTGCAAACAGGAAAGGGTTTAGAGCTGATCCTTGATGCAGTCCCACCTCCAAATTCAGTCTGTCGTTCCTACTGCATACTTCACTGCTGTCAAACCGTCCTCATACATGTCCTGCACCACCTCACATACTTCTCTGACACACCTGGCTTCCTTGTACAATACCACAACTCCTCTTTCCACCCTGTCATACGCTTTCTCTAAATCCACAAACATGACAATGCAACTCCTTCTGAACTTCTCTATACTTCGCCATCAACATTCTCAAAGCAAATAATGCGTCTGTGATGCTCTTCCTCGGCATGAAACCATACTGTTGCTCACAGATGGTCACCTCTTCTCTCAGCCTTGCTTCCACTACCCCTTTCCATAACCTCATGGTGTGACTGATGAACTTTATTCCCCTGTAGAAATTAAACAATACACTGTTTGTTATTTTATAGATAAAACTTGTTTTTTGAGCAGCTGATGGAAGAGGAAAGTGAGAGAGAGAAGGGTGGATGATGTGGAGAAGGTGAAGCAGGAAGTAGTTTAGTAAGGAGGAAGTGAGAGCAGCAATTAAGAGGATAAAGAGTGGAGAGTCAGAAGGACCAGATGACATACCAGTAGAAGCATGGAGATGTTTAGGAGAGATAGCAATTGAGTTTTAAATCAGATTTTTTAACAAGATTTTGGAAGGTGAGAAGATGCCTGAGGAATGGAGAAGGAGTGTGCTGGTACTAATTTATAAGAATATGGGAGATGTGCAGACCTGCAGTAACTGATTGTTAAACATCCCCTCAACTAACCAACAGCCAGAATCTTCTGAGGATTCATTATTGTGTGACATGTTCCCTAAGGGAGTATGAAGGTAGAGAAATATGCATTTTGTTGTAAGACTTAAGTGGACATAATAATCAGTTATTATTGTAATGCCTTCCATGGTCATAATAATTATTAGCAAAAGTGACAAATGGCAAGAACCAAATTGAATACAAATTTTATCATCAAATCTTTAAACAAAACAATACAAGCTAAAAAAAAATTAGCATTGACACACCACTTCCCCACCACTTCCCCTTCTTTGTATTCTTCCCCATGCAATCATTTTTTTTGCCTCTCTTTACCCTAAGCTTTAACTACTCAATTAAACTGCTGACATTTTCAACATCATAGATCTGAAATGAAAAATCAATTGATTGCCCGCAGCATGTTTTTACAACTATGATTTTGCACATTAAATGGACTCCGAGCTTGCAGCCAGACGCAATCAGCTCTCTGCTGTAAGTTCAAGCACTTTTACTCTTAAACTGGAATGTGTGCAAATCAAACCTGAAATGTATACCTATTATTATTATTATTGTCTCCAAATACATTGGAGTGCCCAATGTGCATATCTTCTTCTTTTTTCGGAAGAATAATTTCTAAGAAATGATTCCAAACTACCAAAAACATTCCCATGCATTTCCTCAACAAAAGGTTTTCTAATAGAAAGAAGCTAAATCAATTTAAGCCGCTCATTCTGGCTGTCCTTGGAAGGTGGTGCTCAGCCAAAATGGAGAAGACAATAGTATCTTCATGACTGTTGCACCGATTTGAGTGTCTTGGGTGGAGCAGTGTGGCTGGGACCTCAGTGTCACTGTTCGGTTGATATCTTGAGACAACTCTAATCTAATTTTAGTCTCCTCGCAGTTTTAAGCCCATTTGATCTTGACCTTGACTTGGTCTTAAACATAAGTCTCTGACAAAGATGGTGATGCCCCCATATAAAAAATAAACTAGGCTTTAAATAATCTTCAAGGACATCAGTAAATTTTCAAGGCCTTCCCACTCATCCAGCACTGACAGTATTGGAGTGTTATAGTTCAGACCGACTGTAGGTTGAGATAAAATGGAAGTAAGAAACAACATGGATGAAAAAAGAACATGGATATGTGGATGCTTTTGGGGTCTTTGTCTCATACTCGTGGACTTGGTTTTCAGCTTTTTACTTGGTCATAATTGATACGGGTCATGGTGTTGTCTCGGTTTTTGCTATACCACTGTTATTGAGTTCACAGTGAGGGGAGGATTGGCTGAAAATGGGTGCATTTAAAGTACATATATAGAAGGTGCACTGGATAAAATGGCTAATAAATCACACACATCCTTTGTATCTAGAAATCACTTTATGTATTATATTATTATACATATCGAGTTGTATTCAGAGATGAGTTACTCACACAAGGAGAGAATTTAATACAGCAATGATGCCTATGAGACCTCAGTCATAACTAGACGCTATTTAGTCTGTTATGAGTCGTGTGTGGGACGGATTTCTCAGTTTCACATAATTCTGCCCTTGGATATAGGCCCAGAATAAATGACTATATTAAAAGATAATGTTGCCATTTTCCCCCTAAACTGGATTTCGCATAATATGTCACACTGTGTTAAAGTGCTGACTGTTCTTGTGATATGTGAATGATGTGTGGTTATGCAGGAAGTTGTGTACAAATGGTTTTGGTCTATTGACAGATGTTTTGTAAGTTCAGGGGTGGCTCATGTGATATGAAAATCGTTTGTCGACACAAACATATTGGGATGCAAAACTGACTGTCCGAAGTCTATTCGCTGTTAAATATATTGTATTTAAGACAGTGTCTGTTACACGGCTTGTATCTAAACAGTAGCCTACCAAGAAAGTCATTGTTCACCGT
Source organism: Silurus lanzhouensis (assembly GCA_039877035.1). Taxonomy (NCBI): domain Eukaryota; kingdom Metazoa; phylum Chordata; class Actinopteri; order Siluriformes; family Siluridae; genus Silurus; species Silurus lanzhouensis. The sequence continues at coordinate 205,343 of JBCEWE010000192.1, forward strand.
CTTCCTCTTTCCTTTCACTACAATTTCTCTCGGGAGTTTTTCTTTTGGCGTCGTCGCGCGTTTAAAAATCACCATCGGTGAAGCTTTTCTTCCGATGCCGTGCAGCTCAGAACACAGGTGAAGTGTTTTTTCATGCCCGGTTGTTTTCAGCGTGAGGAATGATTCGCATTTCCTGTAGACAGTCCGAGTGAGCGGCAGGTCAAACGTCAGAGGAACATCATCCATATTTATGATGTGGTGCGGCCCGATTCAGTGCGAACGCACTCGATTTAATATAAAGAGTTTCATTGGTTCACCTAAACCCGTTCTGCGATTTCATTGGTCTAATGTTATGGGGCTCAGTTTTTTGGCTTGAAGATTGTGAAACCGGGAAAAACCCAGGAAAAATCTATAAATTAGCCCGTTCGTTGTTTAAGCCGCGGCGTGGGAAAAAAGTAGCGGCTTATAGTCCGGAAAATACGGTACATGTTTGTTTCTTATAATTGTCAGTTTGTCCCTAATAAGTGAGCCGGTGGTAATTGTGGAAAGGAAAAACTCCCTGAGATGGCATGAGGAAGAAGCCTTGAGAGAAACCAGACTCAAAAGGAAACCCATTTGGCTGCCTTTCAGAACAGCATCACATTCATGAGCCAAGTCTTCTTATAGAATATTTAAAGAACAAGTCAGTGCTTCATCAGTGCAATTCCGATAATGAAGTGGAGCATTAATACGGCCATTTTTATTGCTCAGGCCGTATATTAATCTTTAAGGTTTGGGGCGTGCATACAGGCATGCGCATCAAGTTGCTGTCATTCAGACGTCTTGCCCACAGCTAGAGAAGGCAGCGGTGATAATTAGGAAATATAATTATGTTTTATCTGTCTTAGCAATTGCTTGTTTTAGTTACAGATTACGATGAAGCCTTGCAGTTATTACAGTGCACAAAACAAGTCTTAATTAGCTGCAGCTTGATTAGCAAGGTTAAACCCCCCCCCCCATCCTGTACTTCTGCTAAACCCCTTCCTCCATTGCCATAGCAACAGAGCCTTATAGCACTTTAATAAGTATTGTCGCTCCTGAATCGAGCAGCATTTCAGATACCTTGCTGTTTTCCGTTTTTGTTTGCAGATCGACAGCGACACAGGTTTGGGGAATGTGAGCTAATTTAGAGGCAGTTCGAGAATTCCCTGTTACCTCTTGCTGATTTATTAATTTTTTTGCCGAATGCACGATGCAGACACAATTTATTCATTGCATAAAAAAGTGCTGGGGGAGAGATCAAGCATCATCTGGGGCTGAAATATTACTTTTTTTTTCCTATTATATATTACAGAAATGTGTGCCTTAAATATTACTGAAAAGTTTCAAATAAATAAATGAATAATGTCTGACGTAGGAATAATAGGAAACGCTTTCTGCTCTGTTAATTATTTGCCAAAATGTTTCTTGTGTAAATAAAACATTCGCACTGACACAATCAGCCTAGCCTGTTGAATATTCCCACAGCTGCCTTCGCCAGCTGTTCTGCTGGAAATTAAAGTACAGGAGATGGAAGTAAAGTAGAACTGGAAAGACTAAAAGAGACTAAGGACTGATTGAAAAGAAAACTTGATGAAATAAGTGCGATTTGAATGTTGAATGTTGTCTAACTCTGATGTATTAATGTATGCAGAGCGCTACACACGTGTTTTGCCGGTTGAACAGTTTCCCTCTGACCAACCAATCAGAAGACGGAGACTCTGAGGCGAATATGAAATCTGATTGGTTAAAGAAACAGATTTATTTATTATTGAGACTAAGCTCAAAAGGCCAGCAGTACTGATTCTGAAGGCTCTGGGCAGATTAGATTGACATGGCAGCACATAGAGGCTGAAATCTGATTGGACAAAAAATCTAACATTCACATACACGTACTGGAAGCAGTGCAGCCAAGAGAAACGCTACGAAATGAAGAAAGTGAACTGTTGAGAATAAATTAATACAATTTTAAAGAAAAAATATTAGTATTAAGGTTGTAAATGAAGGTCAGTGCTTTTGATAGTGTTTAAGCCAGCAGAGAAGGATTTACTGGTTCTGACCGCCCACCACTATTTTAGTCTCTATTTGAGGAGACTTTTTTTTTTACTTTACTCAAATATTTTGTTAAGAATGAATGATAGAAGAAATTCCTGACTCGAACTCTCCACAACACTCGTGGCTTTATTTCTCAAATCAAGCACCAAAATCCGGCAAGATGCACACGTGCGGCAATTAAAACCGTCCGTGTGGAAACACAGCAAAAGTTTCGTTTGGTGTCCTGATGATTTACGTAATTCAGACATTTTCAAGAATATTTCGTCTTTATGCTCCTATTTGTCCATGTTTATTATAGTATTAAAAACTTGAAAAGTATTAATTCAAGGTACATTTAGAACGATAAAAACGTGCGATGAATTTGCGATTAATCGCAATGAAATATTTTATTCAGTTGACAACCCTGATAAATAAATATATATCACAAAGTAGCATTAAATGCAGTCACCTCTTTAGTCTTGAGTAATCACCTACTGAATCAGAAAGAGAAACTCGTCCTTATATGCCCACTTTCTCATTCTCCTTCCCATCCTTGTACTGGATCACAGCTGGTGCCATTGCTCAGGCTCTGCAGGATGCTCAGTCAACTGCTATCAATCCACACATAGCTACAGGCAGCCTCAACACACACACACACACACACACACACACACACTTAGAGCAGTAAGCTTTGGTGCCCTTAATGTTGATAGTGAAGAAATGAATCTGTTGCTAAACTGTTTTTCGATTTCTATTATTTTGTGATATGTCTACAATTAGTTTTCCCTCTAAAAAAATTTACATGTTTCTGTTAAATTCAAAATATTCGGAGTACCGTAATTTCCAGACTATAAAGCAAAGCACCCATATATAAGCCGCACCCACTCAATTTGACAAAGATTTTTATTTTGAACATAAATAAGCCGCACCTGTCTATAAGCCACAGGTCTACACTGAAACTAATGAACTTTACACAGGCTTTAACGTAAGACAGTGTCTGTTACACGGTGTAACGGGTAAAATATGTTGTGGCTCCTTTAAGAGTAGAGCGGCATTTTGGGAATAGCCTGCGGCCGCATTTTTCCGCTATTACTGCATGTGTGCAAGACCGAGGAATATGTCCTTATTATTTTCTGATGCTCATTTCTAAGTTTCTTTGACTAACCCGTAACGCTGTTGCCAAGAAAAAAAAAAAAAAAAAGCAAGAGTTTTGGAAACCTGTCTGTGCTTATATGATTTCTGTTGCAACTGGAGTTAGCGAGCTCTCCCTTCACCCAGACTCAACGCGTTACAACGGCTTTTATCTAAACAGTAGCCGACCAAGAAAGTCATTGTTCACCGTCTTCCTCCTTCCTTTCACAAATATTTCTCTCAGGAGTTTTTTGGCATCGTTGAGCATTTAAAAATCACCTTTGGTGAAGCTTTTCTCCCGATGCCGTGCAGCTCAGAACACAGGTGAAGTGCGTTTTCCGTTTGGAAATTTCATTGGTCTAATGTTATGGGGTTCAGTTTTTTGGCTTGAAGTTTGCGGAACCGGGAAAAACCCAGAGAAAATCCATAAATTAGCCGCTTCGTTTTTTAAGCCGCAGGGTTCAAAACGTGGGAAAAAAACGGCTTATAGTCCGAAAAATACGGTATATGCTAACATGTTTTGAATCACCTGTTATTATAGTTCACAACACTGACATAAAAACTGAAAGATCTCTACATCCAACTCAATCAACTTAACACTAATCATAAAGACTGGACATTAACATGTCTTCATACTGTATATATTGCTATTTGCACTTCTGGTTAGACGCTAACTGCATTTCATTGGCCCTGTGCTTATACTCTGCACAATGACAATAAAGTTGAATCAAATCTAATCTAATTTCTGTTTTCTTTACAGTGGATGGCTGTACAGACTGGTCAGTGGACTACTTGAAATACAAAGTTCTCCTTGGTGAGCCAGTGAGGATTAAGTGCGCGCTGTTTTATGGATATATCCGAGCAAACTATACCCACGCTCAGAGCGCTGGCCTCAGCCTGATGTGGTATAAAAGTGTGGGCCATGGGGACTTTGAGGAGCCCATCACCTTTGACGGGATCAGAATGAGCAAGGAGGAGGACTCGATCTGGTTTAGACCTGCTGAATTACAGGACGTCGGTCACTACTCCTGTGTGCTACGGTAAGCGACAAAAACATGTTGTTGTATAACGTTGTATTTAGGCTTTTTAAAATGCCACATATTAAAGGTCTCATTATTCGAATACCACATTAACGCTGTCTTGCGAGCTAATGGTTGCTGTAGAGTTGAGAGCAGCACAGTGCAAACAAAATGCCAATACACTAGGAGTTAGTCGCTATATAATGATAGCTGTATAATGACATTTTGCAGATGAGATGGATTGCTGGAACGTCAGCGTAAAGATTGCCACGCTCTTGTATCTGCTTGTTTTGATGTATTTACCATATAATCCACAGACTATCAAAGGCTCTCGTTCTTTCGCTTCTCTCAAAGTGGTGCACTGACGAGACGGGGTCATTGAAATACACGGTCGTAAATCAGATTGCTTGAAACGTCCACAAAATTTGGTGTCTTTTTTTCTATTGTACTGTCAGAGAGCTGCTATAGAAACCCCTCCCTTGTTTTCATCCATTCATTCAGTCAGCACTTCTCAGCACACATTTACAATGAGGAGCCACTTAAAGTAGCCAGGTGTATGATTTTGCAGGGTGGAAGGAAACCAGAAATGGAGAGAAAATGCTCAATTTTGCAAAGACGAAAACCCGAGGTTGGGATTGAACTAGGGACCTTGAAGCTATGCAATGCTACATGCTGCACCACCATTGGTGTGTTTGTGTTTGTAAAGATACGCCAGCCTAGTTAAGAGTTCTCCATTGTCCTACTCCATTGCTTGTTTTTATAGGACAATGCCAATGAATCAAACACCTTTTAGAGGCAGGTGAATTAGGACAACAACCGTCTGGAGTGCTTTCGGCTGTCCTTCTGCTCTTCTAAAACCAGCAACATGCACAGAACATTAAAAATCGCTATTTGCACACCTGCAAGTTATTGAGGTGAAATAAAACGAGCACCACGAATCTCCGTGTACACACATCGAATACACCGACGTATAAAGACGTGACGGCGGAGTTGCATTTTCTCATGCGATATTACTGTAGCTTGAGTGAGGAGCAGTAATAAGTGTCTGACAGTTTAATGGAACGATATGCCTTGCTGAAATCTACATTTTCTAAACTCTGAAACTGCTTTTGAGGCCTTTATTACCTTCTCAACTAGGACAGTATTTAAGTATTGAATTGTTATAATTGTTGCTTTAAAGTGTTGGTTTTTTTTTTCCCCCAAATAGGAGATCAGAGAAATTGCTTATCTCAAAGGCAAAGTTTTTGGGGTTTTTTTGTTTTTTTTTAATGGATATAATTATGTATTAATGTGAGCTATATGTGTATTTAGTGTATCAGCCTGTGTTTGCTCATCTATGTTTACATATGTAACACCGTGGTCCTGTGATAATACATTTTTATGTATGTCTCCACAGAGAGTGACAACAAATCTCACTTGAACTTATTCATACTTCATGGTTTGTGTAGTCAGGCTGGAATAAGGGGGTTTTGTGTCAGATGAATCAATCTACTAGAATTGCAACATCTAATCCCATTCTATATTTGTGCCTCTGCCACTGCTGGCAGTTACTTAAAGATTTGGTGCTGCACTGGAGGCTAGTGGTTCAGTGGGCAGTGACAGTGGGCAGGAAAAACAGTCTATTTATCTTCCCTGTATTACACTGATAGAGTGAAGTGATGCTCTTGCTCGGATTCTTGCTTATTTACAGAGCTACCGCGAGCAAAGAGAGGTACAGGCAGGGGAAAAGAGGATATATCTGATCTTGCCAGAGAAAGAGAGTGACAGATAAAGTGACTGAGCAGAAGATCAGCCATTACATTAAAAAAAAACCACCTGTCTGTTATAGTATAGGTGTAATATTGTGCACTTGTTGAAGCATGGACTCCAGAAGACCTCTGAATCCGTGCGGTGTTCGGCACCATGATATTAGCAGCAGATATACTCAATGTTCTATAAATTGGGACGTGGACCCTTGTTCGTCTAGCACGTTCCAAAGATGCTGAGTCGACATTTCGTGACGTTCCTTAAACTATTTCTGAACATTCATTTCACAAACATACATTTTGCAGTTCGGCAGGAAGAATTGTCCAAATATATTCTGATGTTCACATGGTCAGCATGAGCACTCAGACTGGTCCTATACACAGCAAATTGTTAACTTTTCAACAATTTGTGTTACATTAGCTCTTTGGTGGGCTCAGACAACAATGGTCTAGTCTTGACAACGTCTAAAGGCATTATCCTAGAGTGCCCAGGTTCTTGTTTTGGGTCACATTCACATTTTCTTATGCATGCCTATTTTTTTCCTGCTTCCTTCTCATAATTTAGACTGACTGTTCACTTGCTGCCTAATAGATCCCAGCCCTTGACATATGCCAATGTAACAAGATGATAAATTTTATTCACTTCACCTGTCAGTAGTTTTAACGTTATGGCTGATCGGTGTATATTTCTAAAATGTACAATGTCAGAGTCGATGTCATTTTAGTAAATCCCAAACCACAAGACCTCACTGCACATGTTTATTTGTGCTTTTTTAGATTAGCAAAGATATACCATGCAGCCACCTCTTTAATCCTGAGTAAACACGCGCTAAACCAGGAAGTGAAACTTTTCAACATATTGCTAATTAATCGCAACTTTCGATCTCCCAAATTCCTCGATCAGAATACGGCTCTAAAAGTGATACTATTGGTACAGTGAATGATCTAATAAAAAAGTGGAATTTCTTTACTTTTCACCGAAGATCTCTAGCTCGACGTCCCCTGGTCTCTCCATGCTGGATTTCATCTGCTCGGCTGTGGAAACCCATCAATGGCAATAAAACCGAATACGTATATTAAATGTATGCATAATTACATGGTAATAATGTATTAACCTTTGAGGTAAAGGCTGTCTTTTTTGAAAGGCTCATTAGGACACTTCATTAAAGGGAAGGATGGTTATAGAGGACATTCTTCCTCTCTGTTTCCTCTCTTACTTTGCTTGAGAGTCTAGATGAGGAAATTTAATGGTACACACTTCATTCCCCTTGGCTAATTCGACCTTCCACCTGAATCACAGTGTACTTTTATCCTCGCCAAATAATCAGAGTAATGTCAACACTACAGGTAGGTAGGTGATATATGCAGAAGCTGTTTTTGATCTATCTATCTATCTATCTATCTATCTATCTATCTATCTATCTATCTATATCTATCTATCTATCTGTCTGTCTGTCTGTCTGTCTGTCTGTCTGTCTGTCTGTCTGTCTGTCTGTGTATATGTATATGTGTGTATATATAGAGGGATAGATAGATAGAGAGATAGATAGATAGAGAGATAGAGATTGAAAAACAACCAAGATTTCTATATGCAGTATATCTGTGTGTGTGTGTTTTTGTGTGTGTTAAACATATGTGAGATATAAGATGTAGATTGTATATACAGCAGTTATACAGATATATTACACAACGTATGTAGAGTAACGGCAGCATATCATCTGCAATTAAATACACGTATAATTATTGAATCATATAGAGCCGATGCAGAATGTACAGAGTGGAGCAGAAGTGCAGGATGATTACAGGCAGCGAAAGAAGTAACCCATCAGTGAGATGGCGGTGTGGTGTAGAGTTCAGAATGGTGATAGAGATGAAGATAGGGAACAAACTGTCGTGTTGGTCCTGGATTGAATAGCCCTGTATGTCCTCCTGGATGGAAGGAGGTTGAACGTTTTTTGACTAGGATGGAAGGAGTCGCTGGTGTTGTGTGCTCTTCTGGTGAAAAAGCTCAGTGGGAGGTAGTTGGTGTTTGATTACCTATTGAGCGTTTCAAATTTTTACCACAAAGTTGGAAGAATCGTATCAAACGGACATGTGATAGCGGGAGTCCCCACATTTTAAGCCATAATTAATTTGATGAATATTTGTGTGCTTATAAATAAACATAATATACAATACAATGGTTTTCCAGGGGATTTGAAATAAAGGCAAATGCTGTGTATTTGTGCAACTTCAACAGGTAAGATAAAGTATAAATGTTTCTTGAAAAAGCTTCACAACTGTTTTCAACAGTTTTGCCTGACCTTTCCTCATGATGTCCAGGAGAAAAGTCGGTCTTGTAAATGTGCTTGTAAGTATTTCTGTGAACAAATCCATTCCTTCTCCTTTGTTGGTCAGCCAGTGACCATGCAATCAAAGAATGTGAAAATGTTGACATGTTTGGATGCCAAGGGGGCCTTGGAGGGTCTAAGAGTTTTAAAATTACAGTCCAATAGGTAAAAGCAACATAGAGTTTATGATGAAAAAGCGTGTGCAGGTGTTGACTCTGCTGGTCTTATGGCAGATAAATTTGACCCAACACAATGTGACAGCTGAAATCTGGGACAAAAATATATTAAAACGTAAGTCCGTGAAACACATACCGGATTAGTCGAGGCCCTTGTTACCAAAGACCTCCACAGGTATCGTCAGCCAATAGGGTACCAGTGGATATTGGGCTACTATTGGCCGAAGGAGGAGAAGGTTAAGGGATGGGCTCGGTGCTCGGTGGTGGTGAAGAGGTGCTGGATGATTGGACAACTACTGCAGAAGTAATGAGAGAGACAGCTCGAAAGGTTCTTGGTGTGACATCTGGAAATAGAAAGGAAGACAAAGAGACGTGGTGGTGGAATGAGGAAGGGCAGGAGAGCATAAGGAGAAAGAGGTTGGAGAAATAGAATGGGGATTGGCAGAGTGATGAGAAAAGTAGGCAGGAGTACAGGGAGATGCAGCAGCAGGTAAAGAGGGATGTGGCAAAAGCCAAGGAAAAGGCATATGAGGAGCTGTATGAGAAGTTGGACACTAAGGAAGGAGAAAAGGATTTAGGCCAGGCAGAGGAACCAAGCTGAGAAGGATGTGCTGCAAGTTAGAGCAATAAAGGATGGAGATGAAAATGTGTTGACTAATGAGGAGGTAGCAGAGCTGAAGATGCTGAGATTTTCATTGGGAGTGACGGCGATGGACAGGATTAGAAAATGTAGGACGTTTTGGGGACTAAGTGAGAGACGATGGATTGGACATTTGCAGATGAGGGACATGGGGTATATCAGTAGAAGAATGCTAAATATCGAGCTGCCAGAAAGGAGGGAAAGAAAAAGGCCAAGAAGCAGGTTTATAGATGTGGTGAGGGAAGACTTGCAGGTAGTTGGTTTAAAAGAGGCAGATGTAGAGGACAGGGGGTATGGAGACGGATGATGCGCTGTGGCGACCCCTAATGGGAGCAGGCGAAAGAAAAAGATGAAAAGAAGACGATATGTTAATACACTAATTTGAGTGGCATGTTTAACGGAGGAAGTCTAATGGAAAGTTGTCCATGGTGTCCTACAGGTTGCATAGAACAGCACTTTTGTCTAGCCTTAACCAGCACTTTCACACCTACTGTCAAATAAATGACATACAAGTTTTCAACATACCACTAAAGAGAGCGAGATTGAGGAAATGTGTTGAGGCTGTATAAAGACAGAGTCACAGGTCAGCAGTGTAAATATGAGAGTCCTCCCTGGAGACGCACTACACGTACAAGACACATCGTAGGTGACTGTGTGCAAAATCTGATTTATAATCTCATAGGAAAGACATGAGCTGGCTAGTGGTTGTAAGAAGAGTTCTTATAATGATATATACCAGGGCATCTTCTGTCTTGGGCAAAATGGTGTGATTTCATTCTGATACTTTCTAACATGTTTTAAATGCTTTAGATATGGAAAACTACGCAAATATCTTTACTGTTCAGCAATGTATAGAGTGAATTAATGAATAAACATTTCTGCATTAATGCATATCTTATTTCTATGAACTTCTAAGAGCACCTAGTCAATTACTCTGTGTTTGTTGGAGTTCATTGTTAACTATGCAGTAATAATTGGGTATTAAGCAGTAATTGCTTGATAATTTCCTACTGTCAGGATTATAGACAAGGACAACATTTCCCATAATTCAATTTGGGTAAATTCAGCCATAGTGCTTTTAACAATGGACATTGTCCTGAAGCAGCTTTATAGAAATAAAGAGGTAACAAAGTAGGAATGTATATGCTTAGTGCCTATCGGTGTGGTCCTCTTTTAAGTTCATCCCAAACGAGCCAGCCAGTGGAAACTGTGGCAAGAAAAACCTCCCTGAGACCATATGAGGAAGAAACCTTGAGAGGAACCAGCCTCAAAAGGGAAACCATCCTCATCTGGGTGGCACTGAATATCCATTCATTATAGTTTTATCATTGATTTAACGCAGAACTGTTCATAGAAACTGCTACAAGACATAGTAGAACAATGTTGATATTAATGGCAGTCCAAATCCATCCTCAAAGTTCTTGCGTTCCTGAGTAACTTTATGGATTTTTTTAAATGTTCATGTGGAACTCTTTACTTGCATCCACTCCCACTTTCGCTTCGTTATGTGGCACGTACTATAGCAAACTACAGCCCTTTTATAATAACTGGAATAAATTACCGATCACACTGGCGTTTATTCCCAATATCAAAGCCTTATATTCCTCCTGGATCTTCTGCCTGAACCTTGACCTATTCCAGTATATCAGTGTATGAAATGCAAGTGTTTGTATGAGTTATCATATGGAAGTCTTTCGAGAGGAGCACAGGGTTACAGTGTTGTTTTCATTATTTAGCCGAATAAAGAAATGGACCAAAAATACCAACAATAATTGGTGTAATAAACAATAAACAAATACACATACTTTTACTTCTTTTTGTAAATGTATTTCTTTATGTCAATTATCATTTAAATATTCAAATATATTACAATGTATAATATTGTTTCACTTCATCAACCGCTGTAACATTTTAATCAGTAGTAATGAGTTTCATTTCGTTGATTAAACTTATATATACATAGTTAAAAATAAATGTTTATGATATCCAAAAAACATTTAAGGTACAAAACAGGGTTGATTTAATAAACTGAACAAACATTGACACTTCCGTACAATTGGGAACAAATAAATGTTGAAGAATGAAAAACAGATTTTAGACGGCAATAGTATAATTTTCATATTTGCATATGAAATTATGTAAATTTTATACATAGACAGATTACAAGTTTATTTCTATAGCGAATGGGCATCGTCTCGAAGCAGCTTTACAGAATTTAAGAATGAAGGTGAACGATGTGTATTTATCGCTGATGAGCAGCCTGGGGCCACTGACGCAAGGAAAAACTCCCTTAGATGTTATGAGGAAGGAACCTTGAGAGGAACCAGACTCAAAAATGTAACCAATAAATACGAACCATAAATATACTAAACATCACGAACCATGAAGCATAAACAACATTGACAGAGAACGCAAAGATCATGGATAGACAAATTAACAAAAGACAAGGAGTGTTGCGAACTGTGAGTACACGTATTCAAGCGCTAATTATTTGGAATGGGAAACAGGTGCGCAAACAAACGTGCCATGGCTCATTGACGTGAAATGGCTTGAGGGAAATGTAGTCTCTTGCCGCAAGTTCGGTGAATCGCTGCGGAATGTCGTTCGCGTGCATTTTAATTAAACGCGTTTGAATTTAAACAGCGAAATGAAATGCATTATTAATGACTGTTGCTGAAGTGTTACTGTGGCGTTATTTCTTCTGCGGTAAATAATATCGCAGCTTTCAACAAGATCAATCAATATTTATTTATCATTTTCAAACGAAATTAATTACAAAAAAAGGGTGTAGTTTTGAAAACCTATGTTACACTTTACTACATTGGAGACATGTAGTGTAGTTCTTGAAACTCGTTTCTCTGCTGCCATAAATGCTATCAGAATCACTGACTTACTTTTTAATCTATTTTGGTCCATGAATGTGTATTATATCATTCCCAATAGTTTATTCTCATCGTTTCAGTTTTACTCTCGGCTGCGCTGCTTCAAGGAGGAGCGCAACCAACTGCAGTTTTAAAGTTTGTATCCAATCAGATTTCAGCTTTCAAGTGCCTTTAGGGACAACAGTGTAGGAGTCCAATTTTAATTTGGGGCCATTTTAAAGGTCTCTGATTGGACGATTGGAAAATGCACCAGTCTGCGCTCGCATTTGTAGCAAACTGCACAAGCCCATATATATTTGTGTGGATTTTACAGCTGGTTTTTCTTTTCTTTTTTTTATTATTTCACTATGGCCGACAGAAGAATTAATTGATTTGGTCATAAATACACTTACAAGAACATTTACAAGACGGGCATTTCAAGAACAGCTGGACACTTTGAGGAAAGGTCAGCCAAAACAGTTCAAAACAGCTGTCAAGAACAATCATTTTACAAAAATGCACATAAAAAGGGTGGGGTCATTTCATAAGGTTAATATTGAAGCTTCTGCTAGAGACGATGTATCCATATGACTTGTCGAATTGTGTTTATTGGGTTTCTTGCGTCAGTAATGCCCTTCTTTCTAACTGTACTGTATGAGATACCTGTCTGTGATTCAGCGCTCTGTCAAACCGCATTTCTGTGTAATATTGCGTTTCTAGCGTAACATACACGACCCGCACTGAGTTCTGGTCTTTGTCAATGTCCGTCCGTATGTAGACACCGCTTACAACAAAATACACCAATGTGACCCTTGTGCTTCTCTAAGGAGACCTACTAGAAGTCTTTAGTATTGAGAACTCATATATTATATCAATATATCAATATTGAGATATAGATATATAGATATATATAGATATATAGATATATAGATATATATAGATATATAGATATATAGATATATGAATATCAGGAAGTATATTCTATAACAAGACCTGAAATGAAGATTTGCCTAACGTGGATTTTAAAACAGTTGGTGTTTTTAGATGTTCTCTGATGCAAAGAATTTGTTCTTGAAAAGGAAAAGAAAGAAATTACCAGATAAACTGTGACTAATCCTTTAGGCTAACAGTAGGTCTTTCTAAGCTTAGCCAAGTCCTCTGTATGGAGTATACTGTTCCAGAAGATTAGCGAGATACACAAAGAGCGGAAACATGATTAACAGAACTTAACAGTCTAAGCGATACTTAATAGTTTACCAATATATCATGAATTAATTTCGTTTCCTGGAAATGATGCACACGTCAGCATTATGAACAAGCTGAAGACACGGTACGGCCACTAGCATTCTACAGTAGTCCAATTAACGAATACAGCATTTTAAAGATTTGAATTACATGGAAAGGTTTCGCGCATTACACGAATTGACTCTATTTGGAAACAACAACGGAATGCAAAATAATATTTTCCATAGGCTTAGAAGATCGTGGAGTAAAGCCAGCTCAGGGATGACATAAATGTAAAATGAATGCTCTTGGCAAAAGCCTCGCATCAAATCGAATGAATTCATCGCTGAGTGTTGAGTGCACCTATTAGCCCAAGTGCTCAAAATAAAAGCCAACGGAAATGTCGTAGCGTTCACAGCGGCAACGCAGTCACTTCTCATTTGCGCGGACAGAGCTTTGTTTAGAGGAGATGATGATTCTGAGTTATTGGCTGAGCTAGAATTTAGAGACAATTCACGAAATTAAATGGCGTACTCTACATGACATTTTGACCATATCTATTTATTGAGTATCATGCTAAGATCCTCTGACTGCGTTTTTTTTTGGTTTTTTTTTTAACAGTGTTGTATCGACAATTAGAACTCGTCCCTTGTCATGCTTTATTTGTGTCCTTGTACTGAAGACAACATTCTTTTAAAAGTTACAAAACACCTTCAACTCTTCGACATTTTCTTTTCATGACCCATTTAGCCCGTCCTCCGGTATTGATTATCGGCCTCGCTTTCTGCTTTATTTTCCTCGTCCATCCTGCTGCCTTGCTTCCTTCATGATTCCAAGGTTGTGATGCCGCCTTGCTGCCAGTGCCTGCTGGATATTTATGGATTTTCTGCATGATCCTCAACGCCATACATTTCCAAAGCTGTGCGGAAGCTTGGCCTGGTGTGGAGGCGAGTGACGGCTATCTCTCACCTCGGTGACAGAGGATCGTGCCTCATATGCCACTCTTTCCCTTAAGTTAGGCCAGCCCTCCATATAATAAATCCAGCTCACCTGTCCTAACACACACACACACACACACACACACACACACACACACACACACACACACACACCAACACACACATACACAGCGTGGGGATTTATACTGATGCCTACTTTCTGTGGTTGGATATGTGTGTGTATATAAATAAATAAATAAATAAATAAATATATATATATATATATATATATATATATATATATATATATATATATATATATATATATATAAATATATATAAATATATCCTCTCAGGAGAGTTGTAGGCTGATTTATCTTGCGTTTGTAATCTAGAGAACCAGCGTAGATTTATTCATTGATAGAGACTTGAAGCACTTTCCTATGCCGCTCTGGACAAGGGCGTCTGCTAAATGCCATAAATGTATATGTAAAGTATAATTCAGAACTATAAGAAAATGAATACCGAGCACCCAAGAGGTTGTGCTGGGTAAATTTCACGCCTAGGCCTTTAGTGGTGTGCTTCCTGAATCAATCCACCTCTTAATACCGTCATTATGATGCCACGGCTATAAAACCATTAATATTCTTTAAGTACATTAAAATAGTACAACAGAGCGCTGCATCACAGACAGGAATGTCATGCATTGAGAATCAGTGCCATTACTAAAGCAAGAAACCCAATGAACAATTCAATTCTCATTTCACTGCAGCCACAACTGCACCCCCCCCCCCCCCCCCCCCCAAAAAAAAAAAATACGTCATCTGTAGCAGTGGCATTAATATTAGCCGCATAAAATGACCCCAGGTTTTCTGAGCATTTTTATGCTGGTTTTTTTTTTGTGCATTATGGCTTTTCTCCAGATTTGAAATGAAGGTGAATTGTGTGTTTCGGTGCACATTCTTAAGGAGAGAAAACGTATAGTATAAATGGATATTGTTTTGGCTGACCTTTCCTCATCTTGTAAATGTCCCTATAAGTACACCTGCAACCAAATCAATCTCTTGACTTCTGCCAGACATTGTAAAATGGCCAAAAAATAATCTTCTTCTTTTCCTCCTTCCTGGTGGCTCCATCCTCAGCATTCTTCTACTGATATACCCCCTGTCCCTCTTCTGCACATGTCCCAACCATCTCAAATCGGGCCTCCCTCACCTTACCTCCAAAGCGTCCCACATGCGCCATCCCTCTAATAAACTCGTTTCTAATCCTGTCCATCGTCGTCACTCCCAACAAAAATCTCAACATCTTCATTTCTGCTACCTCCAGCTCCACCTCCTGTCTTTTACTCAATGCCGCTGTCTCTAAACCATACAACATCTCAGGTCTCGCCACAGTCCTATAAACTTTCCCTTTCACTCCTGCTATCACTCTTCTCCACCCACTCCACCCTGCCTGCGCTCTTTTCTTCACCTCTCTAACACACTCTCCATTACTTTGCACTGTTGACACCAGGTACCTGAACTCCTCCACCCTCTCCACCTCTTCTCCCTGCAACCGCACCCCTCCACTGCCCTCCCTCTCATTCACACACATGTACTCTGTCTTACTCTTACTGACTTTCATTCCCCTTCTCTCCAGGGCGTACCTCCACCTCTTCAGGTTCTTCTCAACCTGCTCCCTACTTTCACCACAAATCACAATATCATCCACAAACATCATAGTCCTGTCTGACCTCGTCCGTCAACCTGTCCATCACCACTGCAAACAGGAAAGGGCTCAGGGCCGATCCTTGATGCAATCAAACCTTCACCTTGAACCAGTCTGTCGTTCCTACTGCACACTTCATTGCTGTCACACTGTCCTCATACATGTCCTGCAACACCCTCACATACTTCTCTCCCACACCTGACTTCCTCAAACAACTCCTCTCTTGGCACCCTGTCGTACGCTTTCTCTAAATACACAAATACGCAATGCAATTCCTTCTGTCCTTCTCTATACATCTCCTATATATGGAGCTATATATGGTTGAAATGACAATAAAAGCTTCTTAACTTGACTGGACTTGACTTCATATGCAAAGAAAAGCAGTATATAAAAAAACTTTTCAGTTTACAGCCATTACAGATTAACAGAATCTTGCTGATCTTCCTGCAATGTCAGATTATACTATAAAACCTTCTGATAGCTGGAATCATGCTACTATTTAAGAAAAAAAAAAAATCAATTCACAGGGATGTGTATTTTTTTCAGAGAGCAAATCAACCCATTTCTGTGCTTATCTTCTGATATTTCTCTGGCAGAACCATTTGTCCCTGTCAGCCCCTGAACTGTAATTTTGCAAGTCGGCTACTTTTGAATTTCCTCCGCTGCTCTAGGCCGTGCTTTATTTCTCAAGGCCCGCATAAGAGGAAAGGAAAGATACCTGCAGGAAGAAGAAGAAGCCTGATAGCTTTTACATTGACCTTCTCACTATCTGATGTATAGCTTTATCTTGCAGCCCAAATGTCAGAACGCAGTTCTTTAGCTAAATCAAATTACATTGGCGTTTTTCTGCCAAACCCTGAACCCACCAAAAGCCCCCCAACACCCACACACCCACACCCCCACCCCTGCTTTGCCGGTGTCAGGAGTCAAAGTTAAACACAATGCTGTTACTTAAACGGTGATCGTTTACACATAAGATCCATTAAAGAGAGAGAGAGAGAGAGAGAGAGAGAGAGAGAGAGAGAGAGAGAGAGAGAGAGAGAGAGACGAGTCACATACTGTGGACAGGTCAATCAAAAATTTGCCACAATAATAGAAACGCATAGAGACAACGGTGAAATGGTGTGGATTTTCTTATCTTATGGGGATCGTAACTTATGGGGATTTATGGGAATTCATTAGAAATATGGGGAAATGTACAGTATAGTATATAAACTGTACCATATACAATACAAGCTAGCTAGCTAGATAGATGGATAGCTAGATAGCTAGATAGATAGATAGATAGATAGATAGATAGATAGATAGATAGATAGATAGAACTTTATTGTCATTGCATAGTTTTATGGGAATTCATTAGAAATTTGGGGAAATGTACAGTATAGTATATAAACTGTACCATATACAATCATACAACTAAACATTTTGTTTGAAGATTTTTATTTTGTGAAATTACCGTGAATATTCCCCAATTTTCATTAAAATTTATTTTGCGTGCAGGATTGAACACCTTTAACTTATTATTACTTGTATCCAGTCATTTATACACCAGCTTCTATTTCTCTTTCCTTTAAAGTTAATTACACAAACAAACAGCAAATACACTACACAATATGGACACAAGTTTGACCACCTGACCAATTCATATTGTGCTTGATGAAAATCCCATTCCATATTTAGTTCCCATTTGCTGTTTTAATAAGCTCCACTCTTCTGGGCAAATGTTTCACTAGATGAGATTTGTGCTCAGGTGAGAAACTCTGGGGTGCAGTCAGGGTTCTAATTCATTCCAAAGGTGTTCAGTAGGGTTGAGGGTTGAAGCTCTATAGCAGGCCACTCAAGATCTTCCACTCTAACCTATATAAAGCATATCATCAGAGTTTAAATGAAGGGAAAATGAATTCTGACACACCCAAACTGCTTGCAGCTTTGTGGGAAGAAACACATTTGACTGGAAAAGTCATGTATTAGCAGTATTTTTGTCCATATAGTGGTTATTCTATTGGAAACTTCACCCAACAACCAATTATGAGTTGTTACAATTTGTATTGCTTCATTATTAATTATGTGTTGCACCAAATCTTACAAAGAACTACACTACATATCTGCCCTTGCACATCACGTCTCCATTGATGTAACACACACACACACACACACACACACACACCACACACACACAAAGGCACTGCTCCATTGTCTTCATGGGTGATGTATTCATGAAGCAGACTTTCCAAACGACTTTCAAATTTAAATTCTTTAGTCATTTTTAAATCCTGTAAAATACTTTGTACTGTAAGAACTCTACATGATGACATCATAAACATGCGACCTCTGATTGGTGAACCAGAACAGAAAATTAATTCATATGGAAGAAGGTGGTGAAGATAAGAAATGTGCAGGTTGCCAGCTTTTAAATAGGTGTCCAATGATTGATAAATAATTATTGGATTGCTGAATTTTGTACCCTAATTGAAGTAGCTGTTTAGTAGGATCATGATTTTGCATACCACGGCATGAATGACTGCCCGAACCAAAATATATTTACATTTATCATTAACAATCAAATGATTAATTAGTTCTAAACTAGTTTCTATGAATGCAGGTGCCATCAGTCGTCTTCTTATGAATGACTTGTATGTCATTGACTCCGTGTTGCTGATGTAAAGTAGCCTTTCGTCACCAAACACCAAGTAACCAAATTAGGATGCAATTATGAGTCATTCGCAAACTGTTTAACATTAAACTTTAAAACTAACCTTCATCTGGGAGATCACAGGGATATTGTGTTAATATTTGGTGTTAACTGGTTGCATATGTCAGATTTATTGGAAGACTCGGGCAGAGAAAAGCTGTTGCCATCAAACATTGTTTATTTAATTGTAAATCAGTTTACTAAACTGGGTTCCCTGGTGGTCCAGCGGTTAGGATGCGGCGCTCTCACCGCTGTGGCCCGGGTTTGATCCCCGGTCAGGGAACCGACCCCAGCCATTAGGGTTGCACAAGCAACTTAGTGCCGGTCCCAAGCCCTGATAAATGGGGAGGGTTGCGTTATGAAGGGCATCCAGCGTAAAAACATGTGCCAAATCAAACATGCGGATGGTCCGCTGTGGCGACCCCTAATGGGAGAAGCCGAAAGAAAGTAAGTTTACTAAACTGAGTTAGTGTCATGGTGAAGGAACAGATTAAATAGGCCAATAGATGAAAGGTTTGCAAAGAAATTTGATCCCTTGTAAAAGTAATTTTTAGTATTTTTTAAATACAAAAATACAGTAAGTTTTCTTTGATACACATAAACTTAATGTATTTGGTATTTTATTTAAATTGTGTATCTTTGCCCAACCCTGCTCTTCAAAAACACTGCATATTGCGTTGTTCTTGCATGTTTCATTGTCCCACGTTGTTTCATATCTATAGGTAAAGTTCACACTCTTTGTATTGCTACTTTGTGTGTTTTACCTGAAAATAAATCACTTATTAGAATACAAATGAACGATTAGAGTTGAAAAAATAATCACACATTGTAACATGAATTACACTCAGCGGTTTTATCAGAGCTGCTCTTATAGAAAACGGATCAACACTGGAGCAACCAGAATCAGCAATGCGGCGGTTAATGCTTTTACTCCCCGGCTCGATTTCATGGTTCTTGCGAAAGGCAGCAGTGATTTACTAGTCGGATTGATTTTTAAACCGATTCATTCACAAAAACAAATCAACAATTTAATGAAAAGAGATATAGAGACAAAGCTACCAGTCGTTTTTCATACCGTACTGAATGCGAGCTTCCTGTGACGTGTGCTGCTCGGGCTCTTTCGAAAGCTTTTTCAGCTCTGGGTGCTCTCCGTGGTTCTGAAAGCGCAAATTTCCGCCAAGGCTTTCTCATGTTAACGAAATTAGCCTTCATTTATTATAGATGATAAACAGGGCTTCGTTTCGACTTGATTCAAAAAGACGGATCGTTCTTTTAACCCGATAAGCGTGAACTTTGCAACTATTCAATGCTTTTTTTTGCTTTGCACTCCAGCGAAGGGAGGACCCCCCCAGACGGAGGAGAGTGGTGGAGAGATAAGATGAGGGAGATGAAGAGCAAGAAATTCATTTTTCTGTTCATTATTTTGCTTATACACTTCCATACACTTCAGCTGACCACACTCATTTTATTCCCTGCTGAAATATGCAATATTTTTCGTATTTATATATAAACTCACTGTGTAGCTAACTTAATATTCAGACAGAAGGACGGGAGACTGAGAAATTGCTAACATGACTTTTTAGGACAGTATGGAAAGTTGTGAAATAGAGCAGCGTATGTATGTGTAGATATAATTTTCGAGATGCTGTTAGTGTGCGATGATGGTAGTGGGCAGCGGCACGCGGGGTGTTAAACGCAGGCCAGTTTGGTGACTTGTAGCAGAACTGTTGCAGCAGTAATTAATCAACGGGCCTCCACACACAGGTCACACCCACAGCCATGTGTGTTTACCGGCCTTCCATGAACTAATAAATAAGCACTGGCCATAAAATAGTGATTTACTAGAATGTTTTCCACCACAGCTGCAGTTCTACTGGTCTGAACAGAATGTGGACAGAGTGACACACACACACACACAAACACACACACACACACACACACACACACACACACACACACACACACACACACACACACACACACACACACAATTGATTGGCATAGGCATTAGAAAAAAGCCAATGCATTGATATAATATTTTTGTTAAAATACAGCAATACAGATATGGATGAAATGAACCAATAGATTAAAGTTAAAATATATTTCAAGTCAAAGGCCAACAATCTCAATCTTTTTTTTTCTTTTAATCTATTTCTATCTTTTGACCACCCACCACTCAGTCCAAGTATTAGGCAACTAATATATTCAAAGGTCAAATGCCTTGAGTGCAATATATTACTTTTACTGCCCTGTATGTTGATTTAATTGAATGTCAGGTTATACTCCTTGGACTGGCACTCAATCAATTTACCAAGACCAAATTCAATCCTGGATTTCTCGACTCTTTTCTTTTTTTTCATCTCTTAATCATTGTATGATGTGCTGGAACGGAATCTCGCGGATTATTAGCGGTGCTGTGGGCATTCAGGCTACAGCTACACTTATGTCTCTCACATCTGATAGAGAGAATTCTTTATTTAACTGCTAGTTGCCATGGTTTCGCCAGGCTAGGACAATTAGCAACACAAGTTGTTATAGAAAAAACTTTTATGCAAAACCAGCAAAAAACTTTCAAACTTTACCTACAAATGTATTCTAGACCGAAGTGCTTATGTGCACTTCATCACTACCTACTACAGTATGTTCCAGAAAGGCATTTAGTTCACAATTTGGCTTCCTGTTTTTCTATTTTTCCCTATTCTACCCTAATCCACAAGATATGCAAATTCTTAGAGTGAGAGAAAAAAAATATATACTTCGGTTTGTCCCTCTAGGCAAGTCCACAAATGATCGGTGTAAATTCCTAGCACAGAGCGTTTCTCTCTCAGAAAAGGTTTCCAAGTATCGAATCTTTTTGCGAATGCTAGCGCAGTGAAATATCCACAGAGCTATTTTTTTTTAATTTAAGAATGATTTAAATAAAGGATTCCTTGATTCCTTCAATCTTCTTAATCCCTGGCATGAAAAGTCAAGCATTTCTATTCAAGCAGCATTGTTTATTCTGTGATACAAACAGTGGTAGGCGAAGTACACAAATCATGTACTTGAGTTAAAGTGGATATACAGTAGGTAAAATATGACGCCAGTAAAAGTAAAAGTGCTCTCTTTAGACTTTCACTTGAGTAAAAGTACAAAACTGTTTGCCTTCAAATGTACTCAAGTATCCAAAGTACTAGGATTTATTATGGCTATAATGTTACTATAATGCTATACTATAATATAATACTATAAATATAATGTTACTACTAATTTTTGTATAAAGCTTATGCGTAATCAACACATTTTAAGTCACTCTGTTACTCTCAGCACACCAATCTATTAATAGATTGATTTTAATGAGTCAAACACTGATTGGTTTCTATTACAATGACTACTTTAAAAATCGTGTAAAAAAGTCACGTGATGAGGCGAGTCCGAGTCTGGAGTTTCGTCATCATTTATTCCCAAATGTTCTGATTGCTTTGAACTGATGCTGAACAGTCTGTTAGTGATAGTAGATACACCAAGCACCAATCAAAACATAAGTTTTGATCCACTCTTGAATAAAAAGTTACGACTGATTTCACAAAATGTATTGGAGTAAAAAATAAGGAAGAGTAATCCCCTGTTTATGGGGGGTGGTTACGTTCCAAAACCTCCCGCGATAAAACGAAAAACCGCAATAACCGGACGCCATCCCAAAAATGCTATTTTATGTGTACAGCACTGTACTGTATTAACATTTTACTTCATTTTATAAATAATAATTATATTTTCATTAATAAATTTCATTATTTCAACATAAAAATCGTGGTATCCGCAGGAGCCCGGGAAAATCAGGCAAACAAACGAATTACGTAACAAACGCAATTCCGACGATAAGCCGGGGGCATGAGATTCGAACCGTGGTGAAACGGGGGGTTACTCTATTTGACTCTGAAAAGTAGTAAAGTATCGTAAAATTCTCCCCAAATAGAAATACTTCAGTAAAGTACAGATATGCTTTACTGAAGTAACAAATGACAAATGGCCAATTTCATGTAAATTTTGTGTTCCTACAGACTTGTATCACATCCTTTGTATCTCCGAGGAGCTTTTAGTTTAATCAGATTTATTAAAGAAAGATTTTGTGCTACTCTACGAAAACAGTCGAGTTTCTGGAGGTGTGCTGTGAGGGGGTGGAGCTAAAGAAATGATTGGAACAAACAAACACACTCTGTTGCTGCACCCGGAAAAACTATCTGCATCCACTGTTCATGTAACTCTGGGTTCTTTGAGAAGCTGAACAAGGTTCTTCTTCCCTCACATCCAAAAACACACTTGTTAGGAGACCTTCTTCTCGAGCTAGTCCTGTGCAGCGCTACCGACTTTTTTTTACTTTAACCATGTTTAGCATGAGAATTCAAATCTTTAGTGTAAAGCATGAAATAGCATTAGACCATCCCTTTAAATAATGAAATTAGGGGCAAAAGTCAAATAATTTATATCATATTGAATATTGCATCAAATGGAATATACAAAAACAAAGGTATTTACTGAAATAATGTGCAAGTAAACATGAAAAATTGTCTGTATATGTAGAAAAATGTGCACTTGAATGCAAGAATATGCACATGCTCGCTTCCTTCGTGCAACATCAGCAGTGAACCACAAATATGAGTACACTTCAGCAGATTTTTCCCAAAGGAAATGATTTTCTCCACCTTTCTAATACCCACACAGACACACAGTAATACCATTATTACATCTTCTATCTTCTTCCATAATATCATAAAGCTTCTCTCCTATTTTCTAATATAGATCTTCTATTTATTTTAGTTCGGCTTCTCACCAGAATCCCACAAGTGTACAACCATTTTCATCTACAAATGAGACGGCGCCAAAGAGACAAAGACAGAACTGGGGCGATAGGACACAGGTCCCAGACAAACACAAAGGTGTAAAAGATATTGTAGGACAAAAACCTGATCTGGAGCATCAATCACTTATCCCACCTCGGACATGATCTGCCGTTCCCCGTGGACAGGTTTAGAAGTGGCGCACAGAATATTTAGCAGCACCGGGAGGCTTGAGGGGGATTTCATTTGCACAGGTGTCCATCTGCTTGAGTGTGTCTCTTATAATCTTCACATC
Source organism: Silurus lanzhouensis (assembly GCA_039877035.1). Lineage (NCBI taxonomy): Eukaryota > Metazoa > Chordata > Actinopteri > Siluriformes > Siluridae > Silurus > Silurus lanzhouensis. The sequence continues at coordinate 228,952 of JBCEWE010000192.1, forward strand.
ATGTTCCAGTTCATAAAAATGCGTCACTTACCCTCAGTGTGTTCGGGCTGTCTGTTGCATTGGTGTGTGGCTGACTCGTGGCTCAGAACCAGCCTTTTCTCATTGAGTTTTGATTCTGAATTTGCTCATTCTCTCTGGAGTCAATGCTATCTATGGTCAGTAATAATCTATTGAACTATGGATAGCTGAGGCAATTCTGTTAGCAGTATTAGAATGGATCAGATGCATCGATTTGGATTCATTTGTTTCCTTGTACCACTGTTTCATTCAGTCAATACTACCGTGTTAATCTCGATGGCGCATGTGTGTGTATGGTGCGCTATACAAAGTGCATAGAAGTGTGGACCTCATAAAGGTTTGCTACAATCTGTGATCATGGCAGTTTGTTTTTGTTCTTTCACCTGGCTGGAAGTTCATTGGCTTCTAATCGTTTTTCCCCTTTTGAAGTTTATGCCGCGAGCAAACATCAGTCCTGGCAAGTAATTTTCTGCAGGCTTGCACCATATTTCCATAATATGTGAAAACAAAGGACTCAATCAATCTTCGATGCTGTTGACTATCAGGGCTGCCTCAAAGCATTAGATTCTGTTCTTCCACCTTTTTGCATTCACTCTCCCATCACTCCATTTTGTTCCAGCATTGTTTTCCTTTTAGTTTCCTCAAAAGTTAATGCAACACTGACCAGGTTCATCTCTCGCCCATCATCGCTATTCATTCTCAAATGGCTGAGCGAACACAATGCATTTCTCCGAGCATTTGTAAAGCTGCCGACAGCCCGCATTGCCAGGCAGAGGGAGCGATATTATTTTCATATTGATGTTATGAGAATGTCAGAGGCGGACTCCGCTTGTCTCCTCTAGAAAATAAGCAGTGCATATCATCTATGTCGAAGCTGCACCGCGAGTGCAAAAATTACCTGGGCTGCTGTATCGTAACTGTGACAAATGACAGGCAAGGTTTGCTCATATTTATAAATGTTGAATTCCTACGGTATGATTATGTTTACTTACCCGCGGTATGCTTCGTGTCGAACATTTACAGGTCCAAAAATCCAAATGGGACAAAAAGAAAACAGGGTATTTTATGTAAAGATAATTCAACACAAACACAGACTACCGTTCAAGCGTAAATTGATGAGAGACTGCTGATGTGTGGCCCAGTGCTTAGTAGGACAATCCTGCTGAAAAGTAATTGGCTGATAAGGACAGCATCCAAATTGTTTGTGCCAGGGATTTACCATTGGTCTTTGGGGCCAACCCCCTATACTCTGCCTCAAACCACCAATTACTGAAATCACCTACATAGCTGAGAGGCCCAGAGCAGCCTACCCCAATAAGAGGGAGGAGAACATACTGCTTATCCAAGGGAACAGAGGGCAATGGGTCTAAAAAGGATACATGGAACATAAATGACACATGAATAATGGGTGATAAAAAAAATTTCAAACAGAGGCGGCTGATACTGTAGCACAACACATCAGCTGGAGGTCAAGTCGGTAAACTAGGGATGAATCAAGATAAGTGGCAGCTCAGGCATTAAGACTTTAAATTTCTTATTGGAATGGTATTAGTTCAAATCTCAATACTACCAAGCTGCAACTCATGGGCCCTTAAGAAAAGCCCTTAACCGTCAACTGCTTTTTGTTTCGGTACTTAGATTCTGCCAGAAGCTATATACCAATTTCTCATGCTCCTGAATGATCCAGCAAATTTGACAATAGTCGAAAGCTGAATATAAAGTGTTTGTTACTTGTGTCATGTTTCAACATTCGCATCAATTTTAATCAGCTTCGAAAAACAACTACCACCAATACCAAGATTATCACTTAATTAAAAATAAAATCCCCTTTATGATTTTTTTAAACAGAGAAACAGAATTGGCTAAACAGTAAATCCTGATGTTTTTGGGTTTACAAGGTTCTGTGTTTGTTTTTTTAGGCGGAAGTTGGTGTGCTTCTGTGATAACATTTAATGATGGATATCATTAGGAATTCCAGTCCGATTTTTAAATCTATTGCCAAACATTTCTTTACGCTCAGTAGCCAAGGCACCAAAAATCAGTAGTACTATGATTAGATCATGCAGGTTTTATGGTGAAATTAGTAATGTGTATTCAATGAGTTTGACAGAGCAATGTGTGGACTATGAGATTTTTCAGGGTGACCATAAAGGCTAACGGAAACGATGTTCTCTTAGAGATTATCCTTCCAAATCATTCGCCAGTGGGCAAAACGAGAGGACACGTACAATTAAGTACTTTACTAATTAAATTAACCTCTCCCAACGCTTTATTGTTTAGAATTGCTTCAGAATATCTATCTATCTATCTATCTATCTATCTATCTATCTATCTATCTATCTATCTATCTATCTATCTATCTATCTATCTATCTATCTATCTATCTATCTATCTATCTATCTATCTATCTATCTATCTATCTATCTATCTATCTATCTATCTATCTATCTATCTATCTATCTATCAATCACCCAGTAGTGAAAAAGCTATAAAAAAGGAAACATAGCTAATATACAGTCTTTTTCTCACCAGGATCTTAGTGGTGTGCATGGTTGCCAGATCTCAGTGAAATGTCCTCCCTGACATTTGAAAAGCCGTACAAACTATAGTCCAACTAGGCCATGCATTTTGAAAGGAAGTTGCATTTTCACTTTACTCTTTATAACTTAACTGATTACATTATTTCACCCTTGTTCTTGTTTTAAAACAACAGACAAGTGTAAAAACTTGAATCTCTTTAGCGGCCAGACTTCAGTTTTAATCCGAGGTCCTCCACTTTACCGAGTGGTCTCATATCTGCTGCCATGCATTTCTCAATTACATGCTGATTTGACCTGGGAATAAGCTGAGGAATGCTATCTTAAAAGAGTAGAAAGAATGTGTGTTTTTCTTCAGTAGTCCTCATAAAAGGCAGCAATCTAAAACCCCTGTAGCCTTTTCTGATTTGAGATGAAGAAGAAGTCACATTTTCAGAGGAGGGACTGATTAAGTCCACATATTTATTACACTTTACTTGACGGAAGATAAATAGCCTACTATTTTTGCAGTCTGTTGAATGTATTGTCTCAGGTATTGTCTCAATGTATTGCCTCAGGTTATCTTCTCGATAGTGAATGAAACTTGGACTACACACCCTGGACCTGGGTGTCATCCCATGGTGCTCTTTTGAATATGAAAGCACAATTGGCTAGTTATGTGTTGGCTAGCAGTCAGTTATGCTGCAATAATAACATTGTGCCTTTTGGCCGTGATTTCGACTTAAATGCCTGCCACTTTTTCATGCTTGCTAAAAGGAGACAGATAAGGGTATGTTCTGTTAGCTGAGTAGCTAGGTAAAGAATGAGAGAAAATCCAAGAGGAAGGTATGAATGTCATCATTTTAATCTTAAGATCTTCTACTCAAGTCCCTGTGGAGCAAATACCAAAGAGCACTTTTATTTCAGCTGCTGAAAGCAAACAGATTTCTTGCGTCAAGGGCAAAGTCTGAAGCCGGGTGTCGGCCTTGTCTAATGCTCAGCTGCTCTTCTCTGTTATGTCCCTTAGTAGGATAAACAAACATGAAGTAAATAACGTGGACGAGGCATTATACTTATCTGGCATAGTCACTTTAACCTGGAAACCAATATGGAACCAGTGGTATTATTGGTAATATTTGTATTCTCAATCCACAATTATGGCATGACCAGAGGTGTGGAAATCATCAGAGCTGGTGGATGAACAACATATTTGAGATGTTTATCTTTGGCTGATGACCACAACTGAATAGCTTCAGTCAATGCATTAAAAAAGTTAACCACATTGTGTTCAGATCAATTGCACTGTATTTGGAAAAGTCTTCTGAAACCAAGATGAAATTAATGCTGGTGGCTGAAAGAACTTATAGGAAGTGAGAGGATGAAGAACTCTATAAGCTATACCTTATCACATCTGGCCACTGCGGTTTGTCTACTTGTCCTGTTTTTTTTAGCTTGTACTAGTGTTTAGGGAGGTGTCTTTGAATAAATTCAATTGTAGCTGTTACTGCACTCTGCTGTACTGTAAAACCTGCTGAACACAGCATTCTAACCGACCTGAAAAATGGGCCTCTTGCCCACATCTTGGGCTGGAATAAAACTAACAAAACATTATTGTGAGGATTTGTATTGTTGGTTAACAGAGATGACAAATTTCCATTAAGAGAAAAGAAGACAAAAAAACCCCACACCCAAATGAAAAGATCTTTTATGGTATGTGCTTTTTGAGCATCACATTCCACATTTAGTCCTGATTTGCTCTTATAATTCCCAGACACTCTTCTAGGAAGATGTTCCACTAAATTTTGGAGTGTGTTTGTGGAGATTTGTGTTCATCAAGACAAAAAAATTTTAGTAAAGTGAGGTACAAATGTGGTTGAGGTGCAGTCAGTGTCCCAATTCATCTCAAAGGTGTTCAGGTCAGAGCTCTAAAACATGCTGCTCAAAATCTTCTACTCCAACCAATGTAGACCATATCTTTATGGAGCTGGCTTTGTACACAGGGGCATTGTCATGCTGGAACAGGTTTGGGTCTCCTAAATCATATTGAGGGTAAAGGTACTGCATCTAAATACACCATATATAATTAGGGCTAAAACGATTAATTTACAGAAGACGCTGCAGAATGAAAAACCGAGGAACCGGGGAAAAAAAGCAAAGAGCAAGTGGAAGATTCAGGCCAAAAAAAATGACAGAAAGTTTCCAAAGTTTGGGATAATTTCAAACTAAAACATAAAGAAAACACTGTGCAGGGTGTTCACCTTTTTTTTTTTTTTTAATAATCTGAAAGTGTGACAGCAGTGAAGTGTGCAGTAGGAACGACAGACTGGTTCAAGGTGGAGGTTGGACTGCATCAAGGATCGGCTCTGAGCCCTTTCCTGTTTGCAGTGGTGATGGACAGGTTGACGGACGAAGTCAAACAGGAGTCTCCAGGCACTATGATGTTTGCAGATGATATTGTTATTTGTAGTGAGAGTAGGGAGCAGGTTGAGAAGAGCCTGGAGAGGTGGAGGTATGCGCTGGAGAGAAGGGGAATAAAAGTCAGTAGATGTTGAGGTTTTCCTTGGGAGTGACGACGATGGACAGGATTAGAAACGAGTTTATTAGAGGGACAGCCCATGTAGGACATTTTGGAGACAAGGTAAGAGAGGCACGATTTAAATGGTTTGGACATGTGCAGAGGAGGGACATGGGGTATATCGGTAGGAGAATGCTGAGGATGGAGACACTAGGAAGGAGGAAAAGAGGAAGGTCAAGGAGGAGGTTTATGGATGTGGTGAGGAAAGACATGCAGGTAGTTGAGTTGAAAGAGGCAGATGTAGAGGACAGGGAGATGGATGAATCATTGTGGCGATTCCTAAAGGGAGAAGCCGAAAAAAGAAGAAGAAGATGTTTATATATTTGTTTTTTTGGTGTTATATTTAAATATTTAAATGCATGAAATGGGTTAAGTTTTCACAGATATTCTTGTATGCAATTTCAGCCGTAAAATTTTTTCTAAAAATTAAACAAATGACTTGTTTATTTTAAGAGACCCGTCTTATTTTTTCTGCTATATTTAGTATTGCTCTCCAATAAAGATAAAACACTTCTTATCCGATTACTCGGGTAATCGGTGGAGTAATCGGTAGAATACCCGATTACTAAAATAGTTCGCTACAGCCCTAATACACAATTGTGTGCCTCCAACTTTGTGGGAACAGTTTGGTAAAAGAACCACATATAGCTGGAATATATATAGTGTATATTCTGTATATACGTTAAAAAAATTGGGAATTTTTATCTGAGCATTTTTCTTTTTTTTTTTTTTTTTACAGAAATTCCACATACTGCATGAAAGTGTCCATGGCGCTAACTGTGTCGGAAAATGACACAAACCTGTGCTATAACTCTAAAATGAAGTATTTGGAGAAGGCTGAACTGAGCAAGGGGAAGGACATCCTCTGTCCTGACATCGATGACTACATCCAGCCTGGAAAAGACCCACAGATTGTTTGGTATAAGGTAAGAATATTGTAGCATTGACCTTTTTTTTTTTTAACCTCAACAGTCCATTCAATGTTTATTTAAATGACCATAATCCATTACCATGGATCCATGTTATGTAGTGTTACAGAGTAAAGAAAGAACTCCCTTATCTTACACTTCTGTACTGCTCTTTCTAGGTGTATGAAATGTGATGCACATCTCATGTTATGAGTTTATTAAGCATCTGCCAACAGCTCTGATGACCCTTGGATAGTATGATCTGGAACATGTTTAAATATGGGTACTTTAAATCGTATAGCTTCTGTCAACTTGTCAGTGAAAGAGACAGAGTACGAAAGAGAGAGTGTGTGTGTGTGTGAGAGAAAGACATCCAGAGAAAGATGGGGGATGGGACGAGGGACGCGATCATGAACAGAAAGAGAGATCGCTTCCCAAAATCCTATGTTACAGAAATATTCTTCGACCCTCAGTGTGATTACAAGAAACTCCTGAGTCATCTAGATGTCACCAGCGCTCAAAAAGGAAAGCAGATATGTTTTTAGTTCTGAAGTTGGTCTGTGCTTATTGTACTGCAGTCAGTCAAAGACCTCCCACGTCTAGTCAATGGATGAACAGGTCAACTTATTGAAATTTGCATGCAGGGTTATCATGAATAGACATTTCACGACAGCATGTATTTCTTTCTGTCTGTATTCTTCCTCCCATCCACAAGGAATGCAAACCCAAACAGTGGCGACAAAGCATCGTCAAGAGGAAAGATATGCTTTCAATTAAAGACGTGAGAGAAGATGACATTGGAAATTACACCTGCGAATTAACATTCGGAAGCTTTCAAGTTCGAAGGACCACCGAACTGTCGGTTACAGGTAAAATTTATTTCTATCCGTTTTTTTGTTTTTGTTTTTGCAGGATGTTTAAAAGTAAAAGGAAAATGTACAGTGGTCATTCAGATTTCCTTATATTAGATTTTTGCTTATTGCGTCTAGTTCAGTAACTAAGACTCTTGCTGAAACTCACCGCAATGAAGTTTTAAGCATGAAAACATGAATATAATCACAATTTTATTTGCCGTTATTTCATTGCTTGACGTTTTCCCTATTTTAAAGTGGACGCAATGTTTTGCTCAAAAACATCTACATTATGATACATCTAAATATCCAACTTGTTCTATTCCATTTCTAACAAAGATGAAGACGAAGAAATGTATATCTTATAAAACAGCAGCACAGCAAAGAACGGATAAAGAGTAATTGTTAATAGACAATAGTGATTCATTCTGGCTGCAGGATTTTAGCAAAAAAGGAATAATAGAGGTCATTTGACTGTAACAGCTGGTGATGGCATTGGAAGACATATACTGTTCGATAGTTACATCCCAATTATTCTATATTCAAAACAATCATGTATACATTCTTTTCCCATAACATTTATTTTGGGGTCTCAAAGTTCTCCACTACTGAACAGACTGTTACCAAACACTGAGCTGGATATCATAGTGACACTTGACTGAAATATTAACTGAGCTCCCGAATTCATGCGTACAACTTAGTTTTGATAAAAAAAAAAAGTCCACTTTGGAATCTTTTTTGTTGTTGTCATAACGCAAATTCCACTGCCAAAACACTGCTGTGAATCCAATCCAAGGCTTTTCTTTTCTCTCGAGTAAAATGTGAACACTGTAATCAGGATGATGACACTGTTAATGCTCCAATATTGTTCCAGTTTCTGTTGGCGGTAATTGCCAAGCAATGGAACAATTCATTAGCCACTTCAGCACTTCTGAGGCCTCAACTTAGACCAGAGTGTCATAAAAAATCAGAAGACATGTAATTAGTGATTTGCTGCATTGCATGTGAGTGGCTCAAACGCGAGGCATGCCCGCTTTCTCTCTCGTGTGTACACAGGTACATATGACAGATATGTCATTTTTGCTGCCAAGTGAAACTGAAAGCGACAATTACCTTCAGCTCCTGTTGTCTTAAATTTCCCGACTTAATAGTAAAAGAGCAATATTTTACATTGGGCCGGGGTTTGACACCTTTTTTTTTTTTTGTCATCATAAAAAAGTCAACTATGGGATTTCAGCTATGACTGGCTGATTGTCTGCTGTCCTTGGAGTAATGTATCTTTTCTACTTCAAACATTTTCCCACTGTTACCGCACGGATGAGGAGACTTTAATGGCAGTCTATGGTGTTCTTTCGAAAAGAGTCTAGAATAGGATCCAATTTTGATTTAAATATTTTTGTTCATGTTACTGAATTTCAAGTAAAGCAAGTCAAGTGGCTCATATTGCCATTTCATCCATATACAATATGGTACACAGTACAGGAAATAAAACGTTTCCCAGGACCAAAGAATCAGAATAGATTATTGATCCCCTAGGGAAATTGTTGTAAGTGCCACATAAAATGTAATAAATTAACACAGATGACACCAAACACAAAACTAGGACAAAGTGAAAATTGAAATTGTTACAATGAATAGATGTGCATTGTTTGGATTACTGCGCACTCTGAACTGGTTATTGCAGGCTTACGTACGTTTTTATTGCATCTTTTATTGCTCGTTGCTTATTTACAAAACTAGCTTGGTTTAATGAATTGAACAGACCGCATTCTTGTATCTATGTGTGGCTTCACGAGGTCAATTTAGAAAAAATTGTATAGCCTAACTACAGTGATCGACGTCTGTCTTTTAAAAGTATTTCAAGGCACAAGTTATCACCTAATGATAACTAACTGCATTTAGAAGATTTTAATAAAGGGCCAGGCAGAACGATTCCGAAATAAGACCAGACAATATCGAATTATGTAAATCAGTAAGCAAGCTAAATAAATGAATATATAAATGAATGAATGAACGAACGAACGAACGAACGAATAAAAACCGCATAGCAAACATATTAAAGATATAAAGCATAGGAAAAACAGTCCTATGGGAACGGGTTCACGGCAGTCCATGTCTGTTGTCCAAGTCCATGTCTGGTGTGTGTTGAAGTTCATACACACAAGCCGCAAGCACAATAATAAGAATTTAAAAAGCGAAGAAAAAGAAGGACTTAATTTGTCACAGATATATTACAGTAGAGCGAAACGCTTTTCTTCACATATATGCCGGCTTGTTAGGAAGCTGGGGTCAGACATTACATAGCCCCGCTGGAGCAGAGGGACCAATAGCAGCTTGGTGGTGCAGGGGCTTAATCACTAGCCCAGTGAAAACACCTCACCTACATATATGACCTACTTATGAGCCTTCACTTGGATTTATCAACATCAACTCCATCCGTCTTCGTGATCTTTGAAACACGAGTCTCATGACAAGTCAGAAATTCATCATTTTTGTCTGTTTTCCAGAAGTAATCAATCTAAACATTCCTCTGCCCACTACACTATACAAGTACTGCATTTAAGCCCCACCCCTTTCTTTTTTTTCTAGAAAGGGTCACATTTTTAATGTTGCCTAACTACAAAACCACAATCTACACAGTAGCACCTTTTAAAATGGCATGTCACTGCAGTGTATAATTACAGTTTACACCTTATTGACAGTCCTATTGTAAAATTATCAAATATTCAAACCGATATTTGTATATCTTCATTTTTTCAGGTTAGAGGTCAAACAAACAGTCGCAAATTGTTAGAGGGCCCAATATCAGCAATCGGCTATTTATCATAAAAATCTAATTCTTTTTACAGGTTATATTTTCTTTTTGTAGTATGTCAGCTGATGAGCAGCTAAATAATAATTATTATTATTTAATGTAATTTCATTATTATTATTTAGTAAAAAAATCCAGGTCCCCTGGTGGTCTAGTGGTTAAGACGCAGCGCTCTCACCGCTGCGACCTGGGTTCGATCCCCGGTCAGGGAACCATCCCCAGCCACTCTCAGTGCCGGTCCCAAGCCCGGATAAATTGGGGAGGGTTGCGTTAGGAAGGGCATCCAGCGTAAAAACGTGCCAAATCAAACGTGCGGAGGATCCGCTGTGGCGACCCCTAACGGGAGAAGCCGAAAGAAAGTATTTAGTAAAACATCCCATGTTACAAATTTCAGTCATCGTTGAGGTCTGAAGAGGTTTCCCACGTGTTATATTTCAAATGAATCTGCCATTTAAAAAGACAGGCTGTGATTGCCTCTGGGTTATTTAAATAGCTTTCTGGGAGGGTCACAAGATGAGAAATGTTTGACATGCACAGCAGGGGGTTTTAGCAGCATGAGTTGTATCACAATCGTCCAGGATTTCATTGCAGAAATCAGTAAACAGTACAGAAGACGGTAATATCCAGCATATGCATTTTCAGGACATTTACTTCTGGAGCAAGGATTCTAAAGTGCCAGTGAAATCTATATGCTGCTTTAACGCAGTGTGTAAATGTGTAAGCTTGTTATTACTGCAAATGACAGCGTAAGAGTTATTCGTGCAATTTCCTCATTCAAGTTTGTAATTCCGTCTGCTTTCCTGTTGAAAAAAAAATTAACGCTGAGATTCGATTTGGGAATGCTGAACATTTTTCACCTTAAACCTGTAGTTTAAAACCATAGTTTGGGGTAAAGATGAGTAATTTTTATTCAACTGCAAGGTATAGCGCTTATTCTGCTTGTAGACATAGAAAATTAAACATGTGAGAGATTGGGAACTAGATGATGTATAGAAATGCTTGTGTTAGAGCTGGGAACGTGGCAAAATGTGTAGTGATATGGAGCTCCAAATCTGGGGACCATTTTTTTTTTTTATTATTAGACCACCAGCATATTTCAGGTTTTAAATATTAAGCTAGGACTTACTTCTTTTACATTATGGGAACACTGTAACATACAACACAGGTGGCAAACTACATAAGCCTATTACCTCATTTTATACACCCCTGGTGGTCTAGTGGTTAGGATCCGGCGCTCTCACCGATGCGCCCCGGGTTTGATCCCTGGTCAGGGAACCAACCCCAGCCACTCTTAGTGTTGGTCCCAAGCCTGGATAAATGGGGAGGGCTGCATTAGGATGGGCATCCAGCATAAAACGTGCCAAATCAAACATGCGGATGATCCGCTGTGGGACCCCTAATGGGAGAAGCCGAACGAAAGAAAGAAAGTAATTCAAACCATTGACAGGAAACTAGCTGAAATTACATTGAGGCTGCAGTTGGCAAGACAGTGGGATGGAGTTCCTACAACATTCTGATTGTATGCACAGAGCCACTCTGGACAAAAACACTGGTGAAAATTGATAGTGTGTGTAGCATGTGGCACACTTCATAGATATAAAAACTTTCTTTTGGCTTCTCCCATTAGGAGTCGCAACAGTGGACCATCCGCATGTTTGATTTGGCACATGTTTTTACGCTGGGTGCCCTTCATAACGCAACCCTCCCCATTTATCCGGGCTTGGGACCGGCACTAAGGCTTATGCAACCCTAATGGCTGGAGTTGGTTCCCTGACCGGGGATCGAACCCGGGCCGCAGCGGTGAGAGCGCCGCATCCTAACCACTAGACCACCAGGGAACCTGCACACTTCATAGATATGACTATGACCGGTGTTAATTGGACTCTGATGTAATATAACACATAGTGTACTAATCTTAGGAGAGATGATGTATGTAGAGAAGTATTGTAGATTGAGGATGTGTGTTCTTTTTATATAAACATTTACATTTGTGGCATTTTGCAGACGCCCTTCTCCAGAGCGACGTACAAAAGTGTTTTGAGAATGAATAAATCTTCACTGGTACGCTAGATTACAATTTAAGATAAAGCAAGCTTTTTTGCAAGCTTGGAAAGTCCTAGTTTAAGTGTTTCAGAAAGAGGTATGTCTTCAATCGTCGCTGTATGGACATCTAGGGGAAGTTCATTCCACCACCTCGGTGCCAGAACATAGAAGTCTTGAAGTATACTAACCTCTCATTCTGAGAGAAAGTGGTACCAGTGGAGCAGTGCTGGAGGATCTCAGACAGCGTGGTGCAGTGCGAGGTGTGATGAGGTCTCTGAGGTAAGATGGTGCTGGTCCATAAAGGGGGGTAGTGTATGACTAATGTTAGTCATCACTGTAAATCACAAATCGGGTAAACTGATTTAGAACCTAGTCAGATTAGAGGAAAGATGCACATATAATAATAATCTCAGTTTTACAAGTGCTCAGAAAACTGCTGATGTGCACTGGGCACAAATCGAGTTCACCAACCCCCCGCTATAAAATACACTTAACATTTGAAAAGTTTTGAAAAAGGGTTCCACATGGAAGGAAATGGACATCTTAATGCATTTGCATTCATTCGGATCATTTCGACCCTTACTCCCAAGAGCGAATTCTGCTTTTTGTAGTGGTGAGCTGAAGATGGGCCCACATAATGAAGGTTTATTGACCTTGTCATGCATGGACAGGGGTTTGAAAGCAAATGCAGGTTTTATTCATGCAAATGGCAAAGCGGACAAATCCAAAAAGGTAAAGATGCCATGTGCCATGGAATAGATCATGGTTGATGGAATCGGGTTAGACTAGACAAAACAAATCTGATAGACTAAACAAACAGGTTCAAAACTAAAACAAAGGGAACTCACTAGTGGGTACTTAGGATCATATGACAAATGCTAAATCTTGTAGTTTGTTATTGGGTGGAGGTTTCTTTAAAATGGAGTTCACGTACAGAGATTTGCATTATACTAAATCAGGGAACATGTGCGGCTGAAAACGGCGTAACAAGCTATTTAATTGCATCTAAAATTAAAGCAGTGTACTATAATAAAATCAGTGTTTGTGCATCATATCAAATAAAATACTTTAAAAATAATAATGTTTCTGTCTTGTTGAGCTGCTAGTTATTTTATGGGGTGATGGTTAATTTTTTTTCACCATTCAAATCATCACAATAGTCATCAAGAGATGTCCAATTGAGTGATTGATTGATCTTTAAGACTTTGGGGAATCCTCTGATCAGCTTTTTACTACTGGAAGCATAACTTTGACCGGCTCAACTCAGGGTTCAAAGGTCAGTATACGTACAGTATAGAGGCAGACAGGAGAGAGAAGAGAAGCAGATGTATGGCTGGCAGAACCATGGCATGTTATTGCTTATGAGGGTGGTATATTCTGAGACTCATGACTGCGATGAAACCAATATTCACATATAAAAGGAATACGAAATATCATATATCACCGGTCATTGTGTTTGAAATGTGTATGAAAATTTATAAACATAAAACTTGAACATTTACAATTAAAGATAATTTTAATTCACCTGTAGTGTAAAAGTTGGTCTATTGGTTAGGATTTCGGCGCTCTCACCACCGCGGCCCGGGTTCGATCCCCGGTCAGGGAACCAACTCCAGCCATTAGGGTTGCACAAGCCAGTGCACTCTTAGTGCCAGTCCCAAGCCCGGATAAATGGGGAGGGTTGCATTAGGAAGGGCATCCGGCGTAAAAACGTGGCAAATCGAACATGCGGATCACGAATACGGATGATCCGCTGTGGCGACCCCTACTGGGAGAAGCTAAAAGAAAGTTTTTGTGGTGTAAAGGTTACCTGAAAACCATACTTGAGTGAAAGTATAGATACCTAACTGCAAAACTTACTCCGTTCAAGGTAAATGTCAAAAATTCGAATATGACTAAGAGTATCAGATTCGGAAAGTACTCAAATATTTGACTTATATTGAACGTAGGCTCAAAGATGCTCTAGACCTCGACACCAAGACACATTTTAGTGAAAAACTAAAAACAGTTGATTTGTGAGTGTTTTATTTTCTAAAATACAAATGAAATTGTGCACCTCAACGCTGCATTTATCAAGAGATTAAACGAGTCGGTCAAAAAGGAAAAAGACAAAGTAGTAAAAAGGTTATTTTCAAATAACATAAAATGACAGTATCAGGTCACAAAGTAGAAGAACCATTAGTATTCACCGGACAAATACAATTGAAGTAAACCATTCTAAAACCAAATATTCAGAGCTGACTGTGTGTGTTCAGTCTCAGAAAGGGCAACCATTTTTTATTTAACAAAAGCAAAGTTTTGGGAACTTATTCAAGCTCTTTTTGGACTGAAAATGAGGCCAGCAGTGCTAAAAAGTTGCTCACAACAGCAGATGTCAACAGAGGTGCGAAATGTAGTTGAAAAGAAAGTTAAAGTCGCTTATACTTACTTATATCTTTGTTTTTAGATGATTGCTATTAATTCCAATATCATACCATTGCACGCAATATTTTTCCCCTAATCATTTCTCGTCATTCTTTGTGCCAATATTTACAAACCATTCAACGGTCAACCTTCTCATTTCTCTTAAAATCAAATAGGTTGTTGATCCATACAATCGATACTGCAGTAATCGAGTAAGTAACTATATGATTAAGAAATTGGGTGGGAAGTTTTGATCCACTTTATGCTAAATCAGAACCTTTACAGTGTTGTATCTCGACAGTAGTCTTCATTGCTCAGAGAAAAGAAAATGCAAAGATTTTTCATTCACTTACAATTTACGTACAAAATACTCAGTTGGATACTTTATTTGCTGATATATTCTACTGTCATTTTTGAAAAATGGAAAAATGTGGCATGTTGTACACATATATTGAATTCTTCACCTCAGGAGGCTTTTCTCTTCCACTCACTCTCACTCATTCTCTCTCTCTCTGTCTCGATCCACCATGTCTCGTTATTACTGAGGTCATTCCGTGCCTTTTGCTCAGGTTGGCTGATTACCATATGAGGAATGGAGATCCTAATTGCTCTTTTAATTGATAGAGTATAATTAGGGTGACCAAAATGGCCCTTCCTTTAAAAAGAAACACAAAACTCTAATTCACTGTAAGATGTTCTTAGTGTGACCATATTGGGCCTCTTTTGTACTGCTTTTGGTCCTATTAAAGAGTGCTAGATAAGGGCTATTCAGTTAAAATAGTATTCTTCTGTCTTTTTATTTAAATGCTGTGCAGCGCTGAAGGAAGCGAGACGGGTTGAAGCTAAATTGAGTACAGGGGTGACTGAATCAGCACAGACAAACATATTTCATTATCTGGAATTTTTTGCGAGAACAAAATATTCCATCAATTCAATTCGATTCTATTTGTGAAGCAATTTAGACAATAGACATTGTCACAAAACAGCTTTGCATAAATATATATTGCAGATATAAAATTCAAATGCATAAATTCATCCCTAAAAAGCAAACCAGAAACAATGGCGGTAAGAAATGGGTATAAGGATAAGACGGATTCCCATCCTCATCTGGCTAGCATTGGTTTATTAATCATTTTCCTATTTAACTGTGTACTCTTTACGGAAACTTGGGAACATGAGCACCATATGAATGTGAGCATCAGAGTCATTTCTGAATTCATTCTACACTAGTTTTGTCTATTTTTAAGTGAAGTTATCATCTTTTCATGGATGGAGACTTGAGCGCAAAGCTGTTACGATTGCAATGCAAACCATCCTCATGTTTTCGAAATGGTACATTTCACAGTAATCTCACCGATTACTGTGGATAGTACCACTTAGAAAACTATGATTCTGGTTTAGGACTGAAATTTGTATGAGCGATGTTGCTATGATGCCTTGATTCTGCACTATGATAGCCCAAGGCTGTCCATATGGGCTCATCCTCAGCAGCAGCGAGTGGTTTTTAGTGATAAGTAGAGCACACGGATGGACCGGACATATTGTTGAACAAAAGTACATATGTAGTATGTTTCAAACGAATGCCCTCTGTAATGCTGTGCAACACAGTATCTGCTCTGGTGATATTAAACACCTATTCTTCTACAGACCAAGAATAAAATGGCCAAGACCTCATCTTCAGCCACCCAGCTACAGACACCAAAGCTACTCTACTACACATTTCTGATCATTACTTGGTATCCTTCAAGATCACCCTCCATGTCCTGTCTAAAATCAGCTGTCGAGATTGCTCTTCTACTCCTTAAAACCTCTACTGTCTTTCCTTACTCAATGCACCTTATTAGACTCCGACTCCTTATTCTAAATAGGTTCGGAGTTAGCCAAAGACCTCATGTCCTAACTTTCCTCATCTATGGACCTCCTATAACGAACAGCAAAGAGTGTGTGGTATATTTTTCTAGAAAGATCTCATCTCTTATTGTACTCATCTGTCCAAATGTGCCTTCCTCACAGAATAAATTACTGGAAACCTTTGTACATGATCTGTGCTCTCTTCACTACTCAACTCACTGACTCCTCCTGCTCCATCCTCCCAGACTCCTGAAGACGTAGCCACCTTTTATAAAGAGAAGATTAAAAAGAAATCGGTCGGACTTTCACTTCTACCCCAACTCCCTCTCTACACGTATTCACCCTTTTTTTTCACTGCCACATTTTTTAAAACTAGCGACAGAAGAGATCCTGCAACTCAACATGTCCTGCTATCCTACCACCTGTCCATTGGATCCAAACCTGTCTATACTCAACAAGACCATCTCACAAGCTGTCCTATTTCTTTACATCAGTACTATCATCAATGGCTTCATAACATGTGGTCATGCACCAACTTCGGTGAAGAGAGCAATGGCTGCTACTGTGCTGATTAAATAAACTCTGAGTCCACTGACTTCAGCAATGACTGAATGGAATGACATTGTATTTCATTGTAAAATCTTTGTAAACACCGAAAATACTCTCTACGATCAACTCTCTCTTTGTCTTAAAACATTCCGCAGAGAGTCCATTTTTAGCTGTCCCTGAAAAGCTCCATGCTGCTATATCTCTCATCAGTCCTTTTCCTTCTTGACCTTTCAGCAGCATTTGACACAGCCAACCCAACCACAAGACACCCTTGTCCATCTTCAGGAGATAAAAATTACAGGAATTTCTAGCACAGCATGGTGCTGATTCGCTTCCTACGTCTATAGTTGGTTATATCAGGAGACATGGGAGGAATCCACGTATGCTATATGCAGCCTTTTCCTGTGATGTACTTCAAGGGCCAGTTCTTTGGTCCACATTTATGCTTCTTTTTATACTCTTGGGACGGTCATAGCACTACAACTCCTCCACTTCGCTTCCACAGGTATTCATGTTTCTGCTAAGTTATCAGCATGTCTGGCAGACATCTCATCATGAATGGTAGCTCATCAGCTGAATCTAAATTGCAGATGATTCTTTTCCCAAATCAGGGTCTTGTGATCTCCATGGACGATTCTCTAATCTCACCTTCAGTCACTGCAGATATCCTTTGTAACCATCCACAATCAACTGCTCACACACTTATGTCAATTGCCATTTCAAGACTGAACTATTGCATTTGGCCTCTGTAACTGAATCGGAACACAGCTGTATGACTTGCCACACCATCACATTGCTGTGTTCCCCAACTGGCTTTCTGTAGCTTCGTGCTTCAGATTTGAAATTTTGATACTTGGGGTGTTGGAACATCAGTGGTTAAGATTCTGGGTTGCTGACAGGAAGGTCATGGATTCAAGTTCCACAATCACCAAGCTGCCACCCTTGGGGCCTTTGAGCATGGCCTTTAACCTTTTGTGCTCCAAGGGCTCTGTAACATGTAACCCTGCACTCTTAACCCAGCTTCCTAACATCACTGAGATATGCAAAGAAATAATTTCACCTTTCTTTTGTAAAGCCAAAACCTGACCAATACCAACATACCTCAAAGCATCCATCACACCACACCACACACTGCATCATGCTCTCTCCAATCCTTTAGCACTGCAAGATTGGTGCCACCATCTCTCAGGGGGGGTGCATGCTGTTTTCCGTTCGGGAACCTCCGTTGTTCAATGAACAACCCCCAAGATTTCCAAACAGCTTAGTCACTATCCATATTTAAATTCTTAATTCTTTTTTTAGTTTGTAACCTAGTAAACCAGTATCAGGATATATTAATTAATAGAGACTTCAAAGCACTTCTGTACATGGATCGGGGTGGTTGCCAAATACCATCAAATTAAATGCTTCTGAATTCCTGAATTCCACTGCTGCAGTACACACATCAGCAGATACATGATTTGGTTTACTGTACAGCATAGCAGTTGTACCAGTCAAATTAATTAGCATGCATATATCAGAGCACCACAGCTTGTAGTCAAACCTTCAGCCAAAAACCCTGTCGACTTTTCGGTTGAGGTTCCAAACGAAATGCTTTACATGATCAAATAAAGCTTTATATTTTCCTCTGTAATACAGCATTAGCTAACTCATTAGCTCATCATATTGTATGCTATTACCTTGTGTTAGCTAGCATTCTGTAGCCTCATCAGTCAGGTTTAAGCTTAAACATTTGTTGTACTTGTCTGGCAGGGGCGGGAATAGCTTATAAATTTATGATTTGTCCACCCCTGTAGTGTGTGTGTGTGTGTGGTCTTCACAAACATCTCTTCCTCTTGGTAAAAAGGACTGTAAAGCTCCAGCCCACATAAAGATCAATATTTAATGTCAACATTTTATAATGATTTTCTTTCTTTGCTTGCAGAATGTCTTGCTAGTGTGCAGGAGCCATTGTGGGTTCCTTAGCGATGACTCATCGCTCCGAATGCAGAATTTTCTCTGTCTCAAGTGGGGTGATAGCAATCGCAACATTATTGCATGTCATGCAGATAACTCAGTTAATCCTCCCTGACTGTGCAATACAGTCGTCCCTAAGCTGCAGCTGCCAGGTTGGCGGTATTAGCATCAAATCTCATAACTATAAACCGCAGTTAAATAGTTCAGGAATATCACTTCCATCTGTGTCCTCTGCTCTCGGATGAGAACACATGCCAACGCTTGCTGGAAGTTTCAGAGATGTCCATTAAACTTCGGTTGCCCTGGCAACTGAGTCAGAAATAATGAAAAGTATTTTGTTGTTACAGAAGCTTTTTCTTCGCTGTGTTTCAGCTCCATTTTTTTTTTCCTTATATGTGATTCTGTACGTCAGCAGTAGGAGAGACACAAAACTGGGGAGGGAAGGAAGGAGAAAGAGAGAAAGAAGGCATGAAGTGTGAGAGGATTTGTTAAGTAATTAAATTAGACAGAATTGGCTCTATTTTCAGCTGTGTTTCAAGGAACTAGTGTTTCTCTTCATTATAGCATCTTTTCTGATAGTTTTCAGGGATTGTTTTTACTGTAGACTGTAGGTGGACAAACCAGTGGTCTTGGCACTTAGAGGAAGAAGATGTCCACTGAACCTTAGTTCCTCCAATCCTCTATCACTCTAACACTGGTTTCACCATCTTTTAAATTTACTTTCCAATCCTAGCTGGTTGAATGAACTTCCCCTAGATTTCTAAACAGCTTAGTTGCTAGCAGTCTTTAAACAGTGTCAAAAGAAGATCTAAATCTTTCTGAAATTCTCAGCTTTTAAGCGTGCAACAAAGTTTTGAGATTGATGATATTTTAGTTTGTGACCTACTAAACCAGTATCGGGGTCTATGATGTATGATGTATGATGTATGATGTATGTCTTGGTGTATGATGTGGATTCTATAACACAGTGGTATTTTGAGCTGATTTTGGCACATCATTGGGATGACATTATCTAGGGTCCCTGGTGGTCTAGTGGTTAGGATGCGGCCCGGGTTAAATCTCCGGTCAGGGAACCAACCCCAGCCACTCTTAGTGCCGGTCCCAAGCCTTTCCAGGTTCACACAGTAAACAAAGGAATGCAGAAGCACTGATGACACCAAATGCAATGTAACACTGTCATGCAACTCTCCTAACTGGCACATCATGCACTGTAATCACACGACCAATAAACAACTCGAGGGAAAAAAATGAATACGTGCAACATAAAAACTCATAACGTATCGACGACTTGCTGTGGGAGGGAACCTGAAGTGCTACATCATGTATTACTATCACCCTGTGATATATTAAGGCATTTATAGATTCATTTGTGTGTGTACTGTATTAATGCAGTTAACTGAATAACTCGGTCACCATACTTTATTTCATTATTACTTAACAGTTATAACCTAGTGAATGAGGTTTCTATGCAACCGAAACATCAGGAGTGGAGATATCGGGCAATCCAGTTTAAACTTGCCTGGTGGACTGGCTAATGAATTTATGTTTTGTTGTCCCCTGCTGACAGATTCAATTTATCCATAACAAATAAGAACAACTCATTTGAGGCTTCTAAACATGAATCAGATAGTTGATGTGTCATTTCACCCAGAACACCCTGTAATTAACAGAATCATCAAATATCCAACAAATCTTAATAAACGCCACGATCACCAAGATTACTGCTAGATCGAGACAAGGAATCTGTCATTGTGTTTTAAAGTAAACCTACAGAAACCCAGACAAATCACATTTCACAAATTGCATAAAATCCAATTTATAGAATGTGTATAAATTATAGTTTTAATGATTATATCGATCTACTGTTCGGTTCCATGAAAGTTATTGACGTAAACTTAGGTAAATGTCCAGTTATCAGCTGCATCAAATCTCTAACATATGCACAACATATGCCTTGTTTTTGGTATATGCTTGGTGTAGAGCTGATAGGATGTCTGTAGAAGAGACTTTGTAGAAGCATGAAGCAGGTAGACTGGCAGGCTAAAGCACAGGGGGTTGGAAATAGAGTGAGAGAGAGAGTGATTCCTTGTGTGCTGCTCCTTCAAAGAGGAATGAGTAAAGGATGAAAGGTAATGTGAGAGGAGGATATCGAGGGATGGAGCCGGGATGAAGACTAAGGGATTAGAGCTGAGATTCTCAACCTGGAGACATGAATCATAGGAGACGGAGCTGGTTTTTTTGTGTTTGTTTTGTCACAAAATGATCTATTGAGTTCTTCTTGTGGTTAGCTCATTCGACTTCTTCTTTAAAACCTTCCCTAACCCCCCAAAAAAGCAGTCAAATCGTGTACTTCAGTCTAATGACAATGTTAATAAAAATGTGTTCTTTGAGTAAAGCAGTCAGGTTTAAACAAAGCCCCATGGCTCTTACCCAAAGCCCCAAAATATTACTGTGTGCATTTAAATAAAGTGCCTAATATTGATTGTCTTTCCCACAGTTAAAAGGCTCCCTGGCTGCAAGTTTGAGAGTCTCATGTGCATAAGAGGGGGGATATACAGTATATAGTGTGTATATATATATAGTTTGCTTGTCATGGAAACAGAAAGAAAGCATTTAAAATGAGTAAAGGATATGAGGGCATACAGTACTTGTCTCAAGCCTTACAGCCAACACATTGTGCCTGGTGGAGGAGTTCTTAAGCATGATGGATGGCCATGTGATCCATTACAGTTATTTGTCATTGGCTCAGGCACTCATTTTCATAAGAATGTTAAAGACGGAGGTCTCCGATTGTGTACGCCGGGAAACGGGCCGCCCTGCAATGCCAATAATGCTTCCATAGCGTTCATGCAGCGACTCTCTGTTTTCTCTCCTGCTCACCTTGAAATTCGCTAAACGTTGTTAATTTCTAGGACTTTCTCTTTCCTCTGTTGCGCAGTCTCTGGAGGCTTTCGAAACCGTCCTTATCCTTAACTCATAGACTCTAATAATAGCGTTTTGCTGCAGTGTTACTTTTGTTTAATACTAATGGGGCATTCACAGTGCAGTGACATGAAGCTCCTTCTATTCATTTTCTGGTGGCTGCCCTAAGTGTGTTATTGGTCGAAGGAAATAGACCAGCTCAAAGTAGAATTTTTTTTGTTTCAAGCACAGTAACCAACCAGTGATATGTGATTATCGATGTGTAGGCAAGATGAAGGGGAGTCAGAGAATCAGCCAAGAGACTCAGGATAGCTGAATAAGCTGGAGAGATCTATAGCTCAGATGGGAGCTGCTGCTTACAATTATTGCCTGGACACTCCACAAAGCTGAGCTTTTTGTAAGAGCTATATGAAAAGCCTGTTCGGTCCTGGTGACTCGACAAAAACGCAGAAGGTTCTCTGTGTGTGTTGAGACCAAAATGAACTTTTTGAACTGCCTTGCCGTACAGTGCTCTATCTGTCAGAAACTGTTTTTCACCCAGCTCCATGGTCAAACATACTGGTGGTAACATCATGTTCAAGGTGCTCCTTGGTGTCTGGATTGCTTCTGCCACTAATACACTGCCAATCACTGATTTTTGGTGGATGGCCTCCTGAAACTGAGTCATGCTACTGTAATTTTCGAAAACTAATAGATATAATAGTGCTCTGTGGGATGTTCAAAGTTTGAGATCCTTCCTTCTAACCAGACCCTGACTGGAACTTTTCCAGAATACCGTCCCACATTCGGTTTAATAGGTCTTTGGTCTTCACGGTACTATTTCGCAGTCATTGCTATAATTGTAGTCTGACTTTTCTTACCATGTATATATTTAGATTTTATTTATTATTATGTGTAGAATAAATGCAATACAAAGGAAATAATTCACACATAATTGGCTGTAGCTGGCTGCACACTGTTACTAGACCAAATTCAACTTAAAAGTTTACAGTTAATTCAAAAACTTTCTATGTTGATTTACTTCAAATTTTTGTCTTGTCAATTCCTTCGACCAGATATTATAGAACTATCTTAAAAATGTCAAACTCAGCGTTCACAATGAATGAGGAAAAAAAAGCAGTATTTTCATCTCCAGCCATTTCTATTATCGCATTTTCATATGAAACTCCAATAGCACGAGATATCCGAATCTTATTCATTCAAATCATTTAATTAGTTACACTTTTGAAAGCGCACACACACAATAATGGAGCAAACCAGCAGTGTTCTCAGTCAGCTAAAGGGTTAAAAGTAGTAAAAACGATGCACCACTCGTTCAGAATCTCACCACCTACGCGCATCAGCAGAAATGCAGCTTAATTACTGGCAGAAGCATTTTCGCTAGGTGAATGAATTAGCCTGCATGGTTGATAGACCTGATCTTTTCAAAATCATGTACACACGGATAAATGCAATCACTGACAAACCAGCAAAATACAATTTTTGGCGATCGGTATCTATCACAAAACTTCCAGAACATTCCAGAGACTAATTACTATGTAGTTTTGTGCTATCAGAACCTTTATAAACAAGTAACTCACTAACATGTTTTACATTCACGGCATTTGGTAAACTCCCTCTAAATCCAGTGCGAATGAATTGTCTCATTTCTTCAAACGACCAGTTGAGGGTTATTGGCCATAGCAGTTTGGGGTGCTGGGATTTGGGGCGCCTTTTGGTCAGAAGTCCAACATCTTACCCACTGGGCTACTGTCTCGCTGTATTCAATTCTATTTAGTGTTCATTTTTATTGTATTATTTGTAGTTTTCACTGGTAAACATTTTATGAAAATGAAGGAACATCTTGGCTTCATGCTTAAAATTCGGTGAAATTCTTGATTACAGCATAATTAATATTGGTTCTTTTAAGTTTTATAAAAAGTGTGATTGGCTTTAAGTTCAGGAGTGATTTGTGATAGGACTGTGGTGAGACCTGCGATGTTGTATGGATTAGAGACAGTGGCATTGAGTAAAAGGCAGGAGGTGGAGCTGGAGGTAGCAGAGCTGAAGATGTTAAGGTTTTTGTTGGGAGTGACGACGATGGACAAGATTAGAAATGAGTTTATTAGAAGGACAGCGCATGTAGGACGTTTTGGAGACAAGGTGAGGGTGGCGAGATTGAGATGGTTTGGACATGTGCAGAGGAGGGACGTGAGTTACATTGGTAGAAGAATGCTGAGGATGGAGCCACCAGAAAGGAGGAAAAGAGGAAGGCCAAGGAGGAGGTTCATGGATGTGGTGAGGGAAGACATGCAGGTAGTTGGTGTGAAAGAAGCAGATGTAGAGGACAGGAGGGTATGGAGACGGATGATCCGCTGTGGCGCCCCCTAATGGGAGCAGCCGAAAGAAGAAGAAGAAGTGATTGGCTTTAAGTTAATACAAGAACTTAAAGTGGTATTAAACTAGATTGTTATTAATCTAAACCATATTATTACTAGCTACTGTATCCTGGGAACACTGCCAAAATACCTGCTGTTTTGAAGAATCTACAACCTATTTGTCTAACTTTCTCAATCTGAAAGTCAAAGTTACTCAGATTCTCACGCTTTCCCATTTTTCCTGCTTCCACCACGTCAATTTCACTGACTGTTCACGAATGACATACTCAATGTTTTTTACCTCAAATGCAATTTATTCATGAAAAGTCTATCGATCTGATGTCAATTTGAGCGCTAAAATTTGTTTAACACATGAAGGTGTTTTACCTTAACATTTAAAGGCACACAGTATTTTATTATAAAACAACGATTTCATTTTACAGACCGTTAAAATAAGAATGTCAGGAGTATGATGAAACAGAACGTATGTTGTATGTACAAAAGGAGACATGGAGGTATAAATACATAAAAGAATCAACTTTTATAATGTGTTTCTTTATACTGGGGAAAAATGAGCCCCTGTTCGCTACTTTTCAGTCTTGTATAAAATAACGCACATTTCTCAGCTACAATGCGCCCAATGAAGAATTCAACCTGCCTGTAATTGTCTTGCCAGAAGCCTATTCATTAATTGAATGTAGAAAAAATAATGAGTTTGATTAGCTCCATACTTGTTCTTTCTGACTACATACTATGTTCTATTTTTTTTTTTCTTCTTGAATTTCAATCCCCTGCTTTTCCATGAATATGCTCACAAGAGAATATCCCAATATACTGTGTACTATATGCTATACGAGTTTTACACAATATTTTCCCTCAATTTCCAATTTCAATAAGATCAATTTAGAGGCAGTTTAGTCAGGTTTAAGTTTCGATCAATTTAAACGCAAATATTAGCATTTGTTTTTAGCTGCTGAATTGAAGAAAAAACTCGACAGTTCATAATAAATGAAGAACAAAAATGTTTTTTTTTTTTTTCGTCTTAATCTATTTTGAAGTAGAGCACATTTTTTGATTTAACCCAGACCAAAAACTCAGATAAAATATGAGTAGCCCAAGATTTTTAACTAACATTTTTGTTTTTATGGGTTTATGCTACAATGCTTTTTTTTTCTATCCAACTGCATTGGAGCTTCACATTTTCCTTGCTTTAAACCAGTGTACATTCACACACAATCAATGGGAGCAAACCAATATAGTTTAAAATCAACTACCGTATTTTTCGGACTATAAGCCGCTACTTTTTTCCTACGCTTTGAACCCCGCGGCTTAAACAACGAAGCGGCTAATTTATGAATTTTTTAAGCCAAACTTCAAGCCAAAGAACTGAACCCCATAAAATTAGACCAATTAAATTTCTGAACGGAAACGAAAAAACGCACCTCAACTGTGTTCTGAGCTGCACGGCATCGGGAGAAAAAAACTTCCATCGGGTGATTTTTAAACGCACGACGGAAGGATGAAGACGGTGAACAATGACTTTCTTGGTAGGCTACTGTTTAGATACAATCCGTTGTAACGCGTTGAGTCTGGGTGAAGGGGGAGCTCACTAACTCCAGTTGCAACAGAAATCATATAAACACAGACAGGTTTCCAAAACTCGTGCTTTTTTATTTTTCTTGGCAACAGCGTTACGGGTTAGTCAAAGAAACTTAGAAATGAGCATCAGAAAATAATAAGGACATATTCCTTGGCTTTGCACACATGCAGTAATAGCGGAAAAATGCAGCAGCAGCCTATTCCCAACTCCACTTCTTTTTTCTTTTTTTGAGAACCAGGTACATACAGGTAAATGCTGCAAAATACACTTTAGTGCAAATCCATCCATATTTAGCACAAAGCCTCTAGGACAATTTAGACACTAAGCAGACTGAAATAATATACTTTTTGTGCAATACGAGTACTACATTAGCCAATTTACTTTTATCATTCACACAATGTGTTCATTATATATTCGTTTCTTTCCTTTAGACTGTATAGCATTATGGCGTTAATACCAGTTACCATGGCTGCCAATATTTATCCTTATCATTAAGGTTTCCAGGCAACCGAAACACGACTCTGGGTAGCACACTGGAGCTTTTACGTGCTGGGCTCAGAACAAGATTTATCATTTGTCCACCCCTGCAACTCAATTAATGAATAATATTATGAAAGTAATATGATCTAGGACCAACTGTTATGATGGCGGCTTGTGGCGAAGAAAAAAAAAAAAAAATACAACCTGTAAATGGTGTGCACAAAGAGAAGAAAAAATGCTCTGCAGAAAATCCCAGCCTTTGTCATAATGCATTAGTGACATGTGGTCATTAGCAGGGATTTTCTAGTACAAGGTTTTGCTGTGGGAATAAAATTATTTTTATTGAAACTCCATTAATGTACAATACATAATCTATATTTTATCACCATAAAAATCTCCAGTCTTCATTTTCATTACATTTATTAAAAAATTCAAAATTGTTTCCACTCCTTACAGTTGGGAGTGAATCAGTGTTTGTTGTTGGTTTTGACAGAAAGTTAAAGAAAAGAAAAAGTGCTTGTGATCATTATGGGTGTCAGAGCTTTGTGATGAGTGGGCACTTTCCCAGAAATTGTGGTGCAGTGTTAAATAAATGATTGACACCTCCGGGGGTGCCCCTATGGATGGAACAGCTCTGGGCGTTAAGGAGGACGTCTAACGCAATCTGCTGCCTGCTTGTCTGTTCGCTTGTGCGCTTATATTTAGAACTCATTAGCAGAGGAATAGTGCAAATGACAGAATTTTTCAAATGTGTTTTTAATTAATTGCACACGGCTTCCCATTCGGGTGGACAGCGAGGGGGGGGGGGAGCGAAATAGAGAGAAGTGGATTAGAAGTTATTTTCAGCGATCCACACTAAGGCACAGATACATTCGGAAAGAGCAGTTTGCTGCTGCGGGTCAGTGCTGTCACACTCGAAAGATCACGGCTCAGCTCAGCTTCATTTCAGGCCAGCAGGTGATTCAGCGTGACGCTGAAGTGATCGCCCCAAACATCATTTCTCGTCAGTAAAGCAGAAATTAGCTTAATTGCGCTTAAATCTGTTGTTTTTTCAGTTCTACCTTTGCAATATTTTTGCATATTTTATTTATGTATATATGAGATGAGATGGCATGAGGAAGAAACCTTGAGAGGAACCAGACTCATGTGAGTGGCGGAAATAGTGAATACTTTCACCTCCTACTGATATTATTTAGATCTTTGACTTACAGTACGAATTAGCAAACATCTGTCCTGGGATTCAACCAAAAATCTTTGACATGTTCAATTTGATATGCAGGTTGAAGTAACTAACAACAAGCTCTAAACCAAA
This sequence comes from Silurus lanzhouensis, assembly GCA_039877035.1. Lineage (NCBI taxonomy): Eukaryota > Metazoa > Chordata > Actinopteri > Siluriformes > Siluridae > Silurus > Silurus lanzhouensis. The sequence continues at coordinate 256,105 of JBCEWE010000192.1, forward strand.
TGGGTCACTGAATATTTTATTTCCTCATATATTATATACATAACTATTTTCTGTTTTAATGCTCATATTGATCCTGATACTATACATGTAAACACATGATGTGACAGCTGTGCAGATAAGCCCATCTTGCTCTACACACAGCCCCCGGGGTATACGATAAATATTCATTTCCCTTCCTCAATCATAACATGATTAACAAGCTTTACCTTTTACCTCAGTAGATTACACTTTGAAATCCATCCATTACAAAATGCCAGTCTATTGTTCCAGATAAGGAAAAGTGCGATTATTTTTCACTCCGTCATGTCATAAATGATTGTATTGTCCATATTTTACCACTATTATAAGAACAACTTTTCCACAATCCATTACTCAGAGAAATTGTATTGGGTGCTCTTATTATCTTGCTATTAATAGTGGTCGAAATGATGCTTAAAGCCCTTCGAGACAGGCCGGAGACTTATCCTTATATAGAGCCTCTTCTCGTCTCTTATACAGACAGAACCAGCTTGTCAGGAGTAAATAAAATGATCAGGCTAATAGAAACTGTGGCAGTCTTGCATGCAGCCCATGTTTTACATGCAAATTTATGAACAATCATAGGCCCTGACAGATGTTTGTCACCTATCACTTATTATCCCTCATGCATCCCTGTAAGAGTTGTTTGTTGTCTTTCCTGGAAAAAACTTCATGGAATATTTCACATTGGTGATTTAAGAGGAGATTGGCTGATTGGATCATTTTGTTGAGCACCGTTGTTTCGCCCGAATGAAGGATGTCTCCTCTTTATTAGGAAGGCAGTTTGACAGTGATGGACATAATAGTAATGACATCCCCCAGTTGTTGGTGTTATGAGAGCAGTGAAGTCTGAAAAACATAAAGACAAGAAGCTCATCTACTTTACCGCATTTTGTCAGAATGTCATCTTTAAACGATTATTATGCCATCAGTGTTTCAATGATCTACTGGATTTACTTCTAATATCCAAACCATCCTCAGAAGCACTTGGACTGGAAACTTTCACTGCACATGCCATTACTTCTGAAAGACACTGCAGTTAGTATATCTTGTACACATATATGGCAATACAATCATTAATAATTATTAATAAATCCTTTTCTGCGATGTCTGAAATGAAATAAAATGCAGACGGATGTTTATCAAGGGAACCTGAGCATATGTGCTTTTTGAACATCTTATTCAATATTTAGTCCCCATTTGCTTTTACTTCCACTCAGCCACAAGGGTGTCAGTAAAGTACTGTGTACTGTGAAGAGGTCTTGGGTGCAGTCAGCGTTCCAATTCATCCCAAAGGCATTCAAGAGCTCTATAGTGGATCGCTCAAGATCTTCCAGTTCATCCCATCTTAACCCTATCTTAATGAAACTCGCTTTGTGTCTAAGGACATTGTCATGGCGGAACAGGTTTGGGGCTTCTTGCTCAAGTGAAGAGAAAATGAAATCCTACCATGCAACCACCAAGGAATTGGGTACATCCAACTTTGTGGTGGCAGGTCAGGAAGAACCAAATATGGCTGGAAACATTGAGTGTCCTTTTGTATATATTTGTATACGTATATTCAAGTTGGAACAACTGCAAGCTAGTTGTGCATAACGCCAAACATTTCTGTAGATTCTTTTCACAGATACACACAAGGGTTTTATTTTTTCGGAGTAAAATTCTGTTATTTTTCTCAGCCAGCTAGGATGTTCATGTCAGCAAAGTTGTCACCTCTGTATACAGACACAGTTGATGGATTACAGTAGAATATCCCATATGTGTATTTTGCCAGTTTGGCTCCTGTAAGTGCACAAGAAATCAGAACAATCTTTATATACAGTAAGTAGACTGTTTCTGGGTAGTTTGTATGCATGTACAATCTAATTTGGACATTAGATATTGTAATTTCCCCTACACCTTCTTACCAGTGGTGGGCTGTGCATTTCACACCTAGTTCTTTAGTGGTGTCTTACCTGAAACAGTCCACCTCTTAATATCTTTATGTTACGACTATAGAAACCATTAATACTATAGAAAAACACATACATAATAGATTGCTGCATCATTAGTACTTCAGTATTACTGTTCAGTATTTGTTAACCCAAGAAAGACTCAAGTGATTCGAGTTATGTCCTTTAACCCGTTAGCCTTCGCCATAGCTTTTGGGACTCACAGCTGAAAATGCCTTACCTAACTTTAAATGTTAACAGTTCCTGATAAAAGTGGGCTACATTCACAATTTATCTTTGGAAAGAAGACACTTTGAGCTTTACTGTCCATTATTAAAAGTTGATATTGCTCAAAAAGATAATAAGTTATAGAATATAACTTGAATATACATTTCCTGCATTTAACATTTTTATTTCTTCATATAGAAATACATTCAATCAATTCTGGAACAATCCAGAAAAGTACGTGATAAAAGCCACATGTCTGATAAGTTTATATTTCAAATTGAATGAAGATATTATGAAAAATGAGTTTCCTACAAACATTTATTTCATTTGTCTAGTTCAGAGAACCAACTATACCAAACTCCTTCCATTAATGCTAAACAAACACCACCCCACACATCATGAGATGATGTTGCACAACAACACTATCACATGAGCACATTACTATGGACCTGGAAATCACACCGCTTTCAGCTGCTGTTCTAGAAAAACACATCAGAAACATCTGACCAATCAGAAATGAGAATTCATCCGCATTGTGGTATAACTGATAACAAAACTTGCCATCTTCTGTAGTTTAAGCGTCTTAGGAGCATAGCCAGGGTCCGCACATGCCCTCATAATTATGTGCCGGTTGTCATTAGTCAGGTAAAAGTGATGAAGGTCGGCCGTCCTGTTGACCAATCGCCCCTCCAGGTGCCCGGTGCAGGTGTCAAGCTTATTCTCGTCCTTGCACTAATGCTCCACACTCGCCAAGGCCTCACTCCGGAATATTCCAGGTGTCAGATGGTTGCCAGGGCAACAAGAATTAAAATAGAACAGAGAGGGAAGTTCTGTCGTTGCTGTTGCTGTGGTAATGAAGCGAGAACTGGATCTGATCTCTCTGATGGTCCAAGATGCTCTTATCAGCCTAGCTTTTTTTGTGTGTGTGTGTTTGACTCTTTGCCCACCAGAGAGAAATCCACAACCCGCTTTATCCCATTGATGTAAGCTTTAGCGGAAGCACATTCCCTGCATCCCGCATTGCACACGGTACATAACGGACATGGCCTACTGTATAAAATGTCTTTTTTTTAATATATATATAAAAAGGTTTTTCTCATTTCACTGTGGTTAGAGGTAGAGCTGGATTTTTTTTTTGACAATCCATTTCACTTTAAGACCTGCACAAATCTCCTGGACTCCTAGTATTTCCTCTGCTCCCCCCCCCCCCCCACCCACCCCGACCACCACCACCTTCAATTTTTTATTCTTTCCACTTTCTTTCCTTGCTTTCTTAAATCTCCTGTCTTTATTCCCATATTCTACTATCTCACTATCTCCTCATCAATCAGTCTGTCTTATTTCATCCCGTCTCTGCTCTATCAAAAGCCTAGAAGACACTGTAGTCTTCTGCCACCATTTCCTATGCTGCTTCTAGCCACCCCCCCCCCCCCTTTTACACTAATTGCGCAGTGTAATGTAATTAGCTCAGTTATGAGAGCACCTGGCTGCGAGAGTTCACATTGGCTCTGAACAGCAATAAAACTTTTATTCTTTTCTCATATTTTTCTGTCTTGTAAACGATTCGGTCAATGACAAAACTAATCTCAGTAACAACCTACAGTTTCCTGCAACAGCATTGTAATGGCAAGGCTAATTCTTCGATTCTTCCTACAGAACAAAGACATTTGGGTTTGGCATGAATATTCAATTTAATTACATTTTTATACTGCGTTCAACAACGGACATTGTTTTAAAGCAGCTTTATAGAATGTATGTCAAAGTTTACTTATATTGAAGCGTATGTGTACAGCGGTACCTTGACCTACGAGTGCATTAATGTACGAGTTTTTCCGTGGTACGAGCGGTCACTCTGTCGATTTTTTTGCTCTGTTACGCGAGCAAAAATTGAGGTACGAGCTCGAGACGCCGCTGCTAGATGGTTTGAAATCGAAGACTGTGACGAAAATTACGATAAGCAAAGAAGAAAAAGTAAAACATGTAAAGTTTTGGGATACGTAGTATACAGGAGTGATAGTAAAAAGTTTTCCCTCCGCCTCCACTTATCGCCTCTACCAGCCCCCCCCTTTTTAGAAATGTATTTTCCTAATTTATTAACATGAAACATAAAAACGGGGTGTCATTTTGAGGGTTGGAACGGATTAATGCCATTTTAAGTATTTTGAATGGGGAAAATTGATTTGATGTTTCCAATCAAATTGAGATACGAGCTCGGCCACGGAACGAATTAAACTCGTAGGTCAAGGCGCCACTGTATTTATCTCCGGTGATCAAGGCAAAGAAAAACTCTTATGGTATAAGGAAAAAACCTTGAGAGGAACCAGACTCAAAGAGAGAAAACCATCCTCATTTGGTGGCATAAAGAGTTGTGATTATGAATCGTTACCATTACAAACAGCAGAGAGTAAGAAATATCATTGGCACTGGAGCATGTGATTATAAATTATGAATACAGTTTTATATGAATATGAAATATGAGATAATTCTTTGGAATGGGCAATGCCAGTAGAGCAATTTAGATCGTCCAGACAGAAACCACAGGTGTGCTAACAACCAGACACTGGACAGATAATGAGAGAAACATTGTTAAAAAAAGTCAGTAACATCACCAACATCCTCCGGGGATACACGCAGGGGTGAATGTATCACAATCCACTGATCCAATAAGATGTTTGAGAGATGAAATACTGAGGTTTAACCACATGGTGCACAAGTTTGACAAAGCATCATTAAAAACGAATACAGTTCGGTGGCATCACCAAACAGTTTGGGCCTTTGGCTTGATGCGGGTTTAAAAAGCAAGGGATATGAAACCGAATATGGTATTATTTTATTTAACATAAACTTAAATCCTGTCTGTTTCAGTATGCTTTCCAACATGAATGGTTTGGTGCCCACAGGAAAAATTTCTTATCTCATAGCAAACGAAAATGTTTTCAGTTTCGAGCGGAATAAAACGAATTTCCCAGCTGTTCCGATACTTTCAGCGCAGCAGAAATTTTACTGTTGACAGCGAGGTCCATGTCCATGTTATAAAAAAATAATGAAGGAAAAAAAAAACCCCACTCCTGAAAGTTATTGTATGTCTAATGTGTCTAAACATATCGACTCCCTCTATTAATGTAGAGAGAAGAAGAGTGCGGTGTGAGCCGAGGTAGTGTTATTGAACACAGGGGATTTCTGAGCTGTTGATTGCTTTCGTTCATGAGAGACCGTCTATTAAATTACGAGGTGTACGGAGTGAAAGAATAAGAGCAAGGCCAGATATCATTTCTAAGGTTTGGTGACTTGGTGTTATACTTATTGTGGCTGTTGTTTTAAACCACACAAACAGAGAGAGAGAGAGAGAGAGAGAGAGAGAGATTATCCCTGCTCTGCTGACGTTGGTTATTTTCAGTGTGACTTGCTGCAGGGTGCATGGGGATGATGTCCAAATGAGAGCTTTTACAGTCATATAATGAGGCCGGCTGGATAGATTCACTCTCACTGTTGTAATTTTTATCTCTCTGCACAACTTGTGTTTTTATTCTCCATCTCTCTCTCTCTCTCTCTCTCTCTCTCTCAATCTATTTCTCTCTCCTTCTCTCCATTCTGTCTCACATAGGACCGAATGTGACTTCTGTACATGCTGATGGACTTTCGCGTGTTTGTATATGGTGAATGTTATGCGTTTTATATTATTACCTCTCTCTCGTTCTCTCTCTCTCTCGCATGTGAAATCTGCCTCTCTCTCTCTCTCTCCGAGGGCCTGATGCAGATTATAAAGAGTTGAAACCGATTCCTCTCTTTCTCTCTAATCCCCTTACTCTCTGAAACAAGCTCTTTATCACCGAGGCTCGAAGCAAGTCAGCCAACTAATTACCTATAAAAGACCTCATTATGTATTATGTGTATATATAAAACATCGAATATATATTCTATAACATAGAAATAACATTGCATTAAGTATCACACAGCGCATGTCGCCGTGGTGATGTTCCTTATGACTCTTTGGACTAAAAACAGAAAAAAGCAGCGCATTACATTTTTTTTAAACATTACAGTACAGATGAAACAGTAATACGCTAAAATTATGTCACAAATGTACATGCGTCTGGTGAACTCTGGGGGCAGTGTAGAGTAACACAACGTGCCACTGTGCACGGAATTGCTAAACGTTGTACTGTCTAACTTTTAATACTGGTAAAAGTAATTGCATTGCACGTGACTATCAAAAATATTTCTGTTTCTGGTTACCGAGGTGTAAAAATCTACTGAATCCTGAGTTTCACCAGTCTCAGAAGGCCATATTTGATGTAGGAGTTGAACCATGGTGAAGCTGAAATAAGAGTAAAAATTGCTCATTGCCAATAGAACAATTTTGGATTGTCCTGACAGAAACCACAGGTGTACTAACAACCAGACAGTGGACAGATAATAAGAGAAGCATTGTTAAAAAAAATAGTCAGTAACACCACCAACATCATCCAGGGATAAGGTGAAGGTATCACAGTGAAGGTATGAAGGTGAAGGTATTACAGTCCACTGATCAAAGAAGACAGATGAAATATAGAGGTTTAACCACATGATGCAGACGTTTGACAAAAGATCATTATAAAAGACAGTTTGGTGACATTAGAGGGCTTTTGGCTTGATGCAGTTATTAAAATCAAAGGATATGCAACCAAATATACGATTATTATTTATTTGATCGTTCTGTCCGTTTCATTGTTTTTGCTGAGCAAAAGAAATTCGTCGGCGCCAACAGGAAACGCAAAACCAAAATAAATGAAAGCACAATTTTTCCTATTCTAAAGGCTTTCCAATGTTGAACAATGTATTGATTTCTTTCAATAAACAGTATGGATATTGTATCATTTAATATACAATACGTTTTTTTCACCTTCTGAATTTAAACAGTAGTATAACACGTTTTTATTTGACATATGGAACTGACATTGACATATAGAACTACATTTTTGGGACACATACTCTTCGAATTTTAATTTCCAAGACTATTTTGGCTTTTAAAACACAGAACACAAATATCGCTAGTCACAACCTGAAGTTACAGTTATCTTAGCTATCCTAGCTATCTTAGCTACAGTTATAGTACAGATGAAACGGTAATATGCTAACATTTTAGCATATTAATTAGCGTATCAATAACGAGCCATTATCAAAATACGAGGAGAATGAATATTTAAATACTTAGTTAATTAAAATGGACGCTCGCACACACAATCTCACACACACACATATACATGCACACACAAAGCACACTTACCTTTCACTCACAGAACTACACAATGCCCAGTGGAATTTGAGTGCTAATGAGTTCTATGTACTTGTGAGTTTCCTCATGACTCGCATCTGGGGATCTCTAATGAGTATGACGTGTCATATAATTAATTCCAGTTCTTGCCAAATTAGCACTCAATTAGCGTGAGAGCAGTCACGGAGCACACCGCAGTGCTAAACTGGCACCATTTGCAGGGAAATCACACACTCTTGTATTAACACCCTGAAAGTTGAGGGAGAAATTTTCCCTATAGTAGAATGGGGGGAAAAAAACGTAATGGGTAACATGATTAAGTGTAGGTTTGTAGCTTTGATTCGTTGTAGCTGAGGTGTTATAGCTAACAAACAGGAAATTAGCATATTTTTCATTTGATATGATCTGATTTGATATTAATATTAAATCTAGTGTAATATTTATGATGTATGGTATGATATGACATAGTAATAAGATAATATAGATTTTTTAAACATTGTTTTTACTTTGGTATGAAGCCATTATTCAATATTCCACAGTTTATTAAATATTAGCATATATCCGCCATCCATAAACCATACAATGAAATTCTTCCTCTCTGAATCCTCCATGTGCAAATTCCTGAGGTAAATCGGGTACCATTCTGGTATTCCTGTGGTAAAGAGGTCTATGCTTGCGTGCGCAAGACATTCGAAGGTGGTCTGTAGTCATCGTTGATATTTGCATTGATTGTGTGTGTGTGTTTAGGAAGGATGGGGTTATCATCATAACAGCATTTCTATGCGCCTTCCACTATTTAGCGTTAAAGTGATTGTGTTGAATTGGTTGTGTGGCGACGCCTTGTTTCTTTTATGTAAGTGAATACACTGAGTGTGCAGCTGTAGAAAAATAATGGTGTGGTATGTCCTGAGGCAAATCAGAGGTCCGGAGTGTGTTATTCCACTTATACGCGAGCAATTTGTAAATTATTAACGAATGACATTGCACGCATTTTAATGGACCACTTCGATTTATTGTTGTAGGGGGTGGCTGAGAGACATGTTTGTCATTAAGCCAAGAAACCACAAAGCAGAAACCTTTTTCCTGAAAACCTCCTCATGCTGGGAAAGTCCGCAAAAGCACTGGAACAAAGTGCTGATACAGTACAAGACGTTCCAGGAATGTTCAAAATATAACATATATTCTTTGCTTTAAAAAAGCACATCTGGTTTTGTCTTAAATGATGTGCTGTACAAGTCTCTGTGTATGAGGTTTTACAACATTAACAATGAAGCATTAGAACTTGCATAATAATGGCGCTCGTGTTATAACTGGAGCCACTGTGCAGCTATAAGCTATGTAGCTGAGCTATAACTGACATTCAACTTTGCTGTGGTATAAAATGTATGTCAATTCAATTCTATGTATTTAGTTTCCACTATTTTGCTTTGTGACAGCGTCAACTTTGAACACGTTTGACCTTTGACGTTGTCCAAGCAATGTTATACAATCAGAATATACATTTCCATACATTAAATGAAAGGAAATGTATTCGTATCCAGGTTTATCCTTGACAATTGTGGTAAAAATACAAATAAGATATCGTGAGACAACATGAGAATGAAACCATTATAGAAACCAGACTGTTGAGGTGACATACCGGATAGTGCACTTACACATAAATCCTTCTGTGTGCTATATGGTCAAAAAAGCTTGTGTAACCAGGAAATTCGTTCGGTTACTTTACCGCTCGTAAATTCCTTCAGTCTTTTGAACATATAGACAAAAAAAAATAGCCCGAGTGAAATAAAGCAGCTCTTTTCACCTCCTAGGCCTTTTTTTTATTTATGGAATCACATGACACATGCCTATAGATTCGAATTTCTTTTTTTTTCCCCCCTTCCCAATCTTCCTTATTTTTCCGATTTTTCACCGTATTTTCCCCAGCTGTAAAAGTATTTCTTTCCCTATAGAGCAGGCAAAACAAGCTCCATGTATCCAGCTCTGTGAGCTATATGCAGTATGATTTGTAGTCTGGAAGCTTCATCATTTCAGTGACAAGCAGGACAGCCTTGAAAAGTCCCAATAAAGCAAACCAGCAAAGCACATCCCCCCCCCCCCCCCTCCCAACTGATCGGCTTTCTCGAGCTCCCTGCAGGGAAAAAGGGCTTTACAGAGGGGAGTAAATCAATTCTTTATTTGGCTTACACGTGTACGACTTTACCTCTTGGGTTTTAGGTGGAAATCCCGGCATTTTGGCTTTCCTGGAAGCTGGCAGGAGGCTACTAAACAACAACATAACATAATATGTCTGCGTTCTCCCATCGGACCCTAGTCCCTGTATGAGTTCAATATGGATAGTGTGTGGACATTTAACCTGTGGTCCTTTAGTTATTTGTTTTCTTAGAGAAATAATGGTGTTTGACTTGTATGTCCACCAAAGCATTTCTGAATGTTTCAATCCAGTGGTCGGGAGAACAAACAAAAAAACAAACAAAATGCTTTAATTCACACACACACACACACACACACACACACACACACACACACACACACACACATATATATATATATATATATATATATATATATATATATATATATATATATATATATATATATATTCCACAAATGCCGGCCATTACAATTTTATATAGCTGACTGTAAATAGTTATAGCAGCTGTAAACAGTCGCTCCCTTGCCAGGCTTTCCTTCTTCATCACACGCCAATGCCAAAGTGCAGTAAAATGGTGTAATGCACACCTAACTGTGAATTTTTACAGTTTAGACCATGATTAGCATCGACAAGATAAAGCTGACACTGATGCATGCAGTGCAAAACTAATGAATGCATAAAGATAGCTGTGAATTTCCATTAGTTAATTAACCCATACAACCTACTAGTCAGTACAGTATAGATCCATAGATATTGCTAGAATGCGGGATTTTAGACACAAAGATAGAGAGAAATAGAATGAAACAATTATGTGGATTGAATGCATCTGTGCTGAATTTCTCATAATAATGCAGCTGTCGGTGTTATTTCCCTGTGCTGTTCTACGGTATATTTCTTATTTTAAAGATATCCTTCCAACTTTGTCAAATTTTAACTCTGTCTATTTGTATGTTACTATGATTACAATTGCAGTATTTGGCGTAAACATATGTACAGTACAGGTAGTCGTCGACTTACGACCTATGCAACTTACGACTATTCGACTTTACGACCACAATCGCTAGCTACGGCGCTAGCTAGAGCGCTAGCTACAGCGCTAGCCGCGACGATGTTGGAAATTGCCATTCATTTACATTTTCAGATTACTGACCCTATGCTTCTACCCAGTACAATGTACACTGGTCCACCTTCGTGTCAAGCTGCTGTCGGTGATGAGAAATGGGAGTGAATTGAGTTACATGTATTGCCTGGCACTTAAGGGCTTGTAAGGCCATCTGGGTGATGGAGCCAGCAAGCAGCAAATTCCATTAGGTTCCCTTCTTTAACCACTCAGTCTGGAGTATATAGTAAACCTATGGCAGAATTCACCAAGCTTTGCGTGATTAATATTAATAATAATAATAATAATACAGTGTTGAGAGCATTGCTACTATTTCAGCTATAATAAAGGAGGATATATGCGTCTACGGATGCAACCCGTAATGGGTTTGGCGGCCATAAAACAAGCTCGCCGGTCAATTCACATTAGAAAAAAGGGGTATAATGTGACTATATTGCACTATTGGTGGTACTATTTCAGCTGAAATGTGATAAATCGCATTTGCAAAATGAGCTAAAAACCCAGGCATGTAAGAGGCTGTAAGATGTGTCGTGGTATCATACCACTGGCGCTTTTCATGTCTTTTACACAACCCTGGAATGCTGAAATTTGTCATCCCCTCTGCCATTTAATAAAATACTGACTATTTTGCGAAGCCGTAAACTTCTTTTACAAATAAGGGTTTTACTTTCTTGCGTATCCGGCCACCAGATTTGCTTCGCTCCTGTTGGCTTTGTGTCAGTATGGGGGGCAAAGTAACTAATTTCATCATTTTCTAACTTCCCGTGACAGCTATTAGTTCGGCCACTTTGGACCACTGGGTAAAAGAAGTGATTGTGCAAGCATACTAGAACGCAGTACAATGCACTACATGCAACTTTGGCACATTTCACAGATTGAGTATTGCTTTTTTTTTTCTTCATGCACTCTGTGGTGATTTATTCTCACTCTCGGCAGAGAGCAATATAAGAATCTTGAGCAGACGAGTCTTCAGTGCGGAAGGATATCATAATTTTTTGCCATTTCCCCCTCAGTGGAAGCAGTTTAATTAATTTGAGTGATTCAGCATCAGTACCAGAGTAGTATGATCACTTTGAGTACAGTGTCAGCTTTAATTTGGAGTGCTATCTGTTACCGCCTGGCAAAGTGTGCTATCGTTATGGACCCTCGTGATAACTTTGACAGATGGCCCACGGCTAGTACCATAGGAAACACAAGAGGAGCCGGAAAATGTACATAGAACACAAGGAAACGTATCAGTCGTTCTATAAATGAATAAATGGCCACCTCACTCCGATTAATGAGAACATGAAGCATCAGCGTAAAGCATCAGGATCCTTTTTCCAAGTAGGGTCACAGTTACATGATGATGGATTTGCTACCCAAACGTGGGAAACCAGCCTGACAGTTCTCAGCTCAGTCATAGAATAACGGTTACACGCATAATCTTATTTTGTCAGCACCCTCTCATGGCTCTAGAGAGGCCTGTACTATGGAGAACCAAAAAAAAAGCTCATGAAAGGGTCCGTTGCTTAATGGGGTTAAGGGGGCTATTGAGGTTTTCTTATCAAGATGGATTCCTCCCATGTTGACACTTAACTATTTAATCCTCCCTTCAAAGCTAGAAACCCATTTATGGTGCTCAAATGACCTTATAAAGCATTTGCTGGTCAGGTTCATCTATTTTCCCCTCATACAACTGTTATTTTCCCCAGAGAGGAGGAAAACACAATAGATAAAACCACACTGTTGGGGGTGAAAGGCAAATGCTTCGGTAGTTGCTGGGAAACATCAGCAAACACGCGGTCGCTTCGCAGTCGTACCGTGGCACCAGAATTTAAATGATACAGATTATAGAGAATGCATAATAGAACGATTTTAATTCATACTCCTCGACTTCTATGGACGTAAGGTGTTTGGTAAATGCTAAGTCATGCTCATATTCACAGAACAACCATAAGCTCGTAAAAATGCAAGGTGCTGACCCCTGGCAAAGAGCTGTAAGAGCAGCATGCTGCATGTTTCTTGAAGAAAGGTGTGATTTATTTCCGCTGGCCTCGGTACAGATGCTCATTTCCAGCTGAGATGTTTACAGATTAAGGTGAAGCTGTCAGACACTATGGGTGTCCAGTACTGCATGCTGTTTACATTTAATGTTTGCCAATTAGGCGATTAGTTGACAGAATATTTCTTGAGGGATTGGTGTGTGCAGGAGAAGAAACTGTCCAAATTTAGTAATACGCACTGAAGGATGATGAAAATCTGTACAGAAATAGGATCCGATTTTTCCAAGCCATATGTGGTTCTTCCGTAAAGGGTCACAATTGTATTGGATGTCTTTGGATCATTTTTAAATAGGAGACCCAAACTTGTTCCAGCATGACAATGGTTCTGTGGATTGAACCAGCTTTTTGAAGATATGGTTTACATGGGTTGGAGTGGAAGATCTTGAGTGGTCGTAAATCTTAGCCCTATTGAACACCTTCGGGACGAACTGGAAACGCTGACTGCTGCCCAGGCCTCCTCGCCCTACATCTATACAGTATCTGACTTTCTCTAACAAATGAATGAGCACGATTTTCCAAATATGTAGCACACACCAAATCTAGTGGAACACCTTCCCAGAAGAGTAAAACTTTCTTTCGGCTTCTCCCATTAGGGGTCGCCACAGCGGACCATCCGCATGTTTGATTTGGCACGTTTTTACACTGGATGCCCATCCTAACACAACCCTCCCCTAAGGCTTGTGTAACCCTAATGGCTGGGGTTGGTTCCCTGACCGGGGATAGAGCGCCGCATCCCAACCACTAGACCACCAGGGAACCCCACCTTCCCAGAAGAGTGGAGGTTATTATTATTGCAAATACAGATTAAAGGATGTTTAAAAAAACGACCACAATCTTACGAAATTCACAAACAAGTATATCATATGGGACATTGTTTCTTCTTCTTCTTCTTTTTTCAACATTTTTAAAATCTTAATCGAATTTCATTTGAACAGCTTTACTTTCCTCTTGTGCACTATAACCAGTATGAGGTTCCACCAATGACTGATTGAAGCTCATCACTGATTGTATGCCCTTGTGTCCTGTGCTGGCATGATGCCCTAGTGGCTCATGCCTGGCAGGCACTACCATTACACACTCTACTGTTTAAACAGCTGGCCAGTTTGGCAGAGCCTGTCTCTGGGGATTAGCGCACAGTGGCACAGCGAACATTGTATCTGCCACAGCCAGAGGCCATACACAGCCATGCTGTATGTATGCTGACAGATTGAACATAGCAGTCTGTCAGACCCATATCTCATCTGTATACGAGAGTGTGTGTGTGTGTGTGTGTGTGGACAGGAAAGGCAATCTCATATACCTTAAACTGTGTTCTTTCTTCTTTCCCGTTCCGTTGTTCCTTGTTGCCTTGGTAATGGATTTATACGCCTGAAAATTCAATATAAAGCCTATAACTTTATATATTGCTAATTAAGTCCGTATATGGAAAAACCCTATATGTAGCTTACATGTAAACATTGCCTCATTGATTTGCCATAAATATTCTGACCAAACATTTACAACTAGGAAATTGCTTTGGGGGGGAAAAAAAAAATAGCCCAGGCCCTGTCCATTAAGCATTATGTAACATGAGGTGTAGTAACGTAGTACGTCTATTTCCTGTAACAAGCACAATCTTTCTGGGGGCCTTTGTTTTAATCGTTTAAAAGAATTTATTTTCTGGTATGAAATAACACATCCGCTGGGTCGAAACTGCTTCAATCTTTTCTTTATTTCTTTGAGTACAAAAACCAAACAAACAAACCCTTTTTTTTCTCATCTTTTTTTTTTTTTTTCGACAACATCATTAAAAGTTCTGCCTGCATGCATATGTATGGATTTTTTTTTTTTTTTTTTTTCCAGATGCAGGGAACATTTTTATTCTCATGCATCAGAAATGAAGTTTCTGAAGCGAACGAGTGTTAATGAATAGCCATCCCTCGTTTTAGTTCCGTTTCCAGTAAAGACGACTCTTTTACTGGTCACGGATTTGTGTTTAAGAACGTCCTTTTTTTTTAAATTTTTTATAATGATTATTCTGAAAGGGGTTAAAAGGGACGTTTTTTAAAACCACTGGCTTTGAGCAATTCAATTTCCTTATTGCGCTTTTAGGAATTGCCCCTGTTAAACACAAAGTGGTTTTTATAGAAATCTGGATATAGATGTGGACCTTTATTAAAAAGCAAAAGGTGAAAGCACCAAGCACTCCCCCCACCCAAAAAAAAATTGAAAGTGCAATCATCTTCTTCTGGAGGACAAAAGATACTAGATAATATCATAAATCATTACAGTATAAAGTAGTGAAATGGGAGGGGAAAAAAGTGTGGCAAAAGTAGTTCTTCCCACAAAATAGCTGCTTTTTTTTATTATATTTTTTCTTGTCGGACATAAAAACCCCACATCAGTGATTTTTTGCAGTTTAGGTAGTTTTTAGCCTTAATAAAAGCACATTGTTTTGCACAGGACCCGTTGCCAGATCTTTTTTTTTTATGCATAATAATCTGTGCGTGTAAGGACGTACATCCAGACCCAGATCTGTCGCTCCCTATCATAATAATGCTATTCCTGCAGGTATGTGTGTGTGGACATGCTGCACTAATTCAGCATCAGTAAACATATGACTACTGTCCAGACTGGGATGATGAACACCTGAGTCTGTGCAGAGTTTCTTCTGTACTTATGTGTCAGGAAACGTACCTGATGAATAGAAAGTTGTAGACTTTTCGAGACAACAGCACAACAATTATTTGGCTTATCAGGCCACAGGATTGTTATTAATCGCAACCACATTGGTTGCGAGAATCAAATTGAATGGCGTGGTAATGGAGTGGTTAAAGAAAGGAATCTCGTGGAATTTCGCAGCTTATTGACTCCATCACCCAGATGCCCGCACGTCCCCTCCCCCCAAAATACCAAGCAACACTTGTCCCTCCCATTTCTCATCTCTGACAGGGGCATGACACAGGATGGACCAGTGTACTGGGAAAAAAACATGGAGTAGACAGAATATGAAGACAAACCAGGACACACAGAGATGGCTTACTGGGAATGTTATTACTATTCGTGAACCCCCTCGACCGTAAAACACACCTAATGTGAGCTCTGTTGCCAGAGGTGTTGTTATAGGAAACCCCCCCGACCAATCAGACAGCGCTGTGGTACAGTACGTTATAGAGAATGCATAACCTGCATAACAGAGGCTAGTAATTAATAAAGATTTACTGTATTATCAGCGTTCCTGCCTGATATGAGAGGGTTTTTTTCAGCATGCACAGAATATGTTTAGATACACACACAGTATCTCACAAAAGTGAGTGCACGCCTCACGTTTCAGCACCATTTTAGTATCTTCTCAGGGAAAAATACCATAGAAATGAAACTTGGATATATTTTAGTAGTTAATGTGCAGTTTCTCGACATACAACCATTATTGTCTAAATACCTGGCAACAAACGTGGGTGCATGAAAGCTGTTACTGTGTGTGTGTGTGTGTGTGTGTGTGTGTGTGTGTGTGTGTGTGTGTGTGTGTGTGTGTGTGTGTGAGACATTTGAACCTGCTCACTACAGTTAAATAATCACAGTCAATTGAGAACTTATTGGAAGGTGTGAATGTTTCTTACAGGGTGAAGTGTGTGTGTGTGTGTGTGTGTGTGTGTGTGTGTGTGTGTGTGTGTGTGTGTGTGTGTTGGGATAACAGTGCAGTTTGCTGCTTATGTTAAAAATGTAACTTTGCTCAGAAGAACAGATGGTCAAAGAGCTGAGAGAGAGAGAGAGAGAGAGAGAGAGAGAGAGAGAGAGAGAGAGAGAGAGAAGGGGTAATTAGTCATTATTAATATTTGTAGATTGTCTGCATGATCATGAGAGATCAGGCCTAATAAATTTAAATTTTAAGGTCAGATAGAACTACTACTACTACTACTAATAATAATAATTATAATAACAACTGACATTAAAAAAACTGATTGTGGCTCCAAATGCACAACAAATTTGGGTATAAAAAAAAAGGCAAGCTTCAGTTAATGTTCATATCAAACATCAGAATAGGAAAAAAGTCTGATCTCTATGACGTTATGACTTGGTTGTTGGTACCAAATGGGCTGATTTGAATATTTCAGAATCCGTTCATCTCCTGAGAATCAAATACTACAGTAAAACAAAATAAACCCAAATACTAAGTAAGGAACCGTTGCTCGCACTGCCAGGAGGGATATCAGTAACTCGTATAATCAGCCCTTTACAGTCATGGTACATCACAATCAGAAAAGCATCATACATAAAATGCCAAGCAGGAGTGGGTTCAGGAGTGAGAGAACCAGCCGAGAACCAGAACCTGAGGCTATCATAGATAGGCTGAATATTCTGCTGTATTAGAAAAGAAAAAAAAAATCACCTGGACGTTTTCTTCAGTTTGTCCATTTTCATTGCCATTTCGAATATTGCCATTAAGTTTTGAGGTTAACTTCAGATCTTCCAGGATCATATGGAGAAGCCGTCCCTCAAGCCAAGCCAAGCCAAGCCAAGCCAAGCCAAGCCAAGCCAAGCCAAGCCAAGCCAAGCCAAGCCAAGCCAAGAGTGCACAGATTTCTTGAAACATTTAGATTTATTACTTTTTTGTGACTCAAAATGAAACACAATCCTTGCACAATGCATGTTAATCTTTTCCTTTGAATCCACCACAGTACACTTGAACGCCATCAGTGGTGCTTTTATGGGCTTCAAAGGGACAAATCAGAGCTGAAATTAAAGCTGAAATCAACAATTGTGCCATTTGATATTTTGGATTCGGAAAACTAACAGCTGTCAAATATACTTTACAGCACAGTGAAATGATTTCTTCACAAACCCCAGCTTGTTAGAAAGCCGTGGGCAGCGTGCAGGGTTAACCATGATACAGCACCCCTGAAGCACAGAGGGGTTAAGGGCAGTACGTACGGGCCGAACAGTGGCGGCTCGGTAGCGCTAGAACCCACAACCTTCTAAATAGTTACCCAGAAATTTAACCACAGAGCTACAAGTTTTCATTGAAGAATTAGGAACTGTTCATTATAAAATGAGCAGGTAGGCGGATGCGAGCGCAGACCAAATCGACGAAGAACAAAACGCTAAATAACAACTCGAACATTAGCATAACACTGACAGCAACCACTGTGTTGTTTTCAGCCCATCAACCCATTTCCTGTCATTGTGCAGCTTTTTTAGCGTACCACTGGTGTATCATTTCCCGGTTATCACACACCACAGACGTAGGCTAGTTTACGAAGCTGCAGGGCAGAAGGCAGTAAGAAGTCCGGGGCTTACGTAGGTAAACGTCGAGTCAGCGATATAAACATGACAGAGAACAGAGACATTCCTGATCACTTGATCATCATCATCCTTTCTCTGCTTGTGTATGGTGGATGTTCAGCCTGCATACATTTATTAGGTAACAACATTTGAAATTTATTTTGTATTATATATTTATGAAGCCTGTCATAATTAACGTGTTAAAGTTTTTTTTTAAAAATATAACTAAATAAATATAAAAGAAAACCTTCAGCACAACATAGATTTATTCACAATGTCCTTTCTTTATGCAGATAAATATGCAAAATATAAAAACTCCACCGAAAAATCAATTTGAATTGATAAACATTTGTTTTACTGATGCACAAAGTCTCAAATCGGCACCAAAATCTGCCATGACGCACACAATGAACCCTCTGGAGGCGACATTCGTGCAGAAATTACGGAGTCTTTTTTGATTGAACAGATAAGAGCAATACATCATTCGAATCTGTAAAGGGTCTACTTTTATTTGAATACACACATAATATAGCAAAACGCTATGCTTTTGTAAAATAAAGAAAACAGACAGGGGGCGCTCTCTGCTGTCTCTGTCATCTCTCTTCACAAACACATCAATAAAACAACCTCAATCTCAGTGAATACTCGCCTCACAGACTTAATAAATATATGTATAGAAAGCTCGAAACAAATAATCTCGTATTCTGTAATCCGTATGAAAGTTAGAAGAGGTGCAGTTTATCCAGTATCATCTCATTAACCGTCCGTTTGGAAACATGGTAAAAGGTTCGGTTTGGTGTCCTGATGATTTACATCATTTAAAACACATCATTATTTTGAACTGAGGTCCAGTTTCCAGCATGACACTAAAACTAGCTAGCACCATTATACACAGTATATTACATAAAGTGCATGTAGTGCTGGTTAGCAAGAGGTTGTTTAAGTTGTTTAGAAGTTCTTGAACTTCTGATTGGTCCTGAGTTCAAACCCCAGCATCACCAAGCTTCCATTGCTGGGCCATTAAGCATGTTTCCTTATACCTCAACTGTTTAATTGCATAAACAGTATGCAGTCATTGTAAGTGGCTCTGTATAATGGTGTACTGTACATGTAAATGTCATTCGCAGGTAGGGTGGCAACCTTTTGATCCCAGTGGGCCGATTCCTACTTAAACAGTGGAGCAGCTCTTGTGTTTGCAGTGAAATGAATGAAAACGAGTCTGATCAAAACATTCATGCCTTTCAATGTCAGATACTGGGCATGGAAGAGGGAATTTGATCGATCAACCAATGTATAATGGTTGTGAAGGTTTGTGTGGAAAAACCTCGACATAAAACCATGGGGTCACCCACAAGGACACTTTGGAATTACTTGGCAACCTTTATTAAATTAAAGCTCAGTAAATACTCTTGAAAACTCAAAAAATTAGTGGCCATGGTAAGAATGCCTCCAGTTGCAGAGATGAGACAACCTACTGGAACGTCAAAACTACCCCATTAATCACCTTATTTGTACGAGCATGGACGAGAGACTAATAAAACATTTTTGGGGGGTTCGAGCCCCAGTATCACCATGGTATCACTGTTTGGCCCTTGAGAAGGGCCCTTAACCCTCTGTAAAAAAGAAATTACATATTAATGGACTCATTTTAAGCATTTCAGCTGTATGCATTTTAAGCATACAGTAGCTCCTAAATAACACTGAGTGTCTTTCTATAGGTGACCCCTCAACGCGGTGTCAGTGACACAGATGGCGTTCGAACGCGAAAGTTGTGTTCTTCAATGCAGTATTTTTCACTTTGTTCTTTTCTTGCTATAATGTCGAACTATCATAATTAGTAGTGAAGCATTCAATTACAGCAACCAAGAAGTTCTGTTTGATTTCAGCTAAAATCCATGAACATGAAGAAGCTGGCCTTTAAATATACAGCATAAGCTTTTACTTTTACTAGTATATTGTAAAAAAAAAAAAAAAAAAGAGTGAATATCTTAATTAAAGATTATATCTTTTTTTTGTGCATACAAAAGCAGCAAAAAAAAAAAAATACCTCTAGTAACTAAATGTTCTTTTCCTACAATTTCCTTAACAAGAAGAGCAGCTGGAATCATTCGGTTGAAGTTGAAGGGCAAAAGCTATCTCTGGAAGTCAGACTGGCATTTTTAATATTCATCACACCAGGCTATGGGATTGGGAGAGTCCCGACGTGTGGCAGTTTGCATTTGAGAAATGAATGTCAGTTCCTGCAGTGTTTTGGTCGGAAAACAATGCGCAATTTAAGTAATCGTGATTAATTACCGTTCAGTCTCCGTTTATACATCTGCTTAATTATAACACTGAAAAATTATTTCAGTTATGGTGTTTAAGTTATGCAGAGCCGTGAATCTCAATTGAAGTAATGAAGCAGTAGAATCCTGACTTTTTTTTTTTTACTGTATTCATAGTGGTTATTATCAGCATTTGGTCATACAGAAAATATAAAACATACAGCTCAATGTAAATGCTTCATTTCAATGTATTATTTCTTCATTCTGTTTTAACAACTTTGTTTCCAAGGGACGTTTATGGTGAACACACGAACGCCTGAAGGAAATAATTATAGGGTATTGCAATAGGGAAAATATTTGTAAAGGGACCGATTGTTTAACAGTCAATGAGGGAAGACTGAGTGTCAGTGCAGCAGGGAAATGAGTGGTTATGCTTTCGGAGTGGAAGATTTGTGGATTGTGGGGTTTTTTTTTAGAAACATGACAAACTTTTTATTTGTATAGATTTTTACTTTAATATAATTTCACTTTAAATGAAATTATTGGGTGCTCCATATTGATGAATGTTGATTATGAAATTGTGGGAAAAAAGAGTGTCAGAGAGGAAAGTAATAGTAAACTTTATTTCATACAT
The DNA here is from genome assembly GCA_039877035.1 of Silurus lanzhouensis. Taxonomy (NCBI): domain Eukaryota; kingdom Metazoa; phylum Chordata; class Actinopteri; order Siluriformes; family Siluridae; genus Silurus; species Silurus lanzhouensis. The sequence goes on from JBCEWE010000192.1 coordinate 277,016, forward strand.
TTGAAATGAATTGAACATATAATAAACAGGTTTTAACAATGGACATTGTCTCAAAGCAGCTTCACAGAGATAAAGAGGTTTCAAAGTTTCAAAGAACGTATACCGTATTTTTACGTTTTGAACCCCGCGGCTTAAACAACGAAGCGGCTAATTTATGAATTTTTCCTGGGTTTTTCCCGTTTTCACAAACTTCAAGCTGAAAAACTGAACCCCATAACATTAGACCGATTAAATTTCCGAACGGAAACGAAAAAATGCACTTCACCTGTGTACTGAGCTGCACGGGATCGGGAATTCCATCGGGTGATTTTTAAACGCACGACGATGCCAAAAGATAAACTCCCGAGAGAAATAGTTGTGAAAGGAAGGAGCAAGAATGGAGTGAACAATGACTTTCTTGGTCGGCTACTGTTTAGATACAAGCCGTCGTAACGCGTTGAGTCTGGGCGAAGGGATAGCTGGCATGCTATTCCCAAAATATTTTCCCTAAAGAGAGAGCCGTTGGCAATGAAAAACTCCCTGAGATGGCATGAGAAAAAAACCTTCAGAGGAACCAAACTCGATAGAGAAACCCATCCTCATCCTCAACACCGAATGTCCATTCATTATTGAGGTGAGATGATCGGTAATGCAGAAGTGTTCAGGCAAACCTGTGGTCCTTAGCCATTGTAGCAGAGTGATCATGGATCTTTAGGCTGTTTATGTGGAACCATCCCTATCTGGTCTCCAACTCTGGGCCACATCATAACACGTCGCCATTTATCACGTTTTTATGACAGCACGTATTTCGTATCTTACATAATGTTAAGTACTTGCCCTTTACACTCCACATGGAAGCTGTGTTTAAATAGTCCTAATTTAATAAGAACAACTCATTGCTGTAACACGAGGCAATTTTCATGTCATCAACCTTCTCAGTTTTTTTTCCTGCAGCTCTCCTGAAGCCCTGGTGAATGAAAGCATTTAAGGAAATCTTTTTTTAATTACACCGAGGGGGAGGTGGGAGAGACAAAGAACACTCGCCTAACGTCTGCCGCTCACTTACACACTGCTGAGCGAGCAGAATATGAGCAACTATGGAAATCGATAAAGTATTTTCTCTCTTCACTTCTTCAGAGCTTCACCGACTGCTCCGTTAAACGACGGTAAAAAAAAAAAACGGGCTAGCACACCGCGGTCGAGGGGTTGGGACGTGAAGCGCGGACGTGTTCATTAAGTGAAGCGTGCTGAAAACTAAAAACCCGAGTATATCACCTCGCTCTTAACCCTGGGCACGTGTGCGTTCTTCTGCCTTAAGAGCTGTAAAATGGCGGGAATGACCGTTTTTTTGGGGGTTTTTTCGGTGCTTAAATGCAAAGAGGTTGCATGAGGAATAAATAAAAGACAAAGGGTTTTCTAAGACTCATTTAAAAGAGCTAAAGCATGGCTGTGTGCTAATGAGGCTGTCTTACCTTGTAAAGGTAAAGACTCTATCAAAGAAATGGATTTCTTCTAAAGAAAACCTAACACTCATTAGAAGGAGACTGAGGCTTTCTGGTTATTCCTGGAATCTCTTGTAAGAGCCTCTACCGGAGAAATGTGCCCTGTTTCACCCGGCTTCTATTAGAGTGTTCCTCATCCCATCCTCGTCTCTCGGTCTGAGAAAAGTCATATCAATCGTTGCTAATAATGTAGAGATCTGTAAGAAACTCCAGGAGGCATCTCTGTCCCCGTGACATTAAAGTCCAGCATGAAACAGGCGATATTTTACCTTAATTCAAATGCACTTCTCTTTCTTTCCCTCCCCTTTTCCAACCACCTGGATAAATGTCAAGAGGACACAGAAAGTCACAGTCACCCCATCGCAACCGTCCTCCACCGCCGCAGTGTATTTTCTCTGTCGTTAGAAGTGATTGGTGCTATCTAAAGCGGGGGAGCATTATTGCTAATTAGCAGACTTTCATCCGCACTGACAGGGCACTTGAACAACGCATCGGAGGTACAGCTACCTTTTATTCCAACCTATCATGTGCGAGTGAATCAGGATAATTGTGTATTGTAGCGAGTGACTCTTATCTCGTAAATAACGAGGGATGTGTTTATCATTTCTCGTCTAACCTTCTCTTCAAATAACAGTTGTTATAAGAAGGTATTTGAGAACGCAGGTTAAAATACATCCCTCTAATTTTGGGTTTGTATTTAGTAGGTAAATGCAACTAGTCAGATTGTTGGGACAGAAATTAAAGCCGTATTACAATTCGCAGAAAAAAAACAATCCATTAGTGGTTTGCATGTAATATCAAATAATGATAATTAAGTTACTTAATATGTACTGTTTATAGGACTGTGGTGAGATCTGCAATGTTGTAAGGTTTAGAGACAGTGGACAGCGCATGTAGGACGTTTTGGAGACGAGGTGGAAAGGTGCAATTGAGATGGTTTAGATCTTATATCGGTAGAAGAATGCTGAAGATGGAGTCACCTGGAAGGAGGAAAACTGGAAGGCCAAGGAGGAATGTTGATGGATGTGGTGAAGGAAGACATGCAGGTGGTTGGGTTGAAAGAGGCAGATGTAGAGGACGGGGGGTATGGAGACGGGTGATCCGCTGTGGCGACCCCTAATGGGAGAGGTTGAACGAAGAAGAAGAAGAAGTTACTTAACATGTACACATCACGTATTGCTGTGAGGCCAGCAGAAATAAACTGTGTGGGATCTTGAATAATTTGAATCTATATTGCTTGAAGCTGCTACTTTACCCAATCAGACTGAGATTTGGCCACTCCAAAGACCTGTTGTCCAAACATGATTTACACGTCTTTTGATTGGATGGTTAATGAACGCACTAGTCAGAGCTTGAAACCCACATCTCAAATATATTCGTGTGGATTTAGTTCCACAATGACTGACAGAGGAGAAGAAATTGATTTGGTCGCAGATACACTGACAAGGACATTTACAAGATGGACTTTTTGAGAACAGTTGGAAATCACGAAGGAAGGTCAGCCCGGACAGTTAAAAAAATATCGTGGCATAAACAATTTACAAATTTTTTTTTTTTCAGTTTTCTTTCCCATAGAATTTGCACAAAAAACCACACAATTTGGCGTCATTTTAAATCCCCAGAAAAAGCGTAACGCATTAGAAATGTACGAAAAAATCCACAAGGTTAATATCGATGCTTTTGCTAGAGATGATATATGCAGATGGTGTAGCTGTGGCTGCAGTAAAAGAAGACTTGTTGAATTGTGTTCATTGGGTTTCTTTGTTTGGTGTTAGCACTCATTTTCACTGCATGAGATTCCTGTCTGTGATGCAGCGCTCTGTACTGCGTTTCTGTATAATATTGGGGACTTGTATAGCTGTGGTGTCATAATAAAGGTATAAAGAGGTGGAGTAATCCAGGCAGGACACCGCCGAAGGCTTAGGTGTGAAATCGTTCACCTTGAATGTTGATTTCTGTAAAGCTGCTTTGAGACAATGTCTGTAGTGAAAAGCGCTATAGAAATAAACTTGACTTGACTTGACTTGACTTGACTTGAAATGCACGACCTACCACTGATATACACCAAAATGTCTGTGACACTGCTAACTAGGGTTGGGTACCGAAAAAACCCACCGATAAGCTTTAGGACAAACACTACAGTTATCCATACATCTATATTGATAGTTTTTCCTGGGTCCGTCTGCTGTCATTACAAGAGTGGCCTCTAGAGGCTAATCACTGATGCCACATGCGATTTGTTTTAACACTCGAGACTGCGCACTGCACTGAGAGCCCTGTTAAATGTATTATTTATTATTATTATATTATATTATAAATATATTTATCCATATACTCAATATATTTATATTTATTTTTATTATTTAATTGACCACATTTTTTTTATACATTATTTTTTCTTTTTTTCATGCATCTTTTATTTTTTATTTTTTTATCCAGTATACAGTTAAAAAAATCATCAGTTTGTGCTTTATGTGCGTTTTTCTGTTTGCTTAGAGGCATTTGTAACTGCAGTACTAAAGTTCAGCAGTAATAAAGTAACATTTTCATGTCTTTTTGCACCCAATTATAGACAGTATTATCAATACAGTACAGTACAGGATACCCACCCCTACTCATGAGTGAATTTTTTAATGTACATTATGTATTTAATGGTACATTATAATTTTTTATTCCATTTCGAAAACATATATATTAACTTGATGTGTTTATTAAAATACACAAGAATTTCATTGTGGATTCGATTAGAAACTAGAGTGACTACATATATAGTCCTTAGTATATACTGTTGACTTATAATAGAAAGAAGCACAAAATCAGCTTCGATGAACTTGGTCATTTCCCCTGTATACTACAAATGTGCTCATGTAATAAAGTAACTCATGACGATAGCAGCAGAATGAGTTCACAAGTCTACAGAAAATACTGTCTGCCAATTTTCAGACAATTGCTTTTTTGGGAGGAACTTCATCAAAAAGTCAGGAAGGCAGCAAGAAAATACCACAAAACACCCTGCCAACACTTACAAACTTAATCAGTAGGAAAGAAAATGATACTGTCTGCATCACTCAACAGACATTTTTTAATGTCAGTGGGTCACTTGCTTGAAGAAACTGTGAAAATGTACCATTTTATGGAACTGAGCTTTTGAACTAAGTGCTGGAAGGTCCATCTTCACTCAATTCCAAAAAGAATTCAAATTTTGACCACATAACAGATTTGCCTCAGTCCAGTTTAAATGAACTTGGCTTAAAGAAGGCATCAGCATTTCTGGATCATGTTCACATGTAGCTTCTTCTTTGCATGATTTGTGAATGACACAGTGAATTGTGTTCACAGACATTAATTTCTGGAGGTGTTTCTGGCCCAATGCAGTGATCTCCATTACAAAATCGTACCTGCTTTATACCCGTTTTCTATGCAGCGCCGTCTGAGAGCCTGAAGATCACAAGCATCCCATATTGATTTTCACGCTTGTCTCTTGTGCACACAGATTTCTGCAGATGCTTGGATGCTTTTGATGATATTATGTACTGGTCAGTTTTTACTGACCTGTTGCCAGTTAACCTGATTAGAAGCAAAATGTCCCTCCAGCTGTTTCTTTTTAGTAACACACTCACTCGTCAGTCTTTTGTTGCTCACGCATTACCTTTTTTTTTTAGACGTGTTGCAGGTTTATGAGACTTGTAAATCATTGCATTACTGTTCATTTCACACAGCTTCCCAATTCTTTTGGAAATTGAACACGTACTTTAACTCTCTCTGTTCTTATATCTTTGCTCGGACAAATTTGATTGGCTGCCTCCAAATGTGCCGTTATTTAACACATTTATATGTAAATATCAGAATCTAATAGCAGCAATTTTATTGTCTCATATTTCATATTTATTTGCTGTCGTTCAATTTCAGTAGGATGGGGGGGGGGGAATGGGGGGTGCAAAACATAAAATTGCTTGTCGTTTTTTATTAACGTACTTTATAATTATTGACATTTGTGGTCATCAACATTTGAACATTTTTATAACATTTTAAATAAAATGCCTGCTTGGTTAAATTATATAGAATATAATATGTTATACAAAATAAAAAAAATGCAATACACTTTTTGATTGTATTGATTAAATTGAGTAATAAAATAAATTGGCACAAATGTTATTCATTAAAATTAAATAAATGAAAAATGTAATTAAATAGTTTTTATTTGTTAGAGCCCATGTAGGTAATACAGATGTGTATACAGTAGAAGTGTGTTTTACATTTAATATTACATTTTCTAAAAATATGATCTACTTATTTCAGCAGACTTTAACAAATGTGTTCATTCCTTCCGTCCTTCATTCATTTACTCCCTCGATATGTGGAATTGTCAGGATTTTCTTCTTTTAAGAGAAACACTTGAAGCTGGACTTAAAACGGTAAAGAATCCAAAGCTCTAGCTTTAGCCACTAGCCACGTTCTGGTTAGCGGCTAAAGCTAGCACTATGGATTCTTTAGCATTTTCATGCATGAAATTCATGCATTCTACTATTTAAATTTCTGATAGATGCTAAGCTAGCTAGCTAGCTGGTTTATAAATCAGCCTTTCTATGTCGATGCTTTCAAAGAAGATTGTAGATCTATTTTGGCTGCCTTTTATAATAAGTGCTCATAGTTCAGTTTCACATCTGAAGAAAATTGACAACAAATAGTTTTGTTCTGAAAATAATCCCCCAGAGATGTGGTATTTGTGGACAATCACTCAAACTGATACCTCTGAACCTCCATAAATGCTGCATCTCTTACTGGTCAATTAAAGACTTCTACTCTACAACTTAATGTATGTGCTGGTTACAGTCTTGTGCAATACCTGGCTATTTTGTAAATCATTTTTGTGAAAGTATGCCTCACATATTTCACGATTTGGTACCATTGTTGCTTTATGAATTCATTTGAAATAAACCTAGAAAAATGTCGATATTTGAAGTCAGTAAAAGTGAAGTAAACATTTTTGCCAGGTGCCCTCTGAGATGACTACTTGTTCGAACTCCACATCATTTAGTCAATTGTGCTCACCATAGGAACATTTCTTGTTGCTTTGATCAAATTGCGAATGCTTTGGAACGTTAATTTAATCAATTGTGTGCACGTTTCCTACATTATCAGTTGTTTATGTTCATGTTGAACAAAATATATTATATTGGTTTCACCTGAATAGTTGTAACCCCCAAACCCCCCAAAAATTAATCTCGGCATCAGTTCATTGCATGTCTTTGCAATTTGATTTGAATTTTGAAGAGTGGCAACTTGGCGATACCAGGGCTTGAACCCACAACCTTCCGCCTATAGCATGATAACTGGGTAGCTGCAGCACAGACCTTCTAAAGCAGCATTCCTCCCAGTATTGCGTATGCAGAGGGGACTCTTTTTTTGGAAAATCTCAACATCAAGTTTATTCCAGTTCAGTAGTTATAACCATTGGTCATAATAAAGTTCACATCCCACTACTAAGATGCCACTGCTGGGCCTTTGACCAAAGCACTTTGGATAAGGGCATCTGACAAATTCTGTACATGTAAATGCCATGCATTAGTAGGGTGCCAACGTTTTGCATCCAGTTGGCCAATTCCTGATTAAACAAGGAGCACCTCTTCTGGTTGTACTAAAATAAAATAAAAAACTAGTCTGATCAACACTTCCACGTCTTTCAAATAAGTCCCATACTAGGCATAGAAGGAGGCCTAAAGATTTGGGTGGAACCCATGAGGACACTTTGGAAACACTTGGCCACCTTTGGATTTAAAGTAAACTCACTAACCAGGCTTTTAAAAATGGAGGTGACCAAGAATCTAGTGGCCATGGTAAGAATGCCTCCAGCTGCAGAGATGAGACAACCTACTGGAACGTCAAAACTACCCCATTAATCGCTTGTGAAAGAACGATTAGCCCGAAGACACGTCTGAATAAAAAACTTGTGGCAAACTCTGAACATTAGAAAAAAATAATATTCTCTGAATTGGCAAAACAAAAACAAAAAATCTGTTAAATCCTGCAAAAACCCGGTACTGCTTATCAACTGATAATATCATCATTACTGTAAAGTATAGCAGTGGCAGCATCATGCTATGGGGGTACTCATGGAGCCAAGGCAATGATTCTAATTATAAGAATGATGAATCGGGTATTTATGATGGACTAATTAGCCAAGTGAAGCACATCAAATGTTCAAGAAAATCTGTTGCTGTGGTAGTGGTAGCTGATGAAATGAAAAAGGGAGTTCCAGAAGGTCATTCGGTTCATTTAGTAAACAATTTTGGATTGTAGGCCCACGCTCCAACCTTTTGAAGTCGTTCCGTTTGCTTGAAAAGTGGTCAAAAAGTCAATGGCGGGTTGTTCTTTCTTCGGAAGGCTTTTGAAGTTGCTTAATTCTATTGCAGCTGGAGTGTGGTATAACAGATTATAGACATTTAATTAAACAGGGAGCTTTCATTTGGCAGCGGTTGACACGAGCTGATAATATTAAACCGACTATAGTTTCGAACCATATGTTTGAATCAATTTGACGACGTGCATCTTGAGCTTTTTATCGGGATCCTTTGTGGCTATAAAGCGAACACTGTATCAGAGATGATCACCACATATATTCCAATCAACTAGCTTCTTTGCTTTTCGACTTTTCCTCTGAGCATATCCTTTTGCTAATGCCCAAAGCCAATGGGATCCAATTATATTCAGAAAACCTGAAAAAAATCTGTTTTTTTTTTTTCTTCCACCTGACTGGAACAAAAGAGGCTTGCTGGAGTTGCAGGAGCACCTGTGTTTAAAAGTGGAGTGCTTTTATATTCCACAGTGCTGGGCCTGGCTGGGTTCCTGTGATGTTTGAAGCTGTAGGGAGAACGCTTCGCTCTACTTTCTCAGTCTGACATTTGTTAAAGGAAACCCCACAGAGAATAGCTCTTTAACCCCTGATGGTGATTAGTTAGCTCACTAAGCAGCACAGTGAGCCAGAGCAGCCTCAGTCAGCTAAACAGACAGACAGACAGGCAGACAGACAGGCAGACAGACAGACAGATAGGCAGACAGACAGACAGGCAGGCAGACAGACAGACAGACAAAGCAGTTGAAATGAGAAAGAAAGAAAGAAAGAAAGACAGACAGACAGAAAACTGCACATATTATATTGACTTAGGTCCTAAAGGATGTAATGAAACTGAAGGAAATTCTTTTTTTCCGCTTTTTTCAGCACACTTTATTGTTCATGTACTTCATGTTAAGGTTAATTGTTGATGTCAATGTCAAACTTGGTACAGGAGTTTAGCGAGATGCATACATTCGCAATTTCCATGAAGGTTGTGGCACTTCATTTCGATTTCAGGAAACTTCTCATTTGTGTATAATGTTTTTAAAAAAGTTTGCAAGATAACCGACCAACATTTCTGAAAATGAGCAATATGCAAGGATGTGGAGAACGTTGCTTCAACTGAACAAAACAAAGGACAGTGCGGTACAAAAGTTATGCTAATAGCCCAAAATACAAAAGTGCAGCCAGACATGACTGAAATCTTTGAATGTAAAATGCAAAAACATTGCAGCTCATCCAGTATTCAAGCAGAACACTTGCTTCTGTCAAGGGTGTAAACAATATTTTACACCAGACAAAATATATGGAAGGACTGTGGGTATGCAGAGGTTCATTAGTTGTTATTACATAATGCTCTTAAGTAGCTCATTAGCTAACAAACTTTCTTGTACACATACAGGACAATAGTGTCAGTGGCTACCCATGCATTTCACTCCTAGGCTATAAGTGGTGTCGTACCTGAATCAATCCACCTCTTAAAACCTTTATTTTGACGATACGTTTTATAAAAATCATGACTATTTAGCAGAAACGCAGTATAGCACAGCGCTGACAGGAATCACAGACAGGAATCTTATACGGTGAAAATGAATGCCACTACTAGAGCAAGAAAGCTAATAGACACAGAATCATAAATTGTAACCTCATAAAAATGACCCTGGGTTTGTCTTGCATTTTTGTGCAGTATAGTTTTTCCGGGAACTTGAAATTAAGTGTGTGTTTTGTGCAAACTCAACTTGGCCAATCTTTCCTCATGATGTCCTTGTAAGTGTTTCTTCTCCTCTGTCAGTCATTGTGGAATACTAGCTCCGACTAGCTCCGACTTTGACCGTCCGATTAAAGGACGTGAAAACGTTGACGTGTCAGCTAGGGGTCCTCGTTGTTCATTACTAAAGGCCTTACAGCAATACGTGACGTGAGGGTTGAAATCTGGATAGGAACGCCAATGTAAAAATTACACTCAGCGGTACACCTGAGAAAAATGCTACGGAATGAAGATAATAAATGAAGAGAATAATTTAATACATATTCATGAACAATCATACAGTATATTCAATTATAAGTTTAGGCCGGCACTTTGTACTGAGTAAAAAAATAAAATGCTGACTATTACTGCAATACCGTTTAACCAAATACATTTGGGGGGGGGTATTTTGGATTATTTATTTATGTGCAACAAGGCAAAAGTGCTGAGGGTGAACCGAACCGAACGGCGACAAACCAAAACGTACATAATTTCACTCAGATTTAGATTAATAGATGAGTAAAAGCTCTAAGAAAAGTAGAAATGCTCCCTGGATGTCCCCTGTGCGTAAAGAAACGACACCTCGGTGTAGATTTGCTGGCTTTCGTACTGTTTTCGCATTTTACAGTGGCCAGTAATGAACGCTAGACCAAATCTGGCCCTTTTCCACATGGAGGAGACAGAGAAGTGCTGGTAGTAATAGTTATAGGCAGTCAGCCATGCTCATGGGTGCATAAGGTTAATAAGGAAATACCAGGCATTTGAAATGAAAAACTGCACCATCTGGTGAGAGAGAGAGAGAGAGAGAGAGAGAGAGAGAGAGTAGCAAAAGGACTGCTTTTTAAGGGGCCACTTCTGCAATCTGCCCTCTCCTGGGGCCATTATCATTATAGAAGCCTCAACTGGGTAGAAATAATGAAATGCAGGAGAAGTACAGTATAAAGGCAGAGAGACAATGCTGAGAGATGAGAGAGCTGTAGATACAACAATGGCAGCAGGAACGGAATGATGGAGGAAAGGCGATGAGTCAAAGGAGGATCTTTGATGCGAAAAGGTACCGACTGGTTCTAATGTAGTCCTTCTCTTCTACTGTTCCTCCACACACACGTGTTCAGGAATAGTGTTAGGTCAGATTTAGTGAGCATTCAGCACTGCAGTGTGCGGCCAGTATGAGTCATATCCCACTTTATTTGGTTGAGCTGGGCCAAGACTGAGGCTGATTTAAAACCTGTGTCTATATGTGTGTGTGTATGATAGAAAGCAAGGCAAAGTAAGCAGAAGGGCTGTGTATATAACATTTACTTGCACCAAATCATTTTTTTTTTTCCACACTACTCCATTACTCGTGTATGTGATAAATTATGCTTTAGAGATATTGCGAGGCAGCATTTGGTGAAAGAAAGAAAGCAAGAAAAAAAAAAAAATCAATGGAGTGTTTGTGTTACACTCATGCTGATGAGTCGACTCAGGAGAGCCTTAACGCCGTAATGCAAGCGAGAGTGGAAGGGAGAGTCGAGGGCAGCCATGCAAATACCTCAACTGGCAATTCATTAGTTTTTTTCCCCCCTTTTTCCTCTGCACCTCTTCCGCAGAATAATGGTCCCGAAAATATGGCAGTCACTACTCTTCTGAGCAGAAATTGGATTTTGGATGAATGATCGGAAGTTTTACATTCATCAGACTCTCACCTTTTAAATCCCAGCCCGCTGCTGCTCGCGATCGGAGCGTCGGATTCAGAAAGAGGACACCGGCAGAGTCGCTTACCGGCCCTGAAGAAATCTGCAGATTAAATACAGCGAAGGTCCCTTGTGGTTTTTTCACTGCGCCTAGATTGCGGTTTGAACGTGTCATTTAACAGTCGGATGAATTCAACGTCCCATATAAACATAGGATCGATGTTTCATTCACTCTGGATGGATGTAGAAGGATTTTTGGAAAAAAGTGACTCGACCACTCGTCATTTTTCTTCGGTTAATCCAGTGTAGGTACACGGAGAAGGGAAGCTCGTGGTCTGTTATGAGAACAACCACAGTTCTTACACTATATGGACAAAAGTATTGGCACTGACATTTTCTTCCCCAAAACGGTTACCACAAAATTGGAGGCAACACTATTGTATAGGACGTCTATGAATGCGGTAGCATAGACGTTTTCCCATTATGATACTCTGATACACTTCCCCCTTGCAAGTCAGCTCTTTAAAATGATGGCTTCCATGGTTTGGAGTGGAAGATCTTAAATGGCCTGCTATAGACCTCTGATCTCAACCCAGATGTTTGTTAATGTAAATGGGATTTACTGGTAGACTCTTTGTAATTTTCTACACTAAAAGAGTTGTCCCTCTAAGGAGAAGCAGGATGGAAAGTATGAAGCTTGTAAAAATATTCCTAGGGTAGATGTACCAGTAATGTAGTTTGCTTAAGCATACTATATATTACACTATGTAGACACAAGAATTGGGACACCTGACATTTCCAGCCATATGTGGCTCTCCCACAAATTTGGAGGCAAACAATTGTAATGGCATCTTTGGATGCAGTAGAATGAAATTTTCCTTTCACTCGAACTATGAACCATGTCCCTGTGCACAAAACAAGCTCCAAGAGGGATGGAGTGGAAGATCTCGAGTGGTTTTCTATTTACATTTGCGGCATTTAGCAGGCGCCCTTATCCAGAGCGACGTACAAAAGTGCACCCTAGAATTCTACAAACTTGGAAAGTGCTAATTTAAGTGTTTCAGGAAGAGGTAGGTCTTTAGTCGTCGCTTAAAGGTAGTCAGGGACTCTGCTGTACGGACATCTCGGGGAAGTTCATTCCACCACCTCGGTGCCAGAACAGAGAAGAGCCTTGAAGTGTACTTACCTCTCATTCTGAGAGAAGGTGGTACCAGTCGAGCAGTGCTGGAGGATCTCAGACAGCGTGGAGCAGTGCGAGATGTGATGAGGTCACTGAGGTAAGATGGTGCTGGTCCATTTTTCCATCAGTGTTTTGAATCTGATACGTGCAGCAACTGGAAGCCAGTGAAGGGAGCACAGCAGTGGGGTGGTGTGGGAGGCTGATTGAACACAAGCCGTGCAGCTGCGTTTTGGATCATTTGCAGTGGACGGATAGCGTTCAGGGGAAGACCTGCCTCAGAGAGTTGCAGTAGTCGAGTCTTGAAATCACAAAAGACTAAACAAGCACCTGGGCAGCCTGTGCTTCTATAGAGCTCTGACCTTAATTCTACTCTAACGCTGACTTTTTACCTCACCTACCAAAATCGGTACCTGGTTTTACTAATGCCCGTGTATCTAAATGAGCACAAATCTCCACAAATACACTTCCAATATCTAGTGGAACATGCAGAGTGAATGAGTGGCAGCAAATTGTGTCTAAATGAGGGATAGGATGCTTAAATAGCACATAGGAATCTTACCATCACAATGGCAGGTGTAAAAGGCTATACATCTGCGATCAGATCACTCGGGACAGATGTTAATACATGGTGTGAACAGGGCCAGTGCCACGGGCAAGGTGGCAAACCCTCACCCGCACCTGCGATGGGCACGTTAACTCCCATTTCCGAGTCGATTACAGCTTGCCGAGATAACAAGCCCAGACAATCCTTTTGAGTATTATTCAAATGCTTTCTATTCTTGATATATATAGCTTGTGGGTTTTTAATAAGAAAGCGTGTGCAGGGGTGCAGGCACTGTGCAGATGTTGCGCTCTCCCCCCGTGTCTTCTTTTTTTTTCATATGTACCCTATGTTAGAGGCGTATCTGAATACAAGCAGGTTACAAATGAACCTTTTCATCATGAAAGTGTTTAAATAGATATTGGTTTTATTTTCTGTTGCCTAGCTACCCTTTGGTTGAATGAACAAACAGCAGATGTGTTATAATAACCTTTTAATGCAGTTCAGTTGCTGCTTACTTTTAACTCACTAGTTAGGATGGTTTGGAGAAAAAAAGTCAGCAATATAAAATGTTTGATTTGTTTTTAACCATTACGATGCATGATAATACAATGTATTTTAAAGAATATTAATATTGGGAGGAAGCTATGACATCAAGCACACAGACAAAAGTATTAGGACCCCTGTCTTTCCTGCCATATGTGGTTTATCCCTAAACTGTTACCACAAAGTTGGGAGTCACATGATTCTATAGGATTCCTTAGATGGCATTTTCCATTGAGTTGAACAAGAAGATCCAAACCTGTTCCAGCATGATAATGTCTCTCTACGTAATGCCAGCTCCATGAACATATTGTTCACAACGGGTTGGACATTGAATGGCCTGCTGGAGAGCTCTGAACTCAACCTTACTGAATGCCTTTGGGATGAATTGGAACGCTGACTGCATCCCAGGCCCCCCACCTGGTTTTTGAAACACCACCTTATCAGAACGAGCACAAATCTCCAACATGGAGTTTCTAAAATTGAGATAACAGCAAACGGGGACTAAATGTGGGTCCCCTAGTGGTCTAATGTTTAGGATGCGGCGCTCTCACCGATTCGGCCCGGGTTCGATCCCCGGTCAGGGAACCAACCCCAGCCACTCTTAGTGCCGGTCCCAAGCCCGGATAAATGGGGGGGGGTCGCGTTAGGAAGGGCATCCAGCGTTCAAACATGCGGATGATCCGCAGGTCAAGATTAAGTGAAACAGATCAAATTTTAATTTCACATGCACATTCATACAGAGTACGACACGTAGTGAAATGCTTCTTACAACTATCCAAAATGTAAATAGAAATAGAATATAAAAAAAGATTACACTTAGAAACAATATTTTATGCTCCCACGTATATGTATATGTATATGTATATGTACAATATGTATTTGTATAATCAGCACCTCCTGAGTGAAATCGATGACAGGACAATAAAATGTAGGACATTTCTATTGACGTCCATAGTTTCCCTGTTCTTTATTACAATTTTAATCATTGCCTTTTATTCTTTTTTTTTTCTTACTCTAAGTGTCAGTGCTTATGCAACAAAAAAAAATAAAAATTTTCCTTTAAATCAATGTACATGGTTATTTATATATATATATACAGTACAGACCAAAAGTTTGGACACACCTTCTCATTCAAAGAGTTTTCTTTATTTTTATGACTATGAAAATTGTAGATTCACACTGAAGGCATCAAAACTATGAATTAACACGTGTGGAATTATATATGGAATTATATACATAAAAAAGTGTGAAACAACTGAAAAATGTCATATTCTAGGTTCTTCAAAGTAGCCACCTTTTGCTTTGATTACTGCTTTGCACACTCTTGGCATTCTCTTGATGAGCTTCAAGAGGTAGTCACCTGAAATGGTCTTCCAACAGTCTTGAAGGAGTTCCCCGAGAGATGCTTGGCACTTGTTGGCCCTTTTGCCTTCACTCTGCGGTCCAGCTCACCCCTAAACCATCTCGATTGGGTTCAGGTCCGGTGACTGTGGAGGCCAGGTCATCTGGCGCAGCACCCCATCACTCTCCTTCTTGGTCAAATAGCCCTTGATGCCTTCAGTGTGACTCTACAATTTTCATAATCATGAAAATAAAGAAAACTCTTTGAATAACAAGGTGTGTCCAAACTTTTGGTCTGTACTGTGTATATATATATATATTGTAAATGGTGGTTCATGAACCACATTTCCCTCCATTATGGAAGGAGATTCCATGAAGTGCTGATTGTGAAGGGCAGAGTTTTCTGAGGAAATAGGACAAAGATATGATCACTTGAAAATAGGCCACAGCCATATAGAGTTTACAGTATGTGTTATGAGTTTACAGTATGATAACCCACTTTGAAAATATCTCACTGATAAACAACTATTTAAAAAAATACAAAAATATATTGTTTCCTATTATTATCTTGTCATATTATCTGTATTTATCATGTTAGTGTTACAGGCTGCGAGTGTGTGTGTGTGTGTATACGATATTCTAATATCACACCGTGAGTGTTTCGTATTCAGCAGTATTCTGATGAAAACAGTATTTTTGTTTGTGTGTGTGTGTGTGTGTGTGTGTGTGTGTGTGTGTGTGTGTGTGTGTGTGTGTGTGTGTGTGTAATGAGAAACACCTGCACTCAATTAGTAGTTTGGCGACTGAACACTGTTGAACATCGGAGTGGGGGAAAGTGACCATAGGGAAATGGTAGCTCAGTAATGAAGGCTCTGGGTTACTTCTCAGAAGGTTAGTGGTTCAAGTTCCAGCATTGCCAAGCTGCCACTCTTTGGCTCTTAACCCTCTGTGCTTCATTGGAAGTGTATCATGTCTGACACTAGCTTCCTAACATTGATGGGATATGTGAGGAAAGAATTTCACTCTGCTTACACCTTTACACTTCTGTAGTCGTTGGCAGCCATGTTTAGGATTTGTGGTGGTTCCTGGCGGATGGAGATGCAGTGTGACTTGAGAATGGGCAGGGAGGGCATGTGAGAAGTGTAGTGTAAACTTGTCTATACAAAAATGTTGAATGCCGCTTCCTTTGGAAATGCAATTTCATTACCTTTTATAATAGACAGGAGGCCTTGAGACTTTGGTTCTGAGCAAAGCACTGAGCACACAAAGACCAAATCAAAATACAGTCTGTATAGTAAAGTAGAAACAAACAGATCATTGTTTAGGTAACATTTTTACATGCTTACATCAGTAGTGGAGTCCAGAGGGATGAAGCCTATCTTTTTCTCTGGGTGCAACGTAGAACCCCATTGGAGGTGGTAGTGGTGAAGGTATTGGAATATGGAATATGGCTCACAGATTTCACTACCAAGCTTCCACTGCTGGACCCTTGAGGGGGACCTTAACCCTTAACTAGTAAGGGCGTCTGCTAAATGCTGTAAATATAGAACGATAGGCGCAAGAAACTTTGTAAAAAAATCAGGCATAACATTATGACATTATTACATTTTGACAGCTGAAGTGAATAACACTGATTATCTCTACATCATGGAAAATTTTACCTTAAAGTTGATGTGTTAGAAGCAGGTAAAATGGGCGAGTTTTGACAAGGATTTGAGCGAGTTTGGCAAATTGTGACGTCTAGACGTCTGGGTCAGAGCGTCTCCAACACTGCAGCTCTTCTGGGATGTTCCCAGTCTGCAGTGCTCAGTATCTATTAAAAGAAAGGAACAGTGGTGAACCGGCGACAGGGTCACAGGTAGCCGAGGCTCAATGATGCACGAAGGCTGGTCCGTGTGGTCCGATCCAACAGACGAGCTCCTGTAGCTCGTATTGCTGAAGAAGTTCATGTTGTTAATGCTCGTCAGGTGGTCATAATGTTATGCCTCGTACTTTACGAGCCTATTGCTTGCTTTAGCACTCATGCAGTGAGTATTTTCCTATTTCTCGATCCACCATGTACCGTATTTCCTGGTCGTGCAAAAGATGTACAGTATGACAAGAACTTACAGGATCGGGACTAAACTGGTGCGTAGCTACAATAACTGCTCTTGCTAGTGATGGAATTTGGATCATGTGATCTGATGGGTCCAGACACACCCTAGGCACATGAGGGTAAGAGGGGAAAAGCATAATGCTGTGCTCTGGTCATACAGTACATATTGCCTACTGTATATGCCTCTGGAGGCAGTGTTATGTCTTGGGTTGCGTCAGGTCTAAGCTCAGCAAAATGATGCAGCAATGAAATGAAGTCAGCTGACTACCTGAACGTAGGGAGCAACCCAAATTTATCCCAGCAATAATTCTTTCCTGTCCCTGTCCAAACAGGGAATATTTCAGGATTATTTTAAAGGTTTCGATATTTCAACCCAACTCAATCCCATACACACATCGTTGTAAATGCAAATTTCTGGCTGGTGTGTTTTTGCATTTTGTAGCTGGACACGGGCTATTTGTAGCTTCGCTGTTCCTATGGTTACCACATTAGAAACCCCCAGAGGATGTAACCGCGATGGAGACTCCAAGCAAAAAGAACTTCTGTAAGTCATTCTGGGTGATGGCATCTGCCAAACGCTCTGAATGGAAATGCAAGCGATTTTTTCATTCGCCGTGTCAAAAGCTGCGCTAAGCAGGAATTCTACCTTTCATATGCAAACGGGGACAGGTGGAGCGCAGAGAGATTTGCCGTTCGCTTTGTCTAAAGCCTGTGCATGCTGCAAGACTATTTTTATAACATTTAATCGGGCCGGTTTAAACGGCATGCCGTTAAACAGAGGCCTGTCAGCGATTCTCGATACGACGGTCAATCGACACATTTACCCATTCCTTTCCATCTTCCCTCTCTTCACGAGTTTCTTACAGCTTTTACACACTATTCTGTCCATTTCATCGCAGAGTTTTATTTTCCAAACGTGAAAGACGAATGCAGTTGAAAAACCAGGTGCACATAATCACTACCTGGGTGAGTGTAAACATGACAATGTGCAGGTGTGTTGGGATTTGCAGTCTTTTGTCCATTTGTAGTCCGTGTGTGTAGTAGTGCTTTTTCATGGCTGGAGCTCGATGCAAATGTGTGTGTGTGGGGGCACTTATCAGCTTTGTGTGAGATCTTTAAACGTCCCTTTACATCCTCCCGCTCTTAATCACCCCCCCCCCCCCCACGTTCCGGAACACATCACGTTAAAGACATCGCATGACACACGATCGTTAAACGCGCCGATTTGTTTACTCTCCGTTGCCTTGTATTATTATTTCGAACAAATTGCTTTATACTATCAAGAATAATTAAGGATTTCTTCAAAATTTCAGTCTATTATTCTCCTTTCAGTTGCATCTAAAGGAATAAAAACCTCTGTGCAAACAATTGTCTTTTTATAAAGCGGGGACAAAAAAAGCTGTACTCAGGGACACGGTAAAATGACATTTTATTCATCACAATGTTTAAGAGGTGCAAACAATGGACAGATAGTTTGTTAAAAAAAAAACATTCCTAGAAAACATTTCCTCGAATTGAAGGTTCAGTTTCTCTCAAACTTCCAAGCTAATTAACCATTCTTTTTTTTGGTGACCTTTCTGTTCACCGAGGGTCCCGATAATTCTGGAACCGAACGTATATGAGACCAATTAGTTAATAAGATTTACTCCAACAGCTGTTCCAGTCTCCGGAATGCGTTTTATTTTTCTTTTCATTTTCATTTTTTGGGGAAAAAAAACAAGAAGGTGCCTCTGTTGCCAAACGGTGCCGCTACTGTCTGTTTAGCAGGAGCCGCCGAGCAGCACATGCAACCCTAATCATTTTAAGCCCTGCTTGAGTCTGTGTTTCATGTCTTCATGAAACAAAATAATCAATGCATATTTCAGAGAGAAGAGCTAATTAAGATAATGAGATTTTCTCACTGGAGTGGTGCCTACCAGCCGAATGTAGATGCATGGGTTTCCAGCGAGAAATCTGTAATTGTGTGTGTTTTCTAGCTCTATCTTTCCTGGATCGTTCCTTCCCGAATCTCCGGGTCTTATTTGTCATGTACTTATAATGCGTCGTTACGAGCGCATGATGAAATACAATTACGCGAAGGTGAAACGCTGGCATTTTTGAACAAATTAGGACACGGTGCATGTCGAGATTCGCTGAAGCGAAACATCTCTGCCATGAGAAGAGAAGAGAAAAGAGAAAAATGAAACGAACGCCACTACAAATTAGACCCGGCGCAGTAGGCGTCTCATGATACGAGAAAGGAAAACCAGATAAAACTTGTATATGTAGATATTACAGTATATTGAACTTGAGTGAAGCGACAACAACGGCGCAGACGATCGCATGTGCAGAGTTCCAGACTTCCAGGTGGTTATAGTGCTTAAGATTGAATGCCAGCGTGTAACCAATATATCATGGAAACTATATTACCTTTTATCATCTTAGCTTCTCCAAACACAGTGTGTGCACCAGAGAGAAGTGTCTCACCGTTTACAGGCATCTGCTGTCAGTATGATTATTACAAAAATATGTGTCACCATTTCGGCCCCAAAATTTAGCATCCATGGCAACGGTAAATTTCATTTGTGGTTTGTGTTGAATTTGCATTCAACCTCATTCATTATTACAATATCAGTGAAAACCAAGAACATTTTCATTTGCCTTTCTTCTTCACGTGATTGTTGAGAAATTCTGATGATGCAGCTACATTTGATTTTGGCTTTGTGTGTGTGTGTGTGTGTGTGTGTGTGTGTGTGTGTGTGTGTGTGTGTGTGTGTGTGTGTGTGTTAATTGTAATTACCGACTTACCAAAAAAGGTCACTTCGAGCATGAGTTATTACATTAGGCTCACACACTGAGGTAAAAATATCATTTTTGAAGTGTTTTAAAACAAAAATTATGTCCACATGGTTACAGAAGTGCGTTTTGATCCCCATGCTGTTGTGTTTGTATTAATATTTGAGTTTTTTTATCGAAAACTTGCACATTGATACCTCAATTATATGAATTTAACAGCTACTACTGATAGAAATAATAATAATAATAATTATAATAATAATAGTATATACACTGTGTATATTTTTGTTCTGTTTTACCTACAACGTACATCAATTACATACATAGATACAAACATAGATTGTTTTGTAGCCGCATTATCTGCGTCAAGCTGCTTTAAAACATTATTGTTAAAAGCGCTATAAAATGCATTACATTGTATCGAATGTACATATTCAATAATGTAATCATTTTTTAATAGAATGAATAATATATAAAATTGTGATTAATAGTATGATTTTCACGAGCTAACTCACAACTGAAGCACATTTTTATCCAGTCTTAATGTACCTTAAATTAATACTTTAAAAAAAAATGTATTAAAATCAAAATGGCCATAAACAAATCCACATCTAATCGACATTAACATGGACAAATAAAAAAAAAAAAAAAAAATATATATATATATATATATATATATATATAGGGTACACAACATTTTCCCTCAGGACAGATGGTAGCGAAATCTTTGGCCTGTTTCTTCCACAAATCATGTTTTTCGGAAAATGGTCATCTACAGTAGACTGAATCCCTTTCGAGTGTTTTTGTGTCCTCGGGCGAAGTTACACCACAGTCTGTCTGTAGTTCTGGTGCTGTTTTCCAGCATTTTGCTCATAACCAGTCCAGTCAATTAGCTGCACCTGTGACTCATTAGCACTGTGTATTTCAGCTCTGTAAAACTTTCCTGTGTGTGTGTGTGTGTGTGTGTGTGTGTGTGTGTGTGTGTGTGTGTGTGTGTGTGTGTGTGTGCGTGCGTATACTCACGCGTGTACTCGCGTGTATACTCGCACTCGCGTGGTTCAACCCTTACGTAAGTTGGCATTTCACTTTATTGACTCTTCGCCTGTTTTCCAGCTCTTTGGATTTTGATTGGCTGTTTTTGACAACACCTTAGTTTGTGGATAATGTATTTTTTTTCTAAAGCTCTTTGGAAGGAGCTTTTCTTCTTTTTTAAATAAAGAGACATTATGTAGTATTAGAAATGCCAGATGCGTTTACACTGGTTATTGTGCTTACACCATGGACTGTGGATATTAGCTTTATAATGCAGTGTAATGACATTAGAAAGAGAAGCAGGAAGGGAAAGTAGAATGAGTGTTCTGGGTTTATTGTGAAGCACAGGCACCTGTGGGTATGGCAGGTGTATTGTCTGAGTACGTGTTCCTGATTGTTATTTATGGAATAAACACGTGACAGATTGTACTGTTTGAGGAAGATGATCGGTGGCTGGTGTGTTGCAGTCACTACTCTGGATTTATTTTCTTAATACAGCAAGTTTCTCATCTGCTAGAGTGGACAAAGAATAACCACCCAGACTGAGCCAGGCCTTGACAAGTTAATGCTTCTGAGTTTGGATCCTCTCAGGGATTCATCATAATACGATTTTTGGGAATTTTTTCCTTGCCATTCTGGTCACTTGCTCGCTCATCAGGGATAAACATATAGAGACGAAATTAGGATAATATATAATATATATATATATATTATATATATATATACCAATCAGAATTAAGCGTTTAATCGTATGTGTTGTGGTATACAAATGAAATAAACAAGTGTATTTTTAGTTGCTAGTAATAGGGAAGTAGTAAAGTACTGTATATCTCATTTTGGTCCTGTAAGGGTTCCTCTTAATCCAAACTAGGCAGGAAGAAATGGGACAGAAATCATGGGACTGGATCCATTTTGTGGTAAGACGCACCGAAAGTCAGGAATGTTGCCACAATTTTGGACCATAGTGTATCGAAAATACTACCAAACCAGCAGATCTTGAAGCTCCCACCTTTTTTTTCCCCATATGACTGTGTACTGTAATGATTTGTAATCCTAATTTCAATATATGATATCATCTAAAGCTTTTTTTTTTTTTTTGGTCTGGTTTCTACCTCATGTCAATCCCAGGGCTTTTCTTTGCCGTTGTCGATTCTGGCTTGTCGAGATCTGCAACATTTCTGTTTTGGGACAATCTCTGCTGATTAGAACCACACTGTTCAATAAAAAACATGCTGTGTAATTCTGACCATGAAACCAGCAGCGGAAAGCGTAGGAGGAAATTTGTTGAACAACTATATACATAGTTGAAAGAAAGCATATTGGGTTTAAATGATGTCTTAAAGCCACAGTGTTTCATGTATTACTTTTTAGCAAAAAACTGCCTTCTAACTATTTTATTTGTGTGTGAAACTCTGTTCAGTTTGATCCCTAATACAATTCATCCTCATGTACATACAGTTTATTATAATGGTTTTAATGGTAATTGAGTCTGGATTTTGTAATTCAAACTTCATGGACAACTACTATAACTTTCATATGCACTTTTTTTTTAACATTCAATTCCACATTGAGTCCCAATTTGCTGATACAGTAACCTTCTGGGAAGATGTTCCACTAGATTTTGGAGTGTGGTTGGGGAGATTTGTGCTCATTCAACCACAAGGGTGTCAGTAAAATCAGGTTCTGATGTAGTGTGAGAAGAAGCCTGGGCCAGTCAAGATTTTCTATTCCAATCCATGTACCCCATAAGTTCATGGAGCTGAATTTGTGCCCCGAGGCATTGTCATGTAACAGGGAAAAAAAAATGTCATTGCACAGCATCTAAAAACCTTCTATGCAATTGTGTGCACTATGTGTTCATAGTGGAGATCTCAACTTTGATACACCTGAGATCTCCACTATGAACACATCGATAGCATTTTTTTTATAAACTCATCCACCGGGTGACATGAGCTCACGATTTCTGACATGAATTTGTAATAATGTGCATGATTTGATTTGTGGAGAAAGTTAACAAGGTTAACATCATGGGCAGGGCTGGAGCTCATGAAAGAAATCCACTCAATCGTCCTCACTGGTTCGTCTTCATACAAATGTCTCATTAGGCTGCACCGGAGCACATTAAACCTATCTATAAGTGATTATCTGCTAAGTTATAGCGAGGGATCGTAATGACCAAATGTAATTACAGACAGAATTAATAACTATTGCAGCACGTCGAATAAATGAAAGCGGTTTTTAAAGCTGCAGTATTTTTCTCGTGTTGAACTTGCATACAAATGTATGCGGTTGGCACGAGGAGTATTCGAGGTAGAAATCAGACGGTACATCGCAGAGAGAACAGACATGCTTGCTTGCCAACGCCGAAGACGGCCGTCCAGCTCCGAGCCCAGGCTGAGGTTGCAGATGGTGCGGAATGAGAAAGAAGCTGTTTCTGAATACGTATTGCCAGCGTTCCTTACCATTTCGCATTGAAATAGCATGGCACAGGCGTGTCTGTTTTTATGAAACAAAGGAGCACCTGAGGCATATCACACGCTTTATCTACATATAATTTATGATAGAGGATCATCTGAGGTTAAAGAGATGTCATGTTCACTGGACCGGAATTGCCCTGAAAGGTTTCACTACGGAAGTATTCCAGATGTTATAGATCCAAATTCATAGACATGCGGATCATTTTCGGAGTTCAGTGTAGCATGAATAGGCATCTGTGACAGAAAGGAACAAATCATTGTGGTTATTTGTGTGTCCCTGTTTCACACTCTTGCAACAAAATAGCTATGGGGGGAAAAAACCCCGAAAACACAACGTCTCAATGAGGCTAAGCTCGGAAGACAAAGTCTTTCTTTTCAGCATGGTAAACACTGATTGGTTTATAAGACTATTGATTAGCAATCTGTCCTTGACGGTACCTATCAAATCTGATTAGCACTTAGCAGGGTAACACATTACAGCAAGGACAGGCCTCGGCGTTGTTCTTCTATATGCAAAGCATAATGGCAGACTGCCTCCTCACATCAATGCAAAAAGGGTTCAAGAGTTTGTTTGTAGCGTTAGCTCCAGGAAATCAGATTAGCGAGATTTGGTACCTCAGAAAAAAATGTTGTCAGGAAAGAAATCGGAGAAAAAAAAGAGAAATCCGAGAAATTGTAAAGCAATTCTGGAATGTATGTTTATCATTAGCGTTGGTATCACCCATGAGCTAACAGACTGTTTATCTGTATGTCTGTCAGACAAGCATATTTTGACACCTGACTTTTCCAGCCTTATGTGGTTCTTCTCCAAACTGTTACCACAAAGAATTTCAGCTCAGCAAAGGGGTCACTGCTGAACCCTCAACTGCTCAGTTGTATAAAACCTGATAATTGTATATAAATCAATTGTAAATCATATAAATCAAACCATCATTTGGACATTGGACAACCAATCTGTGAAAGTTGAGAAAGAAAAAAAAGATAATCTATGTATGTTATCCAAGCTGAACTATTAATAGTCTATCTGTCTGTCTGTCTGTCTGTCTGTCTGTCTGTCTGTCTGTCTGTCTGTCTGCCAAAATTACCACACAATAGGGACAAAAGTATTGGTACTTTTCCAGCCTTGTTTGCTTTTTTCTATTTTTTTTTTTTACTCTTTTCACAAAGTACCCAAAAGTATAGGATGTGTTTGGAAGATGTCTCAGTCATTCTCAATACACTTCTTATTTTTTTACCTGTCACTGCATGGGCCCTTAAGAAAAGCCCTTTACCATCAAGTGCTCAGTTGTATAAAATTTTGTAAATGTATTGTAGTTTCTCATAAATCTGACATCACACTTTGGGCTTTTGTAGATTAACTGTAAAGACATTAGACTACTGTTTGGAAGGTCGTGAGTCAAATTCCAGCATTGCTCAGCTGCCACTGTCAGGCTCTTGAGCGAGGCCCTTAATCCTCAACAGCGCAGTTTTATAAATTACACGATTGTAAGTCACTCTAAATAAGGGCTTCTGCCAAAAGCTGTAAACGTAAGGAGTGGTATCTCCGCTATTAATATGTCTTTAAATGTTGTGACATTGTTGTCGGTTTTGCTTACACATGTAGCCTGAGTACACAAGGCGTTTTCTGGCCCCGAGTCAGAGCAGTCAACTGAAAGTAAATTGCCTTCGCATAATGCAAAATACCCATCATTTACTGTGGCTTTGGAGGATGACATCTAACCAACAGTGTAATTCAAATTCACAGTGGACAGATGGGGAGAAAATCTGAATGAGAAATATACTACGCAGTGAAAGTGAATGACTAAATGATAAATTCCTTTCCAACTGGTGATGGCGCGTGTGCGTTATTGTGGAACAGTCCTAGAGGAATCATATGTTCAAAGCTTTCAGTGCTATTAGTGAGTCAGCTGTCTTTAAAAACACAGAAGCTGCCCTGGAGCGGGTTCGCTTTGGAGATGGAGCTGATGGAATTGACTGTGCTGGTAAAATATTGAACTGATGTGATGTCAGGGTGGTGTTACACCAGAGTCAAGCCCAAAATTAGTTTAGGAATCCCAAGTGGTAGTCCGCCTTAGTGATGTCTGATGCAATGTCAGGTGCAATAGTCTATTTAAAACAAATTTCTTTTCAACTCTCTTTTTCTTTCCCCCGCTTTTCTTTTCAATACAGTCTTACTACGGAACTTGTTTTCTGATAAATGTGGCTTATTGAAGCAATTTTGGTGCACCGGCCAATCAGCCAGCCCAAGGACCAAGTCGGGGTTGAGGATCTCTCTCTTTCTCTCTAATTCCTTTTTCAGTCTATTAATAAACGCTTGCAGAGTGAGGATTTTCTGATGAGACTTTGGATAAAGATAAGTAGTTAAAGAGAAAGGATAAGAAGCCTCATTCCTGCAATTTTCTGTCAAAGTGTGACTGCTTAATTGAAGGGGGTGTAATTGTGGAGAAAAAAACACTCACACATTCTCTCTTATAAGCATCCATCCATCCATCCATCCATCCATCCATCCATCCATCCATCGTCGTTTTGACTGTCCGGTGAGTTCGTTGTAATCACGCCATCCTCCTATTGGTGGGATCAGCTGTCTTTCGTCATTTCGGACCGCCGTATTCGTCCCACGACCGAATTGCAAAAGTGTCCGACTGGCACCGCGATCCACCCTGTTTTATTCCTTACTGGAATCAAACTGCTCATGCGGTTTGTTCGTGCGGTCCTGGTGTTTTAGCTAATTACCCATGATACATGGCTCCTACTGTATCTAGTGAACAGTTGAAATAATAAGCGGGTTTAATGGCATTAGCACAGCGGCGGGGGATGAATTACGAACGCCGTCACGAGCGGGAGGAAAAGCCGCCACTCGCCTGGCGCGACAGCAAAACAGGGTGCCGAAGAAAGCAAACAAAATCAATATGTAGAATTATTCCAGGGAGTGTATTAGTTGTTTAAGCAGACGTCCTGAATCCTGACAGCGGGGCGATTCGATTAAGTTTATGCTTATAAATTACTATCCGTATTTATTTCAATTGAGGCAAGATGTCTCTGATGTGTAGTGTTGAATGCTGAGCAGATTGCTGAGTCTTAATGTACACAGAGTCCTGCATTGTGGTTAATATACATATGTTATAGTTTATAACCTTCTCTCAGTCCCACTCTCTTTCTCTCTCTATACTACCTTTCCTCTCTCTTTCTCCACTCCCTATCACATCTCCCTCCCACTTTTCCCCTCATCCTTCCTCTGGCTTCCTCCCTCTCTCTAATACTCTCAATTTCTCAATTCCTTGATTTGCCTTTCCAGATAAAGAACTGTATTTTTTCTTTTCTTCAAACTATCGTCCTAATTGTTTGAGCTATGGTGTGCATCATGGCAGATTTGTCCCGAGAGCAGTGTCTCTATGCTGAATGAGACCTGGTTGGTTCTCCTCCCCTCAGCCCCTATAAATAAGCGTAAAGATTCTCCTGGGTTTATATTACAGTGCACCGCTAGTTTGCAGTGGACGTCCACTGAACATTGTCTGCCCTTAATGCATGTTGGTTTGGTGGCACATCGTTCGCCTTAATCACTGACAGTATGCTTCCCCCGAAGGTACCGAGGCCATTAGTTGACTTGAAATGGTTGTCAGGCCATGTATGGTGAAGCCCATTACAGCGAGAGAGAGACAGGGGGAAAGAGAGACCGAAAAAAAAAAAAGCGAGGGAAGATTATACCGTCCCTTTGGTGCTTATTTTACCATGTCTAGTTTCCCTCTTCTAGTTCTAGTTCTAGTTTTTTGTTATAACCAACATTTACTTTGAGTGTCCACACAGGATTAATATTCTTTTTGTGTCTTTTGTTGCAGCTCCTTTGACCGACAAACCTCCAAAGATCATCGTTCCTGCTGAAAGCAAAATGAGTGTCATGGAGCTGCAGTTAGGTAAGAACCCCAGGGTTTCTTTAAGCACCTTATTAATGCCAGACTGAGAATCAGGGCCAGGCTTGTGCCTCTCTGGGTCCAGTCAGACCTCAGCCTCTGCCAGATGTACAGTATATGGATTTGTGCGGGGGTCTGTTTTTCGGTGTGTGCATGTATGAACACACACGCCATAGTGACACCTGAATGTTGTTTTTTTTTCAAGGCGTATTCCAGGCAACCTGCATTTCTCCGATGTTGCATGGTGTAATGTTGTGTCGTGTGTGTGGCAGCAGGACCACAGCAGGGAGAATATCGTTTTTGATTATGTTTAGAATGCACAAGATTGCCAGGCTTTGTGAGACAATGCCCCGCTGTTTGAGGCTGCAGGTGTTTGAGTGGCAGCGACCACAAATCAAATCCCTAAATAAAGCAGGAATGATGGGCTTTAAGAGGAGCTAACTAAGCCTGGATTGCTTCAGCCACACGGGAATAGTTTTGCTGAGCAGTGACAGGTCAAAGACTTGATTATAATAGGAATGAAAAGCATCCATTATGGCGCCCTCCTTTGAAAATGAATTTGTCGTGGTCAGTGGACATCAGAGAGGCCGTTTGAAAAAGGAAAATCCCTGTGCGAAAGCTCGGAGAGAAATGAAATATATCCTTAGGTTCGCGTGCAATTCCGAACACTTGCATGGTGACGTAAAGTGAATTAATGCAGCTGCAGTTTAGATGTCAGCACAGTTGAAAGCACTGAGTGATGACACGCAGCCTGAAGGCAGAATACAAGAATCTTCTATGAATGGCAGCTCCCGTCTGCATCCCTGCCATTAGATCCAGCAGCACGCTCGCTGCAAAATCAACTCATAAAATATTATGCTGGGAACAGGAGCGCATTGCATTTTTCGCTTTCCACTCAGTTAACACGCACATATGGAGACGTTCAAGGGACTGCCACATTTCTCTCGGTTTTCCACTTGGTAGTGACAGGTGCTTGTCGAGATCCTTCGCTCCCCCCCCCCCCTTTTTTTCGTATGCTTGGGGTACGGTTTAATATTCATCTCCCAAATAATGTATGGAAGTATAAATGGCCCATCTGACATCAGCTAATTAGGCATATGTACCCGAGAGATGGAAAGTTTGTGTGTGAGAAAGTGCAAGAAAGCAAGAGAGATAGAAGCAGAAATAAAATGAGTAGTGAAAATGTAGAAAGAGTGGGAGGAGAGTTAATCAACACCTTTTTCTAGCCATTCGGCACTTTTTTTTGCACACACACTGAGGCTGGTAATTCTAATAAACTTATCCTCTGCAGCAGAGGTAGCTCTTTGTCTTTCTTTTCTACTGCGGTCCTCATGATAACTTCATCATAATGTTTAATGGTTTTGACTAGGTTACCTGGTGGTCTAGCGGTTAGGATGCGGCGCTCTCACCGCTGCGGCCCGGGTTCGATCCCTGGTCAGTGAACCAACCCCAGCCATTAGGGTTGCACAAGCCGTTGTGCCGGTCCCAAGCCCGGATAAATGGGAAGGGTTGCGTTAGAAAGGGCATTCAGCGTAAAAACATGTGCCAAATCAAACATGTGGATGGTCCGCTGTGGCGACTCCTAACACGAGAAGCCAAAAGAGATCGTTTGATGGTTTTGACTGCACTTTGGGAATACATTTAAAGTTCTTGAGAGATTTTGGATTACATGACCTTCATTTTTTAAATTAATCATGAACTGTCTTTTCTCTTTACTTAACTGAGCGTTTCTGAGATTTGTATGGATTTGTACAGTAGTTGTAGTAGCACTAATAGGGGTATTGACTGATGGTCTAAAGCCTATTAAGAAGGCAACAAATCTTACGCTTGACAAGTCACACCTTTGAATTGAAAACCATTTCAGGTGACTACATTATGAATCTGATGCTGGCCAAAGCTAAATGAAACTACTCCACATATATATATATAATATACACATATTTATGATAACCTTGTTTATTGAATCACTGGCGCAGGACTGCGGACTGATACTGATATTTAATGGAAAAACATGACCTTCAGGTGCCTGGTCTTTGATGTAAATCTGTGCTTATGGAGGTCTTTGCTCATAGCAGATTTGCCAACGTTCGGGTTTCTAGTAGTAAATGACGTCAGCAAGCTATTGTCAGTAAATCAGCCAAATGCGATGCCTAAGGCTCTGACAAGATCTTGTGCACACTGCATGATTACTGTAAGTCGTGGTATCTGGGAATTCTCCTCACCTGCTGCTAAGCATTTTGGTGCATTGCCCAGAATGAACTGCCACTGTTTGTTGACAGCACTTGCAAATATTCAGCGAAACTGACTTGTTTCAGCGCCTGGTGTCTGCCCCTGAGGCATGCTCAATTTGGGCTGGTCCTCAGCTGGGCTTGCCAAAATGATGAATGACAACCCTTCAACCAAGTGTCCCTTGCCCCTGAAGGGCCATATATCCCCAGCGATCGCCTCAAATGGACTTTATGGCAACAAATTCTGTATCGGTCAGGCTTCGTCGCTCTGCAATAGATCAAGCGGAAAGTACCGGAAAAGTTTCACCGACTTCGAGCTTGTCACCTGGCAAGAGTTGATATGTGGGTTATGTCCGTGGTCTGCGGAATAAGTATGTGTTTGCTAGCTCTACACTGTTTAACCTTACTGTGGGAGTGAAGCTTGATGCCTAGCCGGAATGCCAACAAGCTGACTGAAATAGAGCTGATGAGAAAATGATATTATTTTTCCCAAGAGTAAAAAAAAACCTTCGTTATTTGCATTCACACCGAGCGGTTCACACCGAGCAATCATTTCAGAGCGATGAGTACAGCGTCTGGCTTTTGTAATGAATCTTAAAGCCGAATGATGAACAGATGTCAGTCATTTTAAAGCTGATTTTTGAAATATGTATAATTAATACATAAAAGAACATCAAAACAGACCAAAGGAGACCAGGTCTAAGCTTGTAAGCATTGCAAAGCTGTGCATGAAGCAGACAACTCCTTGGAAATGCCAGGCATGTGACATTCACTTATGTCTTCGGTTGAGAAGGAACTTTTTCCAGGAATTGCACAAAATCTGGATACTGATTGTACTACATACGAAAGAACATCAAGCGGTCAAGCAAAGTTCGGTGTTTTTTTTTTTAAGTGGACTACCAGTACTTGTGTTCTGTATGTCCATACTGAAAGAATTGGATTATACGGTTGAATATTTAGTTACTAGCTGGTAAATAATCACTCTTTAGAGTAACTTATAACCAACATCTCTTCAGTAATGATCACAGCAGGTGTAAATGCTGCTTGCTTTATATATTCACAGTTCTAGCTCTTCCAGCTTTTCCTATATGGATGCTGTATACAAAGTACTGGCACCTGCTGGTAGGGAAGAGTATTGCCATTACGATTCTATCGATAACTTTGACTTTTTTTATGTGAGGATTAAAAGACACAGTGTATAAAATAGAGCTCAAGTCTTTATATGATGACACTTTTTCTAGTGTCTAGATGCTACCAAGATGCATCAAATTTCTGGGCATTATCAAACGAGGCATTATATATTCACCGACTTCGACACATCTGTTAAATGCATAGCAGATATATGTCTAATGTTAGAAGTTGTCATGTTATAAGTAGCTTATAACTTTAATTCTTCTAGGAAGCTGTTCTAGATTTTGGAATGAGCTTGTGAAGATTTGTGCATATTCAGCCATGAATTCTGGCACTGATGTAGGGTGAGGAGGCCTGGGGTGCAGTCCGCATCATTCCAAAGGCATTCAGTAGGGTTGAGGTCAAAGCTCTGAATAAAAACCATATCTTGATGGAGCATGTGTTGCACATAAGCGCATTGTTACACAAAAGGGCACTGATTAGTCTATACAGGATTGTTCACATGGCCGTTGTCTGTCCATTAAGGGTTGCCATATCATGTCTGGACCAGCAATCTGATCCATGTTTTCTAATAAACCGGAATCTTCACAGAAAATACGTTAATTGTACTGTACACTAATGGATGAAGGTGTGGTGGTACTACACGCAGTAGTACGTGGCTAGTGTCTACGATTACAACAATGTTTGTGCGTGTATGGAACAGCATGTGGCGATAAAGTTCATTGTGAACGAAGGCATTAAATTCGTGGATATCTACAGAAAACTTCAAGCACGGTGCGATGATGAGACGATCAGCCGCAGTGAGACATTTAAAAAATGTGTAAAATCTGGTTTTAACTGTACTGATTTCATAGAATGCCGTCTTAAAATTCTGTGCCAATGGTTCGGAAGTCGTTGCTACTAGCAAGACTCAATGCCTTTTTGTTTCCCCAGTGTTCTAATGCACAGTCAGTCACTCAATTGCTCTCGAAGGAAAGTGCTGAAGAGCTTCAACCACATGTCTGTGAGCACTTTCTACATCTTAGAGCTGGCCAGTGGAGCATACCAGACAAGAATGAGCTGGATCCTGAAGCCTTTTTTTGTGTGTATGATTACACTGTATGCTCGGGGGATGGGGTGCTCGTATATACGCGTGATCAAGGGCTTTAGTGTTCTGGACACCAAGCAGATGTGGTCATTGTAGTGGAAAAAAATAGGCTACCGAGCATTGTTTCAGCTGATGGCGCCCATCAGCACAACTGGAGCATTAATGATCAACCCCCACCCTGGCTGTCATTCTCTCACACGCTCTTTTTTTTTTTTTCCCCTCCTTCTCTTCCTCAAAAAATAAGGCCCTGCAGACATCAAATTTGCCAAATAAATGAACAAAATTGAGAGTGTGTGAGAGAGAAAAGAGACAGGGAGATGGTTACTGCAGTATTCCAGACGTTTGATCTTCAATCATTGAGCCTTTTTGTGTCGCATCCCTAACCTCCACGGCTTTTCTTGTCTCGCCGTGCCATCTCGACTCGCCCTGTTTGTTCTTTTGACTTTCTGCAAAGAAGATTCCATCTCTTTTCTTATGCTCTGTCCTTCACTACTCCCCCACTCTCTTTTTCCACTTTCCTTGTCTCCCACTTGCCTTTTCTGCTTCTCTCTCTGATCAGATAGCTCTTGCTGTCTCTTTGCTGTCATTCTTGGCCAATACCCCGAGAACCTGCTCTCTACCCTGTGACACCTGACATTCAGCTCCGGCAATGATTTGTGACAAAGTGCACCAGAGGTGTGGGAATGGTTCTTTAACTTTAGTGCCATGGGAGATTCAGAAAAAAGCAAGAAAACAAGCACCAGATTTCAAAGTGCAATTTCTTATACTGTATTTAACAATATTTAAGATTGTATTAATTGCAATTATGGATAAAATATACATTAGGACAGTGAATATCAGATTTTCTTTGTTATTGTTTCACAAAAATAACACTACAATAAATGAAAATCAGCCTGTGAAACATAGTCCACCTGCTCCCCAGTGTGAAAAATGGAAATAAAACATCATTGAGTCCCCGAGGCTTGCATTGAAATTGCCAGCATTAGAGCAGATGAGCTACCACACATAAATGTATAAAATGTGCTACGACCGGTATGCCATCTATTCTGAATTCCCGGTTTATAATGGTCAGAGTAACATTAACTGAACATGAACGCGAAACGTCCGATTTTAGTAAATGTCAAAGGGATACAGCCGTATCTCGGAGAACAGTATGTTCAGAAATGCTGTAACCTTTGATTCCTCGGTATCTTGGAGAAGTTCCAGCCACCCGCTCTCAAGGACACGCTTGTAGAACCAGCCCAGTTCACATCTGAGGCTATTGATTTTCTTGTCTTTTCTGATGTTTTTCAGGCTGTAATTAAAGCATAAAGGGCTGTCATGGCTCGCCATCTTGACCCATTTTTCTCCCACACCTTGGCTTTGAACCTGGTGGAGTTCAAGAGTCACAGAGACCCTTAGCTAGAATCAGCTAGCTTTTTTTTTTTCCTAATTTCTGACCTCCTTGTGTAAATATTACAAATTATTTAAGTGTAACATAGTTGTATGATGTATAAACTGCAGCAACAGAGCTCCACAGTTCCTGGTATCATCCAAAGCTCAGTTTCGTGTAGATTTTTACACGTTCGCCCAGGCGTCCATAAAGACATTTCCCCTGGGTGCTTCATTCATTCCTACCTAACGAAAACATCCTGGTAGGTGGATTGGCTAATTTGAATTACCCCAGGATGTAAATGAACTGTATTAGGGATGTTAAGATTCACCGATGTGCATCGGCATTAAAGTTAATGATGCGATGCACGCTTTTTTCAATTACAAGTTGATACAAGTCGGCATTCGTTTCGCGATGCATTGATTTGAACATATTTGCATCGGTAAAAAATTTTTTTTTATATACAATTATCGATAGATGCACTCTTCTTTTATTATAAAAAAAAAAACGACCAATATTTTTTAATGTAGATTAATTTCTCTGTATCTCAAACACGTTCACTCAGCACCACTGCTGCTACGTGAATACGACGTATCGCAACACTACGGAGACCGAGGCGTGTCCTGAGAGTCACATGGGATACGGATCAACGTGGCAGAGGCAGAGCTGCGTCTTCCTGTAGACAGAATAGTGAAAGAGCATTTGGTTTTATAAAAATGCATTTGTTTTGTTTTTTTCGTTAGATGTCTAGCACTAGCGCAAATGTATGATTTTTATGTCCGAACCAATTCGGTACCATATTGAATTGCAAAGCATCATGTTTTTGCATTGGATCGATTTAAATTGAAATCAGATCGCACAGCATCATAATAAAGGTGAATCGTATCGCGTCGGTAGCTGCTTAATATGTATATTAAATGTATCATATTGTTGGTAATGAGATGCGAATCGCATCGGCCTCAGTTATGGAGACGCCCATCCCTATTGTCTATGTATGGTTGCCTGTGATGGACCTGGCATCCCATCCAGAGTGAGTTTATTCGATTTTTTTAAGCTT
Organism: Silurus lanzhouensis; assembly: GCA_039877035.1. NCBI lineage: Eukaryota > Metazoa > Chordata > Actinopteri > Siluriformes > Siluridae > Silurus > Silurus lanzhouensis. The sequence goes on from JBCEWE010000192.1 coordinate 311,024, forward strand.
TCTTCTATGTGAACCTGTTCGGTGAAGAAGTGAGATGTGAATTCCCCATGTTTCATTGGAGTCGAGAGCTGCTGCTTGAGTAAATGTCACTTCATTGGAATATGTGAAGCTGCGGCCATTGGGAGCTGTAAGGAAGATCAATATTACATCATTTCTCTCAATTAGGGGCTGCTTATTGTTTGTTTGAGGCATCGCTGTCTTTGTTTAGTCTAGCTCCACAGTGTCTTAGCCATAACGTAAGGGGGAGGGGGGTGGGGGGGACTATTAAATTGTCATCAAACTAGTGCTGCTGAAAAAAAAGTATAAATAAATAAAATAAAATCTTGGTTTAGGAAAAGTTCAAACTGTAGCGTGAACATTAGGTTAATAAAAAAGGTACTTGTACAATATGCTGTTTCTATAGTTACAGCTCACACAGAGTCTTTTATAGCTTGCACTCCACAGACTATATATAGGCTATACACATATATATATATATGTGTGTGTGTGTGTGTGTGTGTGTGTGTGTGTGTGTGTGTGTGTATGTTGTAATAAAAAAAAATAATAATAATTTATTACATATATAACATTAAGAAACATTAATGTAGTGACATGTTTTTTGCTAAGAAATCTTTATTAAGTATTTTTAGGAAGAGTCTCGTAAGCACTTTTAAACAGTTGTGTAGATTATCAGCTCCAGGAATTTCCACTAAAATACCAAGTTGTGTTTTTTGGGACCGTGAATTAAAAAGAGAGAGAGACTGAGAGAGAGAGAGAGAGAGAGAGAGAGAGAGAGAGAGAGAGCACAAGAAGGAGAAATATCCTGAAGCAAAAGAGAAAAAGAGCAAGGCTGATGATGAAATGATTTGTTTTTCACACCTGGTACATGGACGTGTGAATAGAAAATCCACAACATTAAATCAAATTATATAGCACTAAAACATGCGCCATTTCCTACATAAGAGATTGTCATTGTTGGCAAATTGTTGTGGTGTAAGCAGAGTAATACGATGTAGACCATGCTGTTGGATGAAAACAAAAATGGGTGGGGGATGAAGATGGGTATCACCAATTAATACATAAATAGAGAACAAATAGGAAGGATTTATGGAGTCAAGGAGCATTTATGATTACTCTTAAGGATCTTTAAGCTCTGACAGTCATCTTCTGCTGGCTGCTGTTGCATGTGTGCGTACACAGAAGGATTGTTCTTGGTGGAATACCAGTTTGTACAGCCCATAGCACTATGATTTGTTAGAACGAAACATGGCTTCCTCTTGTGCTAACTACACGTGTAGGGGGTTGGGGAACTATTGTTTTAAACTCGACCAAAAGGACTCCTCGTTCTCGCCATCCATAATATCGATCATAAATTGAATCAGCTGATGGTTGGTTCAGTGATTTGAAGGTTACAAGGATAAAGTAACTTTCCCTAAAATAGAGCCTGGGAATTGTCAGGTAAGGCTGAATTTGGAGCTGGTGATGGAAAGGAATCTTCTGCATTGTTTGCTCATCTCTAATTTAACAACTCTTTATCTTCATCAATGGACGATGAACTTCAATCATAAAGCACTACTTAATGGACAATGACCTGATACGCTGTTTCCTTAAGTCATTCTGATCTCAAAGGAAAACAAACATTCAACAGATTTTATGTTTCCCTTTTCATTTGTGTCTTTGCCATGGGTTTTTGTGTGGCACTTCTAATATGAACACTTATGGAACTATTAATGCTTTCACTGGCTAAGCTGTGGCTCAGTGGCAAACCTGTTGGAGCTAAAGTTTAAGTTTCAATCCTCCCACTGCTCAGCCTTTGAGCAAGACCCTTAACCTTTAAGTACTCGGGTGTACTGTATGAATAAGTGAGGTGATTGTGGATGAGGGTGTCTGTTAAGTATAACTGTATTCAAGTTTATTTTAACTGTGAGTTAAGCTCTTTGTGAGAACTTCACTGTGGCTTGACCTGTGAAGTTTTTAAGAGAAATATACTATATATAATGGAGTTTGCTGTTTAAGTTCTGGTGCAAAAATCTGATCAAACGTGTCGTTTTCATTGCAGGTTTTTACCTGCATTGTGAACTGGCAACCAACATAATTTGAAATGGATAGAAATACAAAAATTAGGGATCAAAAGGGAAATAAAAGCTTTATATTCACTGGTTGCATACACCAGTTATACATTAAAACCACTGACAAGTGAAGTGACATTGGTAACATTATCTTATTAATTCAAAAATTTTTTTTTTTGTATAGCGTTTTGAACAATGGACATTGTCTAAAAGCAGCTTTACAGAGATAAAGCTGTAATTAAAGAACGTTCCACATAATTGTAAGTTTATCCCTAATGAGTGAGCCCTTTTAAGGTTCCCTTTTTGAGTCTGGTTCCTCTCAAGGTTTCTTCCTCATAACATCTAAGGGAGTTTTTTCTTGCCACAGTCGCCATGGCTGCTCATCAGGGATAAATACGCACCATTCACCTTAACTCTTAACATTTTGTAAAGCTGCTTTGAGACTTGACATGTTACATGTGTGTGGACACATACCACCTACCTGTACATTGTTACAGAACAAGTATACATGGTCCCAGGGTCATCCAAGGGAACTTCTTCCTCCTGAAATGAGCGTCAATTCTAGTTTATTCAAGGTTGAGGGATCACTGATGGCTCCAAATGCATATGCTGTTTGGCACAAAACCTGCAGGCCTCTGTTATCCAGCTGGCGATATAAATTCACCTTCCAATATCGCGACAACCCAATGTACAAACAAAGTCAATAAAGAAATAGATTCGGAAGAAGATTTTGTAATGGTCCAGTCAGAGCCTAAATCCAAATCCTATCCTAATCCTGTGGAAATGACCTGAAGTGGGCTGTGCACAGGAAATCCCCTTGTAATTTGATCTGGAGCTATTTTTTTTTTTTTCAATGAAGAGTGGAATAAGAATTGCTAAATCAATATGTGCTAGTAGACTCTTACCCCCCAAAAAGATTTGAGTGTTGTATTACAAAGTATTAGGTAAGTGGTTTGCTGTTTATTCAATTTAGATTGTCGAAGGAATGCCAAAGACTGCTCTTAGAGCAAGGGCATCTCCTACCCTATATGATTATGGTTTTCTAAATTAATATATATACTATATTTTACTATAGTATTGCTATATAGCGATTTTCATTCACACCAAGGTGCCATTAAGCAAACAATCTTCCTATTGGTTCAGTATAGGGGCAAAGGTTTGTGGACACCTGATCATAATATTAGAAGATTTTTATACATTCTATTCTACATTTAGTCTCCATTTGCGCTTTTAATAACCTAAGGTCACCTGGTGGTCTAGTGGTTAGGGTGCGGCGCTCTCACCGCTGTGGCCCAGGTTCGATCCCCGGTCAGCGAACCAACCCCAGCCGTTAGGGTTGCACAAGCCAGTGCACTCTTAGTGCCGGTCCCAAGCCCGAATAAATGGGAAGGGTTGCGTTGGAAAGGTCATCCAGCGTAAAAACATCTGCCAAATCGAACATGTGGATCATGAATACAGATGATCCGCTGTGGTGACCCCTAATGGGAGAACCCGAAAGAAAGTTTTGCTCTTTTAATAACCACCTTGAGAATACTTGGGGTAATTTGTGTTTATTCACCCACAAGGGTGTAGTGAAGTCAGGTATTGGTGTAGCGTGAGGAAGCCTGGGGTGCAGTCAGTGTTCCAAATCAGTGAAATAGGGTTGAGGTCAGAGTTCTACAGCAGGCCACTCAAACTCTTACTCATGTAATGTCTTCCTGGAGCCGGCATTTTGGAACAGGTTTGGGTCTCCCAGTTTAAGTGAATTGAAAATTTATCTTGGGATGTGGTGGCATTCTATTCCATGTGTGCCATCAACTTTGTGGTAATAGGCTGGAGAGAAACCACATACTGTACGTCTGGAAAATCCATTCGTGGTCAAAATCTAAATCAGTTGAGATCCTAATGTATGACCCCCCCTTATTAAAAATAACCCTGAATCACCTTCGTGGCTCTGCACTCTTTTACTGATCTGTTAATTAACACAATTTTGTTGAACCCTTGCCTGAAGGTAAACTAAAAGGAAAAAAAAAAGGGAACTCTACCTCTTTGGAATCTGAATCACTAATCATCATTATGCACAGTTATTACTGACGTTTTTTAATTAAAGAATTGCTACATAGAGATAATTGAAATTATAAATAAAGTTCCAGTTTAGGGTGCATAACACAATACTGTATTTTGTCCATTTTATTTTTTATTTTTTATTTACAGCACTATGCCTACACACTATTGCTAGCTTATGGAGATTAGCATATACATGATGATAGAAAAGAAAAGCAGGTTTGTGCTAAGTATGCAGTCAACACTTTACCGGCTCATGTGCTCCGAATGCAGGATTGGGTTTAAATAGAAAAAAAAATACCCTTTTAATTCATTTTCAGTGTGTATGTGTAAACTAGATTCGTAATCACACAGTTCCCATGGTGCATTGCAGCCTGTTGCGCATGGGGCTGTGAACAGTAGTCACAAATCTATCTGAGCACTAATGCCGACCCCTGTGGACAACGAAAGCGCTTACAACGTGCAGATGAACATCAGAAATAGACAACAGAGCAATCTATATCTATTTTCTTTTACATCATGCAAAAGGCACCTATGACTTAAGACGCATTAGCAAGCTGGAGGAGGGAGTGTGCTACTTTAAACAATGCTCTGGGAAACCTTGAGTCTTGGGATTCATGTGTATGTTACAAATATGTGTGGACACATACCACCTACCGTAATTTCCAGACTATTAAGCGCACCCAAATATAAGCCGCACCCACTAAATTTGACAAAGATTTTTATTTTTGAACATAAATAAGCCGCACCTGTCTATAAGCCTACACTGAAACTAATGAACTTTACACAGGCTTTAAAGAAAGACAGTGTCTGTTACACGGCTTGTATCTAAACAGTAGCCTACCAAGAAAGTCATTGTTCACGGTCTTCCTCCTTCCTTTCACAACAATTTCTCTCGAGAGTTTATCTTTTGGCGTCGTCGTGCGTTTAAAAATCACCATCGGTGAAGCTTTTCCCGATGCCGTGCAGCTCAGAACACAGGTGAAGTGCGTTTTTTTCATGCCCGGTTGTTTTCAGGGTGACGAATGATTCGCATTTCCTGTCGCCAGCCCGAGTGAGCGGCGGTCCAACTTAAGAGGAACATCATCCATATTTATGATGTGGTGCGGCCCGATTTAGTGGGAATGCACCCGATTTAATATAAAGAGTTTCATTGGTTCACCTGAACCCGTTTGGCAATTTCATTGGTCTAATGTTATAGGGCTCAGTTTTTTTTGCTTGAAGTTTGTGAAACCGGGAAATACCCAGGAAAAATCCATAAATTAGTCGCTTAATTGTTTAAGCCGCGGGGTTCAAAGCGTGGAAAAAAAAGTAGCGGCTTATAGTCCGGAAAATACGGTACCTAAGTGTGTACTACTTTGTTACAGACAACAAACATACACATTCATGGTAATGATCGCTAATGCCACATGATCCTATATTTCGCTAATGCCACATGATCCAATGCTCACGCATACATGACGACAGAAAGGAAAAGCAGGATTACGCTCAGAATGCAGCCACTTAATGCAACACTTTCCAGGCTCAAAACGCAAGATTGCTTTTAAATAACAAAACACCCTTTTAATTGATTTACAGTGTGTATTTGTACACTACGTTCCGAAATTCCTTTTTACACAAACTAATTATAATTTCACCATATTAGCCATTTTCTACCAGGCTTTTCAAATGTGTTTAATGCCAATATGTAATTATTAGGCTTTTTTCACAGTACTTTTTTACATCATCCATTAAGATTTACGCCTTAGGCTGTAAGATCTGATCGTTAAATTCTATTACTTAAGGAGTTATTCGGGAAATGGATTTCACGTGAACGGACGAGAGCCCAGAGACGTGGGGGAAATTGTTTAGAGTTAATTTCATTCCCTAGTCAAGCATTCTGTTCTCCTTATTACTTTCGTGTCTGTTGTTTTACAAAGGAGTCGCTGTTATGATTGTATCGATTGGGTAAGATGAGAACTTTAAAACGGATTAGGTTTTGACTTGTACTTTTCACTTTTCAGCAATCCTATAACATTAAACCCATTCCAGGCATCAAAATCAAATCAGCAGCCATTTCTTTTCTTTTTTTTCTTTTTTGTGAAGCTTGCCAGTCCACCCAAGTCAATTCAAACCACTTTTGCCAAATACAATTATGTGTCCATTACATCGTTTTTATTATCCCGAAGAAGATGACACAGAGATTTGGGTTCTCGAAAGAGAGATCGCAGACGGCGAAGGTGAAAAGGGCAGCGCTTTAAACGATATCATTTACCATGATTTCTTTGGAAACATGGTCGAGATTTTTCGCTCGGGCTGTAATGATACATTCTGGACAAGATTTGATTCGATCGATAAATGAACAATTAGCGGCTTTAGTATTTTCATTCGATTTGATCTGAACAATATTTGAAAGGAAGTGAAAATTGCTTACCTCAATAAGTATTTTTCAAACTATTTCATTGGAAAAAAGTCATCAAACATGTAGCATGTTGTAGGCATGGTGTCATTCGAAAGACACTAAAGAAAATCACTTTTTGAATGTTCAAATGAAAATTGTGCGATTCAATTGTGCCTGATGGGAAACAGAGACTTAATATGACAGCATAACTAAAAAGGAGTGACAGAAGGTAACACGGGTATGAGGGCACCGTGGGACATGCAAGCAACAAATCTGAAATAGCGTGTGATGGTGTGGGGAGCGGGGAGGGGTCCAGTGAGGTTTTGGCCGACGGCATCCAAACCCATTTTACCAGAGGTCTTCTGCAAACCCTCCCGAGCTAAAATTAGAGAAGCGCTATTAATAAAATTATTGAGTTCATAAATATGTTTTAGCCTCAACCTTAAGACTGAAGGCTGATTAATTAATAACTGTGGCTGTTAATTCATTGTAAATAAATAAATAAATAAATAAATAAATAAATAAATAAAGCTTTAGTTTTTCCAGGTACCAACAAAAAGACTGCACCCTTCCAGAAAAATTATATCTAAAAATAATATATCTAAATTGTAATAGACCAGCGTATGCAACCATTCAGTGCTATAAAATAATTACCAGAATTTTATAATCAATGTGATTTTTTTTACTGGAAGCAGTGTGGAGAAGTTATTGGTGCAGAACTTTTAGTCTTTAAAAAGAGCTCTGGCTGCTGCATTCTGGACTAAATGGAACTTATTTCTACACCTACTAGAAAACCCAGAAGCAAAGCAAAATAATGAGGTGAGACAAGAATCAAGCTACAGCAGCTTGTTCACACTATAAGCTTTTTCATTATTGAGTACTTAACACTATACAAGACAATATACACTGCCCGTCCAAAAGAGGTCACCACCTCCATTTAACTAAGCAAATAGGTAAGAACCTCCCATTGGATAATTACTGCATGAATGATTGTTTCAGCTGGCAACAACTTATTTAACCCTAACTGATGCAATAAGTAGCTTCTCATTTCTTATACAAAGATGTCGGAAGACATCCTGCGGTCATGGGAAAGATGTTAATCTGTTTCCGAAGGGTCAATTTATTCTCATGCATCAAGCAAAGAAAACATCTAAGGAGACTGCTGAAACTAAAATTGGGTTATTAAAAAAATGGAAGGATCGTGAAGAACCATCATCTTCAAGGAAGAAATTTGGTCAGAAAGAAATCTTGAATGATCATGGTCACGATCATTTAAACGTTTGGTGAAATCAAAATTGTAAAAATACTACAGTAGAACTAGTGTAATAGTGAAAGTAAGAGCATTTCCACATGCACAATGTGAAGGGAACTCAAGGGATTGGGACTAAACAGCTGTGTAGCCTTGCGAAAACCACTTATCGGTGAGGCTTATTGGAAAAACGGCTTTAATTTGCTAGGGAGCATAAAGATTGGACTCTGGAGCAATGGAAGAAGGTCATGAGGTCTGATGAGTCTATATTTACCCTGTTCCAGAGTGATCAGGGTAAGAAAAGAGGTGGATGAACTGATGCACCCATCGTGCCTAGTGCCTACTGTACAAGTCTGTGGGGGCAGTGCTATGATCTGCGGTTGCTGCAGTTGGTCAGGTTTCGGTTTACAATGGTATGTGCCCAAAGAATGAGGTCAGCTGAATATACTGAATGACACCGTTATTGCATTTAAGTTGATTAGTCACACCATGAAGTTATGGAAAAGAGTAGTGGAAGCCAGGCTGAGAGAAGAGGTGACCATCTGTGAGCAACAGTATGGTTTTATGCCGAGGAAGAGCATCACAGATGCATTATTTGACGATATTGTGATTTGTGGTGAGAGTAGGTAGCAGGTTGAGAAGAGCCTGGAGAGGTGGAGATATGCGGTTGCAAGGAGAAGAGGTGGTGAAGGTGGAGAAGTTCATGTACCTGGGGTCAACAGTGCAAAGTAATGGAGAGTGTGTTAGAGAAGTGAAGAAAAGAGTGCAGGCAGGGTGGAGTGGGTGGAGAAGAGTGATAGCAGGAGTGATTTGTAATAGAAGAGTATCTGCAAGAATGAAAGGGAAAGTTTATAGGACTGTGGTGAGACCTGAGATGTTGTATGGTTTAGAGACAGTGGAATTGAGTAAAAGACAGGAGGTGGAGCTGGAGGTAGCAGAGCTGAACATGTTGAGGTTTTCGTTGGGAGTGACGACGATGGACAGGATTAGAAACGAGTTTATTTGAGGGACAGCACATCTAAGATGTTTTGGAGACAAAGCGAGAGAGGCGAGATTGAGATGGTTTGGACATGTGCAGAGGAGAGACATGGGGTATATCAGTAGGAGAATGCTGAGGATGGAGCTCCCAGGAAGGAGGAAAAGAGGAAGACCAAAGAGGAGGTTTATTGATGTGGTGAGGAAAGACATGCAGGTAGTTGGCTGAAAGAGGCAGATGTAGAGGACAGGGGGGTATGGGGACGGATGATCCGCTGTGGCGACCCCTATTGGGAGCAGCCGAAACAAGAAGAAGAAGAAGAAGAAGAAGGGGAAGACCAGGTTATTGCATCAAGGAAGATTTTTTCTTCCTTGATGGCACGGGGAGTATTCCAAAATGACAGTGACAGGATTCATCTGGATCAAATTGTGAAAGAGTGGTTCAGGGAGCATGAGACATAATTTCTCACACATGGATTAGCACCAAAGAGTCCAGACCTTAACCCCATTGAGAATTTTTGGGATGTGCTGGGGAAGTCTTTGTGCAGCGGTCCGACTCTCCCATCATCAATACAAGATTTTGGTGAAGAATTACCGCAACTCTGGACGGGAAATAATATTTCGACATTGCAGAAGGCAAATACGTGCCATAGTCAAAGCTAAAGGCAGTCCAACGAAATATTAGTGTGACTTTTTCTTTGGTCAGGGCAGAGTATATCTTAGCAAAATTTCTGATATGAAAAACTATCCTAGTAATATTATTCACATACGCTTTAAATAAGGGAAGGGAATCTATAATCAAGCCAAGGTCTTTCACCACTGCATAAAGTATCACTAAAAGCCCTGCAGAAGGTCACATTGTTTATTTTTGTTTGTCGACCTATTATATGTACAGTATTTAGGAGGAAATGACTCAGCCGCCAGCATCTTGTGCGCGTTATACATTTCTCAGCTTTGTTAAAGTGGTTTCACTCATCTGGCTGTTAAACATTTCGTTGTGTCATTGGCATAGCAGTAGAAACATATACATAGCATAGCAAATATACACAGAGGAAAATGCCATGGGCCTAAAACTAAATCTGAAACTTCAGATCTTAGTACGCAAGTCACAATTTACACTTATGTATATAATGATCAGCCAAATAAGTGAAATAACCAAATTAATACCATGCTCCAACAATATCTCCTAGTCTTTTTAGAAGAACATTACCGTAATGCCATAGTGGAAAAACATGCCCGATTAAAAGCAAGTTGAAGGTCATTTACCACTTTAACCAGCATTTTCTCAATTCCAGTTAAGCTGTTTTTCTTACATTATGAAAGATTTCATTAAAACAGATGATCTGAGAAGGAAAAAAAATCATTGTGACTGTAGATGTTAATCAGAAATGTAGTCAGTTTTCTGTTTTGACTCACTGCGATCGTTGATTGATATGTAGAGAATGAGGACCTTTGGCCTGTCAAGTTCTTCACACATTTACAGGCATCCTATATTTTTTTTAATGTTATAAATAAATAGAAAATATTGCTCCCTGCCCATTTGCCTTCATCCCTCCCCTGTCAATTTCCTTGAAACTAGTCAGTCTGCCAATCTAGAGAGCAGGGATGGGCATGGCTGTGGCATTGATGGAATTCAGAATTGTGATCTCCTGGTGATAGAGCGAAAGTTTTACTATTACATAAGAGTTTCTTCAATATTTCTTGCTATTGCACTGAGTATGTGGGTAATCTGAGAGGAAGGTGATGCAGAGAGAAGGTTGGATGGAGTCTGTGGAGTTTTAAAACTTTGTTAGTGTTGTTCTTTAGTTTTTATGTAATGATGGGTAGCTTGATAGCATTCTTCAGTTTATCAATCGGGAAGCTTTTAACGGTTTTAACAAACGGCGCCTGGCAAAAGTTTGGAAAGATATCCATGCTCCTTTTTTATTATGCAACAAGGGAGGTCATTTACTTAGGCCAACAAATATATAAAGGTACAGATATAACGTTTTGTTTTTCGTCGAAAAAATTCCTCCATTAGCATAAAATAACTGCTTTACACACTCTTGAAATCCGGACAGTTCTTGTCACTAAACATTCAGCTGGAATACTTTGCCGTGCCTCTTGTAAAACCCAAGGAGTTCTTCCCTTGTTGGAGATTTCTTTCTAACCTTGTGATCCAGTTCATCCCAGAGCAGTTCAATAGGGTTTAGGTGCAGTGGCTGGGAAGGTCATTCCATGATAAATAACACTCCAGCCAACGGTTTGCTCTCTAAACAATGCTTAAAAAGCTTGGACCTATAATGCAGGTCGTTGTCTTGTTGTACTGTAGGTTGAAGTCGGATAAATTAGTCACAGTTCAAATGGAATTACATGGTGTTAAAGTATAGAATGGTAGCCATGTGAGCTCAGTATTCCATAAGTCTCCAACCTTCTCGCACCTCCAGTTTTGATTGTGAGATGAGGCAGTCTTCAAGTCATTCACTTTTTATTTCACATTTGTCTTTCACCTCGTTTGTTACATAGAAACAAAAGGAACATGCCTGTGTTTGAAAAAAACAGTTGTTTAAAAGATGTTTAGAAATTTGACATGTGCAGTACTGTACAAACCTACAGTATGAACAGTATGAAGACCATCTAAGTGTATATTTCTTCTGCATTACAGCGCACAGTAAAACATTCATGAATCTTATAAACTTTAACATGGCTGGCTCTATGGTTTCAGCTAGTTTTAATCCAGCGAGAGCGGTTTCCAAACCGACACATCTTTTATTGGACTTTGTAAACACAGGCGATAAAATATTTGCTACTGAGTATTGGGATTAATAAAAGAAGTTATAGCAGTGGAGAATCTCTTGAGGAGGACATTAGTGCTCGCTGACATGGACAAATAGTGTACTATAGTGAAAATGGCAGCAGGTTAAAACTCAAAAAAAAAAAACCCAAGTGACAAGCTCATAGATTTTAGGATGGCCTACCATGGCACAATAACCCTATTTTTGCCCTTCTTTTATTTCAAATCCACATTCGATTTCAAGTCCACAAATTCTCATGCAATATTTGCGCACTCGGTAGCAGTGAGACTCTCTCTTTATCTCTCCGTCAATGTCTTTCTTCCCACCCACTGTACACATCGTAGCTCCATTCATCACCACAAAAAGTGATGGCTGCAGTAGAACCTGTAGACCACCAGTGCGTCTCCTTGAGCTGAAGCTCCTTATGACAGAGCAATAATATGGAAATCACTAGGCAGGGGCACTAATGGGTTTAAATAACTCATACTACTGTGCAGTATACCGGGTGTAGGAAATGATCATAAAAATTACAACACCGCAACATCCTCCAGATTGCAGAGTCGTTAATGTGAAACCTGCACACTGTGTTGCTGTTTAATCCTATTAACCATTAGTGTTTAACAGGATGGGCACTGACGTGCTTCGTTTTGTACTTTAAAATATACAAGGTTTGTAAACAACCTGTTTTGGGTTCCTCAGCGTCATCAGATGGCACAGTCGAGGGGAACATATTGTTTGACAGAATTGCCATCGAGGAATTTAGCTGAAACAGACTGTTTTTAGAAACAACTACTATACCTGTCAAACATTTGGATGGTCTTTAAAAGAAAAATGCGTGTTGCTTTTGTTTATATCCAACAAACGAGTTTATTTAACGGTATAAAGATTTAGTTTAAACAAATGTATCAATTTGCAGCTATTAAACGTAATCTACATTTGACAAACCGTTCTTAGCATAACAGCTTCACACACTCTTAGCATTCGGATAGTTTCTCCAACCATTTAGCTGAAATGCTAAGGTTCCCTGGTGGTTCAGTGGTTAGGATGCGGCGCTCTCACCGCTCAGGTGAGAGCGCCGTTTCCTCAGGTGAGAGCGTTGGTTTCCTCCTTCGGTCAGGAAACCAACCCCAGCCATTAGGGTTGCACAATCCTTAGTCCTGGTTCCAAGCCCGGATAAATGGTAAGGGTTGCGTTAGGAAGGGCATCCAGCGTAAAAACATGTGCCAAATCAAACATGCGGATGGTCCGCTGTGGCGACCGCAAACAGGAGGATCCGAAAGAAAGTTTACTTTGCCTAGCTTAGGATGTTCTTCACTAGTTAGAGATTTCTTTCTGATTAGGTGATCCAGTTCATCCCAGTGCAGTTCAATAGGATTAAGGTGCAGTGACCGGGAAGGCCATTGCATGATAGATAACACTTCAGCTGTTTTAGGTCATTGTCTTGTTGCACAGCAAAGTTGGTTCTAATGAGCCGAAGTCCAGACGGAGTTGAAATAAGGAATGGTAGCCATGTTGGTTCGGTCTCTAACCTTCCCTGCTTCATAAATGACCCCTAACCATTAAGCGTCCGCCTCCATGTTTGACTGTGGGGGTGAAGGCAGCATGCTAACATCTTGTTTTTTGTTCACAGTCTTATAGTAGTTCTTCTGTTGCTTATACAGGTCAAAGTTTATATACAGTATAAAGCTACAATATAGGAACAGTGTTATTAATATGGGGTCTCTTTTTTTAATGAACCTATATCAACAATAAAACTAAATAGTAAAAAGCTAGGAGTTTCAAACCTTGTGCACTGGATTCTTCCGGTTGTGTTTTCGTGAAAGTAATTATCTTTAATAATTAATCGTTAATAACAACGAACACACTCCTGCTCCCACTCCACGGCGACTAAATTAGTGTCTGCGAGTCGCGTTTTACTTCGCTTTTACACTTCGCCTTCTTTCGGGGGTTATTTGCGTGTTTGTTGAAAGCACACAGAGCATAATTAGCTAGGCAAAAAAAAAAAAAAAAGTGCACAAAATACAACACAGTCTGCCAACTGACAGTGTGTGTTTTAACAACTAGTGAAAGTGCGTGGTCGCATAATTGGGAAACGTCATGTTGCAGCTAAATATAAACAAGTGCAGTTTTTATGCTAAATGACTTTTTTGTTCAATGGTTTCGAAGTAGCTTTAGGGAGATCCGTGAATCATTTTGGTGAAGTATAATCAAGGATATTGCCTCATCAATTTTGACTGTTTGCTTGTGAGCAAATCACCTAAGCTGGATCTTAATGCAGGGCTGTTTGAGTAGAAAAAATCAACGAAAAGTGTCCTGGACTCCGAAATCCCCAGACTGGAATTGTTCGCTGCACTTATAGCCGTGTGTGTGTGTGAACAGAATATTTACATAAAGCAGTCTTGTGAGCAAATTAAGACACGGGCAATAAAAAAGCTCTTCGAACGGACAGCTTTAACACATAAGGACGGTCGGCATAGTGAAGCGCAACACAGGAAGTTAATGCGAGGACAGAGTCATAATAAGAGTAGCGGCAGGAACGAAGGCAGGCCGAGAGGGTGTTTTAGAGGTGAACGAAGAGGTGAAACAGATCAGGAAAGTGAAGTATGTATATGAGCAGAAGCACGACCATCAACTGTTGCAGTGGCTACCCATGCATTTCACACCTAGGACTTCAGTGGTCCTGAAGAAGCTTCGACTCTAAAGTAAGCATTAATATTATGCAGAAACGCAATATAACGAAGCGCTGCATCACAGAGAAGAATCTCATGCGGTGAAAATGAATAAACACAATTCAACAAGTCTCCTTTCACTGTAGCCACAGCTGCACCACCCACATACATCATCTGGGTTTTCAATGCATTTTCTCTGTGCATTACGGTTTTCTTGGGGATTTGAAAATTTCCTCACAATGTACAGGTTTTCTTGAGAAATCCATCTTGTAAATGTCCTTTTAAGTGTATCCGTGAACAAATCAATTTCTTTTCCTCTGTCAGCCATTGTGGAGTGAAAAACGATAATCAAATCCACACGGATATATTCGAGCTTGTGCAGGTTGCTACAGATGCGGGTTGCGAGCGCTCAGACCATCCGATCAAAGGACATGAAAATGCAGACGTAGTTTGGCGCCTCCTAGAGGCCACGGAGTAAACAAGTCGAAATGTGATCGTTTAAATCAACAGTTTTCAGCAAAATGGATTGCAATCTATAGGACGACTGTAGTGTTCACAGTAATGGCTCAAGGCAGACAGATCCCCAGAACGGGACCCTGGCAACACATGATAGAAACTCAAATTGAATCTTACTCCTAGAAGCAGTACACCTGAGTTCAACAGAATAGACTATTGGAAATAATTAAAAACATATTCATATACAAAATTGTATTAAAAGACGAGTCAGCGATTCTGACGATCCGCCATTGTTGTATTGATAAAACGTCAGCGTAGGTAATCTAGGACATCGTCGAGACGAATCGAAATTTAGACTTTTGTCTAGAAAGATAAGTATGCAATGTCTCTGCAGTAGGATGTTCCATTTATTTTCCCCCGCACATAAACCAGGTGGGGAAGTGTGCCTTTAAGCGATCATATATCAAAGATGCTATCGGCCTTCTGCATCTCCGTGCTGCCATTTTTAAAAGTCATATCGATATTGTTTTTTTACTCAACAGCAAAACCTTTTTGGGATCTAGCTAATGTGATTGTCAGATTATGATTATGTGTTCTTCTTCTTCTTTTCCAGCACCTTAAATAATGATTCCTCATAAAGGAAAGCACAAACTTGAAGTTTCTCGGTTGAATGACTTGCTGCCTTTATGCAACTTTTTGCGCTTGCTTGTTTACCTAATTGAAGAATTCCACGATCGGTTCTTGAAAGAAGAGTTCGCCAGGGCAAGAAATCGGAATTGAAAATAAAACCAGGGCGAAATATTGTCAGCGCTGTAAAGCCGATAACACGACTATTTCGAAATATCTTCTTCATGTTGCAAGACAGAAAGTCCTCTTCTTAAACTCGGATGCTAATTTGCATTAAAATACCCTCCTCCGGCAGCGATGACAGAGAGCCAGATTGTCTCAGACTGGAGAGCCTGGCTCTTTGAACAGCATCAAACCAGTCCAAAAGAGCCTGCTAGTAATTTCCAATTTGATGGACACAAAGAGACCTGGAGCATGAATGTGTAACAATCTGATTGTGCTAATTAGCATTTGCTCTGTGTAAGTGTGTGTGTGTGTGTTTCCCTGAGGTGGGTCCAGGGTGTTCATCAAATAAGCCTGCATTGTACCAGTACACAGTATCAGCTAGTCACACACCTGTGGGAGAACTCGCGCTGCGGGAAAATCTAGGACGCTTTGTTTCGCCTTTTGAAACCCTTTTAAAATGGCTGCGCTGTCGAATGCATGCTGAGCAGCGCACATAATACAGCTCAATAAGATCTCGCAGCCAGTATATATTCGAAAGACCTGACTCTCCAAGCGCTAACGCACACACCGATACAAATACACACGAGGGACCTCTATTGTGCGCATATTGCACCATATTGTATCTGCTCACTACACCTTACTCATCCATCCCAATCTGGTTTTTCGGAGTGGTCGAGCCCTTGTTTATCGCTCTAAAGGTATTGACAGATGCATCACAGTCAATAAATACTGACGCTTTGGGATGATGAGTCTGCATTGACCCCGTGTCCTGCTCAGCGAATGAATAATTTAGTCATTTCTTCACTTTTCTTCACATTATTTTCTAATAGCACATCGGGCTGTTTGCGCAGTCCACGTCTGTAATATGAGCCGATGTCTGAATGGCGATCCTGAGGGAAAACACACTTTTCGCGAGGTTCCTGATGAGGTAATAACCTGAACTGAAAACCCGAAATGCATTTCAGCCAAGATTAGATTCTTAGGTATAACCTTCTTGATAGAAACCCAGTTCGCGCTCGATAGCGATTACGTTCTTACACACTCAGATATGACTCATCACTCAGGACTACTTAGGTGTCTTTAATTGAATGCAATTTAATTCATTTTTACTTGTATAGCACTTTTAACAATGAACATTGTCTCAAAGCAGATAACATGGTGATAAAAAGTGAATGTCTTTTATAAGTGTAAGTTTGTCCCTGATGAGCGAGCCGGTGGCGACTGCGGCGAGGAAAAACTACCCCAGATGGCATAAGGAAGAAACCTTGCGAGGAACCAGACTCTAGAGGAAACCCATCCTCATCTGGGTTGCACCGAATGTCCATTTATTACAGATAAACAATGAGGTGTGCAGTGATGGAGATCAGAAGCAAGCTGTAGTCCTGAGTCTTTACCTGGTGTCTACTGAGGTCAAAATTTCCTTTAAAATTGAGAATGGATTTAAAACAAAAGTGGGTGTGGCTTTTATATGGGAAAAGTTTGTGGACCCACCCGTAAGATTCGTACTGCATGTCCATTTTGAACATCCCATTCCACATTTAGTCGCCATTTTCTGGTCCCCAACTTTCACTCAACTGTAAAGGTGTTCCAGTAGATTTTTGGGTGGATTTATGGCGAGGTACATGTAGTTTGAGGAAGCCTGGGGTGCAGTAGGTGTTCCAATTCAATTCCACTAAAGATCTTCCAGTCTAACCCCTACAAACCATAATGTCATGGAACTGTCTCCTCTGTCAGCCATTGTGGAATAAACAAAACAGCTGTGAAATCCACAGGAACAAATTCAAGGTTGTGCAGTTTGCTACAGATGCTGTTTGCGAGCTCTGACTCATGGGCCCTCCGACCATCCGAACAAAGGACGTGAAAATGCTGATATTGTTGTGCGCCTGCTAGAAGGTGCCAACTCGAAATCCGATTGGTATAAGCAACAGCTTCAAGCAACGTATAATTTACGCTACAGGCGGATTCTTTGTGACCAACACGACCCGTGACGGCTGAAATCTGATTGGATAGAAACTCCAACAAAAACAGACACTACCTAAACAGATAGCAGCACAACCGAGAGAAAGAATACGAAATGAAGAATATAGACTAAAATAGATGCACACTTTTTTAAATCAATGCATCGCATTGTTAACTTTTATGCTAATGCACCGATGCCAATTGGTGAATCTTACCATCCCTAATATATACGGCGTGGGTGTAATTGTGTGTGATAAGAGCTCAGGAGATCATGAAAGCACCAGTGAAGCATTGTGTTTTGGGGATTATAGTCCATTGTGGCCATGTTTGTACGCCGTGCTGTATTCTAGGCAGCGGAGTCTCTTGTGGATTCGGGCTTTTGCACGACACACAGTTACCGAGAATGATTGAAGGAATGATGTATTTGCGCCGTGCAGCGCATGCTCGCTCTGGGTTTTCCTTGTTTCGCATGACTTCTGTGCTCCGCAGGAACGCAGGACCCCAGGCCCGGATGCGCATCTCGAACTTCCTGCAGAAAATTCAGTTGTTTTTTTTCCGCTCAAAAAAAATGGCAGAGAATATTGTACCTCTGTATTTAGAACACATTATTTCTTCATTCCAGATCATGTAGTGTAATTGATTTAAAATAATAATTAAATAATGCATCAAAATAAATAATTTAGTTTAAAAAAAAAATATATATATATATATAAAAAAATAAAAGCACTGCAGGGTCTTAAGCACAGTTTCCATGGCAACGTGACATGATAACTTCCCTCATCATCTGGTTTAAATTCAATCGGTTTCACCCTCTAAGGTTTCAGTTACTGTACCGCCGAAATTAAAGCAACTTTACCACCATTTTATTAGTAATTTTTAATATCGAAAAATAGAATTGGGGAAATGGCTGTGGTGTGTTTTAATAATACGGTAGACGTGTTAAAAGGGGTGTGAGGTACACAGAAGGTTCAAAGAAACGCAACGTTCCAGACGAGAGATTCCAATCTGTTAATATGTGAAACATTAGCTGAATGAACTGTATATTGGCATTCGATCGATGGAGTTTCGAGTGTCCATGCTTTGTAACACACGTTCGTCCATGCAGTGACTTTTCCAGCCATGTGCGCTACCAAAAAGTCACACAATTGTATAGGCAACATGAAATTTTCCCTTCAGTTGAACTACTGTACCAGACCCGAACCTGTTCCAGCATGACAACGCTCCTGCGCACAAAGCCAGTAGATCATCCTGAAGATGTTAAGGTTTTCGTTGGGAGTGACTAAGATGGACAGGATTAGAAATGAGTTTATTAGAGGGACAGCACATGTAGGACGTTTTGGAGACAAGGTGAGGGAGGTGAGATTGAGATGGTTTGGACATGTGCAGAGGAGGGACATGGGGTATATTGGTAGGAGAATGCTGAGGATGGAGCCACCAGGAAGGAGGAAAAGAGGAAGGCCAAGGAGGAGGTTCATGGATGTGGTGAGGGAAGACATGCGGGTAGTTGGTGTGAAAGAGGCAGATGTAGAGGACGGGGGTATGGAGACGGATGATCCGCTGTGGCGACCCCTAATGGGAGCAGCCAAAAGAAGAAGAAGGCTCATCTAGTTTTCTTACATTATATCCGGTCTTTCCAATTCCTAAAGAATGAGCATTCTGGAACATTTCTCAAGGCGACGCACATCCACGAGTACCATTCCTGCAAATAAGCACCAGTCCTGCTGTTCCCTACTACAGCTTAATTGTTATAATTCCACCTTAAAGCCTTACCTTGTTCCCATACACCCATTTTATTATTTGCTCTTATTATACATGTGAAATTTATTTAAAACTTGTGCCCAAACTGAATTTGTACCAATGCACTTTCCTGGCTGTTGATGAATGCACCTATTGCCAGAGGTCTCTTGCATTATTGATGCCTACTGTTCTACAACGAACGAAAGAACTTAAAGACAAAGAAAGGGAGTGTAGGGGAAAAGAAAAAAAAAAACCCCAAACAACTTCCTGCCAGTTATTGAGAACAAATTACAGTTATTTGCAACTGCAGCTGTATGTACAGAGCCGAATGGTCGCAGACAGTTTGTGCAATTTGGTTGTTCGCCTTCGTTTATTTCTCATAAAAGCAGGGGGAATTTTAGACAGGCACATGTTTTTTTTTTTCTCTTTTTCTCCATAAACCTATTTTGTTAAAGTTCTCTATTTGAAAGGTTTTATTTATTTAAAAAACAGTTTTGTGCATTTTTTTAGTTAAGGGTTTTTAAAAAAAAAAAAACTGTCTTTTAAAAGATTTGTGTATTTTTTTTTATTGTTTATTTTAACCAAGTGGCAAAAAAAATTTTTGCTCGATAGATAGATAGATAGATAGATAGATAGATAGATAGATAGATAGATAGTAATTGTTCAAATTGATAAGTACAGATAAATATGTATGTGTACAGCATGTAATATATGTATACATATATTCACCAAAGCCTTTGTTGTGTAGTAGAGGGTGTGCTTAGTCTTCTGCTTCTTAACGTTTATTCTTATTTGTTGTGTTTTAATGAGATGTCGTAACAAAGAGATGTCAAATGATGTCAGGGACAAGATTGTAGATCTAGACAAAGCTGAAATGGGCTGCAAGACCATCAGCAAGAATCTTTTAGAGAAAGAGACCACTGTTGGTGCGATCATTCAAAAATGGAAGAAATACAAGATGTCACATGAACCAGTCATGGGTAAACAGGGGATAGATAAATGGGCTCAGAACACAGCCCTGTGGGATGCCAGTGTTTAGAATGAGGGTTGAGGATACTTGTTTGCCCAACCTAATAGGCTTAGATTTGTTGGTGAGAAAGTCTAGAATCTATCTGCATGTGGAGGTGCAAGATACCCTGGTCATTAAGCTTGGTGATCCAGTACAGTGTGGATGAATGTATTGAACACAGAATTAAAGTCAATGAACAGCATTCTGATGTTGGTGGTGTTTTTATCCGGGTGGGTGAGGGCTGAACGAAGAGGCATGGAAACTAAAAGGGCTGGAAAACTCTGTCGACCCCGCCTTGGGCGATAGGGAAACTGGTGTGGGTTCAGTGTAGGTGGTACTTTAGGTCTGCGATTCAGAACCAGTTTCTCAAATTTAGAACAATTTTCTCAATTCTCAATGCTGAATACTGAATCTTGTCTGCAGTGTTAGTAGAAAAAAAATCTAATTAGCTGACATACTGTACAAGAGTTTGCACTCGAAAAATGCAAAGAAACGAGACGTGAGACGTGCAATTTTGTGCGTTTAGTCGGATTGATTAACTTTGAAAGAAGGGGATTGTATGTGCAAATGAATAGAAACCGAGTGGGTGTTCAACATGTAGAATGGCATTTTCACATTTGCGAAGACAAAAATCTACTTATGCTTTATTGCAGTTATGTCTTAGTGTCTTACAAGTCTTATAAGAAATCATTTTATCCGAATGCATTATATATTTGAATGTGTGAAGGATTTTCATTCCCTTTCTCTTTGCGAAAATTACACTCTCGTTTCTACACCTCTCTTTATTACAGTATGTTTTTGTATTGGAAGGTCCCCTGGTGGTCTAGTGGTTAGGATGCGCCGCTCTCACTGCTGGGTCAGGGTTAGGGTTAGGGTAAGATCCCCGGTCAGAGAACAGACCCCAGCCATTAGGGTTGCACAAGCCTTAGTGCCGGTCCCAAGCCCGGATAAATATGAGGGTTGCGTTAGAAAGGGCATTCAGCATAAAAACATGTGCCCAATTAAACATGCGGACGGTCCTCTGTAGAGACCCCTAACGGGAGAAGCCGAAAGAAAGAAAGGAATGTTTTTGTATTGGGGTGGAGAAGAGAAGAGTGGTAGAAGGGATTATTTGATAGAAAGGTATGTGCAAGAGTGAAAGGGAAAGTTTCTAAGACTGTAGCAGAGTTGAAGATGCTGAGATTTTATCGGGAGTGACGAGCAGGGACACGATTAGAAATAAGTTTATGAGGGGAGGTTGGACGTTTTGGAGACAAGGTGAGGAAGGCGTGATTGAGATGGTTTTGTGACTGAGAATGCTGAGGCAGGCAGGAGGAAAAGGCCAAGAAGGAGGTTTATGGATGTGGTGAGGGAAGACATGTAGGTGGTTGATTTGAAAGAGGCAGATGTAGAGGACAGAATGATATGGAGACAAGATTGTACATTGCGTGTGTCAGGGCACTTGATTCTCCAGCCATACAATATGTCGTTATTCTCCAAACCACAAAGTTGAAGATACACAGGATGTCTTTGGAGGCAGTACAACATTTTTCCTTTCACTTGAACTAGAAGACCCAAACTTGTACCAGCATGACGATGCTCCTGTGCACAAAAACAGCTCCATGAAGATATGGTTTACATGAGTTGGACTGGAAGATCTCCTGATATAGATAATATAACCCTCCCTGCTTGTGATCTTAATAAGTCCACGCACGAAGGGTGAAGTCTTCAACTTGAAAAAAATTGTCTCCAGACCGTGCAGTTGCAGGCTTAAGAGTTCATTCCTGAAATGTGGGTAATTAAATGTACTTGCACATGTCCTCCTTCATCATTCTGAGATATTCTGTCAGTAAAGCCTTTACTGTTTACCGTCTCTTTCCTTGTGTTATTGTGAACTGCTGCCAATCAGGCAGATTGCAGCTCTCCTCTATCAATCGATAGTCATTACCCTGGCGAGCGTGCTCTTCAGGTGCTGTCTGTGAGCTCCCTTCCAAAAGCCACACACAGATATGTGACTTACAGGGGAAATCTGATTTCGAGAAAAAAAGACAGAATTGACCTGCTGTCTTTTAAGTCACTCCAAAAATTTTTTATTTTTTTTAGAAATGGGGCACTACATTGGTAGCTTTACCGATTTACCGTTCCAGGGTCTCCGGTTCAACCCTAAATACAGGGTCACATGTTTGAGATTTCTGCGTTTCCTACCAAAAACTTACACTATATAGACAAACTTATTGGGACACTTGACTTTTCCAGCCATATGTATTCCTTCCTTATACCACAAATTCTGAGGTATACTGGACGTCTTTGGATGCGGTCGCAAAGAACTTTTCTTTTCACTATTCCAGCATGACGATGCCCCTGTGCCAAGTTCCGTTAAGATATGGTTTCCATGGGTTGGAGTGGAAATCTCCTGCTATAGAGGTCTGAGTTCAACCCTATTGAACACCTCTGGGATGACCCAAACGCTGATAAGCGCTGACCGCAACCAAGTCCTTCTCAACTTTTGGCCATATATTGTACTGTACCAGTAGGAAGATTAACTTGCCCCCAGGTGTAAACGAAATTCACAATATAGCCAATGAATTATTCATTTAGTTCTATGGGGGAGGAATTGTCTTTGCTCTCAGAACAGACTTTAATATTCCGTCAGCATTCCAGTCCATGTTGGTATGTTGCATCACATGTTTGTGTTGTTGTACATTAGGCTTCCTTCAAATGCTGTAAATGTGTCGGCTGCGGATACTTGTGATTGTCACCATTGTATCAAATCCGCTTGAAGAAATATTTTTCATGTAGTGACTCAGGGCATAAGGCTCTGGGTTACTGAATGACTGGAACTTTGTTTTGTTGATGATGATGATGATGATGAGGGTGTTGGTAGAAATGATGATAATGATAAGGTTGGTGGTAGGGATTATATTGATGATGATGATGATGATGATGAGGGTGTTGGTAGGGATTATATTGATGGTGATGATGATGTGATGATGATGAGGGTGATGGTAGGGATTATATTTATGATGATGATGATGGTAGGGATTATATTTATGATGACGATGATGGTAGGGATTATATTTATGATGATAATGGTAGGGATTATATTTATGATGATAATGGTAGGGATTATATTTATGATGATGATGATGGTAGGGATTATATTTATGATGATGATGATGGTAGGGATTATATTTATGATGACGATGATGGTAGGGATTATATTTATGATGATGATGATGGTAGGGATTATATTTATGATGATGATGATGGTAGGGATTATATTTATGATGATGATAGGGATTATATTTATGATGATGATAGGGATTATATTTATGATGATGATGATGGTAGGGATTATATTTATGATGACGATGATGGTAGGGATTATATTTATGATGATAATGGTAGGGATTATATTTATGATGATGATGATGATGGTAGGGATTATATTTATGATGATGATGATGATGGTAGGGATTATATTTATGATGATGATGGTAGGGATTATATTTATGATGATGATGGTAGGGATTATATTTATGATGTTGATGATGGTAGGGATTATATTTATGATGTTGATGATGGTAGGGATTATATTTATGATGATGATGTGGTAGGATTATATTTATGATGATGATGGGGATTATATTTATGATGATGATGATGGTAGGGATTATATTTATGATGACGATGATGGTAGGGATTATATTTATGATGATAATGGTAGGGATTATATTTATGATGATAATGGTAGGGATTATATTTATGATGATGATGATGGTAGGGATTATATTTATGATGATGATAGGGATTATATTTATGATGATGATGATGGTAGGGATTATATTTATGATGACGATGATGGTAGGGATTATATTTATGATGATAATGGTAGGGATTATATTTATGATGATGATGATGATGGTAGGGATTATATTTATGATGATGATGGGGATTATATTTATGATGATAATGGTAGGGATTATATTTATGATGATGATGGTAGGGATTATATTTATGATGATGATGGGGATTATATTTATGATGATAATGGTAGGGATTATATTTATGATGATGATGGTAGGGATTATATTTATGATGATGATGATGGTAGGGATTATATTTATGATGATGATGTGGTAGGGATTATATTTATGATGATGATGATGGTAGGGATTATATTTATGATGATGATGGTAGGGGTTATAATTATGATGATGATGATGGTAGGGATTATATTTATGATGATGGTAGGTATTATATTTATGATGATGATAGGGATTA